>BMAU01018624.1:600000-790673 GCA_019973935.1 Trichonephila clavipes
CGAACACAGTTGAACGATACTAACCTTAAATTAATTTGACCAGCCAAGCCCGAGATAATCACGATTTATAAATAAAATTTAAACAAATTTATTCACTCGCTCACTCATTCATTAACGAAGCTCAAAAATCCTCGGAGGTATGCGGATTTAAAAAAATTAAAAACTTTAAAATAATTATAAAATGTTAAATATACGTGAAGAAATGGGGCTATGGTCCTGAAAAAATATATCTAGGGAGAACAATCGAATCTGGCAGGTGCGGTCGACAAAGGTGGAATAGGATTTGAGTTATTACTGGGGAAGCCCTGTAGGGGGGGAGTGCAGTAGGGGACCAATTCCACGTACAGTACGCGCTAACACGAAAATATGGCGGACCTCCAAAAATAAAGGGCTAAGCTCAATTTCTTAGAGAGGGTGTAATTTTTTCCAGTCCCCATAGGATTAACATGGGAGCATGATATTTTAGTGCTTAAGCTCTCCCCATGCCTACATAATGGGAATGAAGTAGATGACTGGTAGGGTCTCGACGAGTGGAATTGTTGGTTCAAATCTCAAGTCCGAGACTCGAACAGGAGCCAAAATATTGTGAATTTAAACAAATTAAAAAAGTTTAAAGCAATTAAAAACTGTGGAAGAAATAGCCCTATGAGCACACATGAAATTATAATAACTGTAAGAGCAGATAGAAAGAGACTGAATGAGCCAGGTCTGAATGGACTGCTAGGCTCGGGTGCCGAGATATTGAACCAAAAAGCTGTAGAGCGGGGGATGCGCCCCAACAGATTTAGTTTATAGTAATAGTTATTACGATCCCCAAAATATCAGTCCCCTAGCACCCAGAAAGTTGCACGTTAAAATATTAGACAACAGGGTGCGCACGCATCGGTGTCATGACGGTATGCGCACGCATCGTAAAAATTTACCCTCATCCTTTTTTCCCAAACGCACAACAAGAAGTATAACTTCAAAAAATATGCATAAAAACTTTAAATAAAAAGAAGCCTCATAATATATGAAATGGATACATTTTAAATGTAAATGGATTTATTTTAATGCAAAAAAAATTAAAATTTAGTCTTTAAACTGGATTTTCTCAGTTTCTAAATTTCCCACAAGTTTAAAAAAATTCTAGTTGCAGAGCTATGATATTTTATAAGTATAATATATTTGTAGATCTGTATTTTGTATCCATCAGTTTTCGGGTGGGGATCAGTAGAATTTATTTCCTAATATGAAAACAAATAGTGACTTTAATTTTTTTCAATTTCTTTTAATTTTAAAAATTCAAAAATACGATATAAATTTAAAATTGGAAGTATACATAGTACAGGCATTCTTAAGCCTTAATTTTATATAAAAATATAGAATCACCTTTAGTCTTTCAAAAGTTATCTCGAGGGTAACAGTAAGAAAGCTATTTAGTTTTTATTATTTTTGTATTCATACTTTATGGTATTTAAAAATATATAATAATTCCACAGCAAAATATTTTCTTTTATTTTAAACATTGCACTTTATTGTGCTCGATCTGTAATAAACTCATATTAAAAGGAGAAGCGTTCGCTGGTTTATAAGGTATCGAAAAATACGTCAAAATGTGCACTTTCATAACTCCGCAAGGTACTATCCCGCCTTAAAAATATTGTATATAGTAGGAAAATTATATGAAATTATTCTTCTGAGACATTTGAGATAACATAAATGAGCTTTATAATTAAAAATTTTTTTAAGTTAACATTTAATGCTTTTTATTTTTATGTAAAATTCATCAAAATTTTGTTATTAAATTTTAGGATTAGTGGTACTTCTAACTCTAGTTCAATTCCTTTAAGAAGCCTGATTTTTATTGTAAAATATGTGAAAGATTTCTATATCTATATAAAATTCAGTTCTATGTAATATTAAAAGGTAATTTATAAACAAATTATAACGAATGAAATACATAGTTAATAATAGAAAGAAATTAATTGTAGCCCTAGGAGGAGCCTGTAACCGCTACAGGGCGCGTCACCAGGTGGCGGATTGGAGAATGCCTCTAATGGTTTTCCAATAGGTTGTAGAAGGGAAATAAAATACCTTCCGTGGACCAACATGCATGAGGTTTAGTCATTCTTCCCCTCAAGTGGTTCCTCGACTAAAGGGAAGCTGTATACTACCATTAGCAATGGACCACCCGTATTTATCTGATTTCCACACTGCATTGTCCGTCGTGCAGGTAAATCAGGGACGCGCAAGGACTTAAGATGCCTGACTAGTGCAAAAGCGTCAATTTTGATGAAACTGACGAATTTTTTTTTACTTTAAATTTTTTATGTAGCTAAATTTTCTGCTTTTTAAAAATACCTTATTTTTGTTTGTACTTCAATTATTTACGAAGTTATAACAGTTTTTATGTCAAGAGAGAGCAGCAAAAACGAACCGGAAAATAGATATCGAAACCAGAAGTGTTTGCATTTTAATACTTTTTTTACACTTTTTTTAGTGTTTATCGAATTTATTTAATTTTTTTTTAACTTAAGTAAGGTAATGGCAGGACATGGTGATATTTTTTTAAAAAAATAATTTATTACTTTTAAGTGGAATTTGTCAAATAAGTTCGTAAAATTTTGTCATTTTCCGATTTTCTTATGCTCTTGCTTCTCGATATTTTGTTTCATATTTAACATTATTTCATATATGTTTGAAAGAAAACTCTGATCTTAAAGGCAAAATATTAATTAATTATGCTTCAAGCATGGTCTGGGAGGTCTAAGGAATTTGCTTCATCATTGGTGCTAGCAGTAATGTGAATGTTGACACAGAGCTAATCACAATAATACTTAGTCAACTGGTGACAAAAAGTTGAAATATGTTCATAAATGTTTCGAAATTTACTCAGAAAGCCTTTTTTAGTAACATTTTATGGAGTATTTTACTTAAAGATACAATTATTATAAACTTGAAACATTTCGCTTAAGTGCATTATTAACGTTAAATTCTTTTAATTTTTGATATACTGGTTTATTATCATTATAATATATATATATATATATATATATATAATTAGAAATGCAAATGCTTCCTTTCCTAAGGTCTTGTACACGGATTTATAAAATTTCATCTGGAACGCTTTTTAACTTCTGTGGGACACCGCATACAATATAGAAAATTTTCGCGGGGAAAAAAAGCTGCATAGAAAACCAAATTACTAAGGATGAAAAAAAGTCAAAGTGTATTCATATGGAAGTTTTAAAAACTGTTCTTTATATGTTTTTCATTAAAATTTTTTATAACCTTTGTGATAAGCAATATTTTTTAAAAGAAATTTTCGAGAATATTTACTCTGACAAAATAACACACATTCATATATATATATATTATATTACATATTTCTTAAGCTCTAATATACTTAGTGGAAATATATATACCTGTTTTTACATGTAGAAAAATATTATTTTTTAACGCAATTAAGTTTTTTTAGTGTGCTTTTTATATCTCTAACTTGCATTTAAAAAAAGCCATGCATTTAGACTTTAAGAAAAGTTTTTTTTGAATCCATAAAATTGGTAACAAAATTCAAAAAAGAATTTGAAACAAATATAAAATACAGATACGGACTTATAAAAGGTTTATTCTTTTGATATAAAGATATTGTTTTAGCTGTATAATTTTTACAGATTATGATTTTAAATCTTTAAATGCGTTTTTCTCCGAAACAGATTTGTCCATATTTTATCGCATGGCAAACATGATACCTCAAAATGTCCTTGAGATAATTCATGGAATTTAGTATCGGTGTTTATTATTATAGTTTGCATGTTGTGCACTGGAGAATAAGAAAAAACAATATATTTACCTTTCTTATGATTGTTTTTCTTTGTGATAAATGCAAACTTTTTGAAAAATTTTCCTTTTGTGCACTTTTTAACCCGCAATTTTGTGATAAATTGAAATTATTCAAAGATGATAGAACAAAACATAGGTAAACGCTTTCTGAATAAAATTCAAGAGCTTTTTTTCATCTGATGCATTAGAATTTATTTTACAGTGTTTGCCACGATGTGCAGAAAATGCTTAATTTTAAACTAAAATTGTCCAATTTCTTACAAAAATATATTGAAATTTTTTTTCTGTGTTATTTTTATAAGTTTTCAGTTATAATCAAACAAAAAATGAGTTAAAAAATGAACTTTCAGCATTATTTAAAAAAATGTTCCCGCTACTAGGCAGGCACCTTAAGTAGAGGGCCCTGTGTGATAAATATGTTACAGTCTCCACAAAGTAAAAGGTTTTTCAAATATCTTCCTTTACTGTAATGCGATATTAATGGATTAAATACTGTAGCTACAAGAATTAAGTTAGACCAAATTCTGGAGTGAGTGAGTTAATATTAACGTCGCACTGTTCAGCTACACGAGGGCTTTTGGCGACGGACCACGTAATTTTGAACCATGGTCAAGTGACGTGGACGACACCTGAGCTGGCACCCCCTCTCCTAACTACCACACCACACCAATGGGAGGACGTTTCAGCTCTCGACAGATTTAACGTGCATCGCTGCCCTACACGGCGGGTCTTTAGTGGTACTGGGATGGAACTCATGACATGCCTGCCATGGTTGGATACCTTAACCACTGGGATACCACAGCCCAACCAAATTCTGGAAATAGCTGATAGACTACACGTGGAAACTATAGCTCTCCAGGACAGTAAATTGTGCAAGCAGAGACTTCTGAATGCTGAAGGATATAATATCGTCCGAAGGGACACAGCTTCAGGTTGAGGCGGACTGATGTTTCTTATTCATGACGTCCATTTTCAGAGACTACCAGATATTGGTAATGGCACCTCTGTGATCTCGAATATCTAGGTATGACTGTCTTCTCTTATTACCACCAAGAACCTCTATCATCCTCCAAATAGTCAACATCTTGACAGAAACATGATGGAAGGTCTGTTTGATGACAATACTATAATACAGAGTGTTTTTTTTTCAGGTATAGAAGTTTAAGTTGGCATTACTTTCCAAGATGGTGACCGATTTAACAGCTGTCAGCTGTCAAGTGATTTATTCTCAGTTTGGTTTGGCAATTCATCATGAATAGACTCACGCCTGAACAACGCTTTCAAATTGTGCAATTTTATTTCGAAAATAATGGTCGCGCGATTTTCATAAACGAATTTTGTTTTGCGATGAAGCGCACTTCTGGTTGAATGGCTACGTCAACAAGCAAAACTGCCGCATTTGGAGTGAAGCTAGTCCACAAGTGTATGTCGAAACACCGTTACATCCAGAAAAACTGACTGTTTGGTGCGCTTTATGGGCTGGTGGAATCATTGGTCCGTACTTCTTTAAAAACGATGAAGGCCACAAGGTTACAGTCAATGGTGATCGGTATAGAGCCATGATTACTAACTTTTCATTCCTGAATTGAGCAATCATGATGTCCAGGAGCTGTGGTTCCAACAAGACGGTGCAACATGTCACACAGCTCGTACCACAATCGATTTATTGAAAGACACGTTTGGTGACCGCCTAATTTCACGTTTTGGACCTGTGAATTGGCCTCCAAGATCTTGTGATTTAACACCACTAGACTATTTTTTGTGGGGCTATGTAAAGTCATTGGTCTATGCAGATAAGCCGCAAACGCTTGACCATTTGGAAGACAACATTCGCCGTGTTATTGCCGATATACGGCCACAAATGTTGGAAAATGTCATCGAAAATTGGACGTCCAGATTGGACTACATTCGAGCCAGCGGTAGCAGTCCTATGCCAGAAAACATATTTAAAATGTAATGCCCCAAGATTATCTTTCGAATAAAAAAAATTCATGTCAATCGTATAATACATCGTTGTTTTATTGCAATTTAAAGTTCTATACCTCTAAAAAAACACCCTTTACTAGGAGACTTCGATGCCAAGAATACTACCTAGGGAAGCACTATTACAAATTCAAGAGGTTTGGAACATAGTAACTTGGTCAGTGACAAGGCGTTCTCGTCTCTAAGTGATGACACTCACACTTTCTGCTCTAACAGTTACGGTTCTACTGATATCTTGGATTTGACATTTATAAGTCCTGGTTTATTTCCTTACAGTTCCTGGAGAATACTGGACAGTAATGGCAGCGATCCCCTTCCTATTTTAGTCGAAATAGATCTTAATGTCAATTGTACGGGTGTGAGGAACTTCCACTGGAATTTTAAAAAAGCCGACTGGAGTCTGTTTGAAAATATCTCTAACGATCTTATAGCGCAAGAACCTATTTCGGACAACTTGGAAGATGAATGGTCCCATTTCAAGCACTCCATTTTAAGTCTTCAATCCCTAGGGGGAAAGGTAAACAGTCCCGTACTTTCCTTGCTTACAATTCAGATCTTATTAAGCCATTGATTGCCCATAGGACCGAACTCTTAAAAGTAGTTGCCCAAAATGGCGGCTTTGACAAAAAATTGCGTTGAATAAAGTTGAACCCTGAAATAATGCTATCATTAGTGATAATGGCCATGTCTCAGTAGATGCTCGGGAAGCAGCAGAGACCATAGCTTCGCATTACGCAAATGAAAGTAGACTTGCTTTTAGTAGTTTCGACACACACTTGGCCAGAGTCACAGGAGATCAAATAAAATCTCGTAGGGATAGGCCGGCAGATGACCCATTATTTAATGTTGATTTCACCTTACCCGAACTATCTTATGCCCTTCAACATCTAGACATCAACAAATTACCTGTTCCAGATAGTATCCCTGAACATTTCTTGTCCTACCTTGGAATTTTGGGTAGGGAAAGACTGTTATATATAAGTAACATGTCATGGCAAACTGGCAAACTAACAAGGCAGTGGAAACCAGCCATCGTTATTCCCATTCATAAACCCAACAAAAAGGCCGTCTTAGGACAAAATACCGTTCTATTTCTCTTCTTTGCATCACTTACAAACTAATGGAATTCATGGTGCTGTGGAGATTGACTCACCATTTACACACTAATAACTTAATTCCCCCGGGGCAATTTGCTTTTCGTAAGGGTTACTCTAGTGTTGACCAAATTTTATACTTCACCCAGTGTGTTAGAGATTATCAGAATCACAAAACAACGAGCCACAACATGGCGGCATTTTTAGATGTGTCAAAGGCCTTTGATAGGGTATGGCAATATAAGCTGTTAAGCAAGTGCTTGGTGTTTTTGGCATTAAAGATAAAGTTCTTCCCTGGATCTCAAACTTTCTAAATCACCAAAAATTTTGTGTTAATATTCATGCTACTTTCTCGGATTTTTACAAAACCTATCAAGGAATTCCCCAGGGTTGCGTTTTGAGTCCAACTCTTTTCTCATTTTTTATTTCCGGTGTTGATAAAAATGTTAACCCCTTCTACGATTGAACTTTTTGCTGATGATGTCGTTTTGTGGTGCATGACGCAAATATCAGCAAAATGGAATCCCAGCTGAATAGATCCTTAGTAAATATTCAGGAGTTTGCAGACAACCACAAAATTACTTTCAATGCCTTAAAGTCTACAGTCAGCCTCTTCACGACTAATAGGCATCTTTACAACTACTCTTCTGAGCTTTTCCTAATGAGTGAGTGCTTGGATTACAGTAAATACCCTACCTATCTTGGTTTCACTTTAGACTCGGAAGTGAACTGTGGTAAACATATTGAGAAAATTGCCGATAAAGCAAGAAAGAGACTTAAGATCTTAAAATATCTTTCTGGCAGAGACCGGGGTTCAGACGCCTCCACACTTAGAATAACTTATAAAGCCTTGGTTCACCCAGTCTTTGAATATGGGTACCAAATTTTTCTACTAGTTTCTCCTACTAACTTGAAAAAACTGTAGAGAGTGTGAAGTTTATCACGGGCCTTAGATATAGTTGCCCTACTGACATAGTTCTGTACGAGGCAGACATGCTTAATGATATGCTTTAACGTTGGGTTAATTTTCATATTAATAAATAGGAAATTTGCTACCCATTAAAAATAAGAGAATTCTAAAGTATTAGTTATCTGGGAACCAAATATATTTAAATAACGTAAATCTAATAACAATTTTTGTGTGTCAGCAGAACCTAATCTTATTTTTCTTATCTAACTTTGATTCGTATATAGAAATTTGCACCATATTATAGGAATTTTAGACACAGTATTTCTTTATATACCATAAAATCTGGTGTATAACGTGCACTTTTATCACAAAAATGAGATCGAAATTTACGTACGCGCGTTATACCTCGGGGATAAAAATGTTAGCTTTAACAATAAAACGAGATGAGCTTAAAAAGATTCGAACTTCGACATAGATTGGATTACTGTCTATTCAAAAGATATGGCATAATTAAGGAACTTTAACTGTAGTATTTCTAGAAATATGCTATTTTTTCAAAACTCAAGGATAATATCTGGAATAAATGAATTTGTTCTTGTTACTTATGCCACCTGTCCGACGGAGTCAGATCGAGGCCCTCCAAATTCATCGCTGCTAAGGACTAGCTTTTTACGCCTGTAGTTAGCCTTAGCTTTATGCACCATGCAGATGACTGTATGATTTGGCTCATTTCTACCCCAATTTTGAGAAAGAACACTTTGGGGGTGAGCGGGCGCCTTCCACCTCTCTTCCCCTCCCAACAACCTCACGAGAGGACTTGTGGTTCGATGGCTATTTAGAGTAACCCATGCCGCGAAGGCATAATACATTTACAAACATCCGCCCTTTCTCCGGGATTCAAACCCAGGCCCTACGTCAGACCAGTCAGCATCATTAACCACTATACCGGATGGGTGGCACAAATAACTTGAAGACTTAATAGCATTGCATACGTACATTTCAAATTCCATCGTAAAATTGGGGGTGTGCGTTATACGGAGAATATACCTAAAAATTTAAAATTGTAGTTTGGATGTTGTAGTGCGCGTTATATCACCGGATTTTACGGTATATAAGATTTGTATCCAATTAACGATGCTATGTACCCAAGGATGTTATGTTAGAAGAAAAAGTTAGATGGTAATAAAAATAACTGCATTTTTATATCATATACTAATGAAATTAAATATAATAATTTATTTCTTATCATAAAATGTTCTCTTTCATTTAAATAACTGTCTTCGCAATATATTTTTAAAGAAATCAAGAGTGTTACAATTTCTAGCAGACAAATTTTATATTTTGGTTATTAAATTATATGCGTGTCAAAAATCGTATAATAAGATCTATTTTATGTTAAAAATATTTAAATTGTGACTTCAAACTTCAGCATACTTCATATTTATCTGTGAGCTTGAAAACTTATTTTTTTTATTCTAGATTTTCACCCTCTTTCTCTTTTGTATTTGACTAGATAAAAAATAGAACAGTCAATGATACAGATTTGGAGCAACGAGTGAATTGAGTCACGGTTTCTGAATCCCTCAAAATCCTGTGCAGGAGGGTAGGGGATTCCGCAAAATTAATTGAAGACAGCTTCAAATCATGGCAACGTATTGAAGAGAGAGAAAAACATCTTTTTGAATTCTCTCTCCCTTGTTACCAATTTAAATGGTGTTGAATGATTCTTTATAAATATCGCCCTATAAAGTTGCGCGAGGGCTATTGGCACATAACATTGTAATTGTGAACCATATTCAAGTGACGAGGATGACACCTGAGATGGCATCCTCTCTCCGAACGTCTACACCAATGGTTTTTAAGTGCATGCGGCTCTGTACACGGGGAGGGGGTTCATCTCGGCACTTAGTTTCTACTCCTGACAGTTGGCCATGATTTATGAGTGTCTCAAGTGACCATGAACAATAGGTTGGTTTTGACTACAAGGCTACCACCAGTTCATGTGTTGAAGATATATTTGTTCTTATACATACTTATCTAAGTTTTTTTCTTGTTTTTTGATTTAATTGCAAAAAATGTATTAAATATTTTAAATTAGATGAATTGTGAAATGAATTAATCACTTCGAACTGATATTTGATGCAATTCATTTACATCTTTTCTTTTTGAAATTCTAAATGGGTAGCTTGAACCAAATAAAATGTCATTTGGTTACGCTGACCTTTCAGAACCAATCCTAACACCATCTTTCCTACAATCGCAAGACGAAAGCTTGAGCCAAAATAATTATACACTTCTGGAAACATTCAAAATTTCCTATCAGCCTAGCAAGACTAGTCTCGATAGGCATCCCTCCATTAGATATCCCTTCGGTCCCTTAATCGTTTTAATACTCCCTCATCCCCTGTACTAAAATGATAATTACATCAATAACGCCTCCGAGAGGACGTAGTTTTGTTGATTGCGTTAAAGTGCTGATTACCTAATCTTAGGACAAACCGCTTATATTATCAGAGGAGTGACTGCTCAAGCTCGATCGAGTTAGATCTTCCTTAGTGCACGTCAACTACAAACCCACAATTTGCTTTAAGTAGATGGAAAAGTAGGAAAGATGCTTCTGAGAAAGCATACTTATCGAATTCCTGAATATCGTTATGCGAGTATTTGGTATATGACTACCTTAATGGATAGTACTAGCTCTTCTCATAAATCTATTGGCCAAATAAATTTGGAGAATATAAGAAAAAAAAATGCAAACTAAATATATATATACAACTCTACGCATCAAACTTCAATGTTATTGCCCAAGATGCCCCAAAAAAGTTCATATTTTTTTAATGTATAACTGAGCATTATACTGGCGAAAATGGAAGAATTTTATTTTAATTTTTAGTTTTTAAAGCTTTCACACCATTTTTTTATTTAATAATTGTTGAACACATAAAAACCCTAAATGTCTTCTTTTTATTAGTACACTCTGCATACTTTGAAGAAAGTTTCATATATCTTGAAAGAGTTTCCTCATAAGTCAAGTTCATACCTTTTTTCAAAGGCTTGAGGATTTTTTTGTGTGTGCAAACGTATATGCACATACAGTTTGAAGCATGGTATCTGATATTGCAATGAAGTTCGAGATAATATCGACTTTTTTGGATTATCTCTCCATTTTCATTTCTTCTCAAGCAACAAATTGCACATCGCCAATCCATGTTCTTTATGGAATCTTTTCAAGAATCTAAGTTTCTGGCTTGAATGAAATATTTTCGCCTTCCCTACGAAGAAATCCCCGTTGAGAAGTACATTAGTACTGTTTACAAAAACTACATCTCTTAAAAATACTAGCACTAAGAATCTCATTATAAGAATTAAAAATATATACAAATCAAAGATAGAAAGAAGAATATATAAGGGCTTTTGCAGGATACCGGAAAAACAAATTAAGGCAGCGTTTCTCAAACTGTGGGGTGAGCCTCCCTAAGGGGGCGTGATAACTTTACGGGGGGAGCGAGTATATTGAAAAGTCGAAAATTAAAGATTATTTTTAAAAAATCATTTATGTATTGAAAATAAACAAACAAAATACACACACACATTCTGACATAATAAAAAAGATATATTGTAGGAGAGGTAATTCGCTATTAGCAAATTGTCTGAAATAAGTAAATCTCTCACAAACACTGCTAATGTCCTTTTATTGCATTCCAAAGCCTTCGGAATTTGTTATGGATACCAGTTCACAGAAAAAGTCGCACTTCAGTAAGACGTATATATACGTCCGGGACAATTAACACTTCGACTGAGTGAGAGGTATATGTGCGCCGGTGACACTTAAGATTTTAAAGTCGTATTGTAGCTTTTGCTTCAAAGTATAGTATTATTGAATTCAATACATTGTTAGTGTATGGAAGTGGGGGGCGATGAAAACTTTGATTGAATATTGGGTCGCCAGCGTTGAAAGTTTGACAAGCACTGGGTTAAGGGGATAAATAAGTTTGCGTAAAAGGCAAGCGGTTCTTTCTGCTGGTGTTTGAAGACTTTATTTTTTATGTAGTTTTTTAGTCATCCATCGAACAGGGCGTTGCAGGATTATGCATACTAGTTGGAATTTCAAAT
Source organism: Trichonephila clavipes (assembly GCA_019973935.1). NCBI lineage: Eukaryota > Metazoa > Arthropoda > Arachnida > Araneae > Nephilidae > Trichonephila > Trichonephila clavipes. The sequence goes on from BMAU01018624.1 coordinate 611,926, forward strand.
AAAATTCTTTTTGTTTGGAGGAATAACTAATATTCAAGCATACATTTTCGCTCACATGTGCTCACAAGCCAGCAAACAAAACTGTTTCAGTTGGACTTTCATTCGATGTGTATGAGTTATAGCAATATGTTAAATGTACTAAATACTATAAAGCGATATAAAACTCCGATATTCATTTATAAACACCCTGTATTATGGATCGCTTCGCGGCAGGAGAAGTTTTGCAGTTGTAGATTTTCCTACGAAGGCAGAGCTGTGCATTCGAGTGTTATTATACCTTTTGTACATTTTTAATAAATAACCGTTTCGTAAATGGGACTCTGAGTCACATTTCTTCACTTTTAAGGAATCTCTTTCCCTCATCACTAGATCTTAGGAGCCGTTAGGCATACTGACTTGAAATTTAGAAAGCATGTTTCTTTGTTGAGTAAAAACTAGGTACGTGCGAATTTCGTTGAAAAAAAAAACTCAAGTACGGGAAAGGAATTGCGGAGCGTAATAATAAATTTCTGTTTCTTAACTAATAAACCTGTGAGCGACTTACCCCTGAAGTCACTCCCTCACCGTCCTGTCTACCTAAAGATGTTCGAGGAAACAAAGCATGAACAGAAACTTCCATGATAATTCTAATGTATTATTATTCAAGCACACTAATTAACCGCAAGTTAAACCACAAAAGGAATCCAGCCCTAGGAGTAATATAAAGAAAGCAATAAACACTGAGTAAACATGCGCAAGTAAACAGCTCAATTTAACCTAATCAATACTAGCCCATAAATTCCTAATCCACTAATTTACACTGGTGTGCAAAACTTAAGCAACAGGTGGGTTTATTGCCATAACTTCACGAAAAATCATCTGATAGACATGAAATTCAGAAATGAGGTAGAGTATTATGTACGCAAAGGATGACGAAAGCATCGGCGCTGAAAAAGGAATACAATGCATACGGTATAGAATCAAAAAGAAACAAGCTTTATTGAACGCATAGTATCGTGACTCATGATGGTCTATCCAACATGAAGAACAAAAAGCAGGTGTTCCTTAATATAATATATGCCCTCCCCTCACTAAAATGGTTGCTTCGCACCGTCTCCGCATAATCAGAACCAGCTGGTGCAACATTTCTCGCGGTAGGAGTGCCCATTCTTCATTCAGCATCTGTTTGAGTTGTTGGGTGTTCTCCGGATGATGTAAGCGTGCTGCAATACGTCTCCCCAAAGCATCTCACACATGTTCGATGGGAATTAAATCTGGGGAGTACGCTGGGTAATCCATTCGAGTGATATCTTCACTTTCCAGCAGCTCCTCAACAGCAAGAGTCCGATGTGGTCGCGCATTGTCATCCATAAAAATGAAGGTTGGGCCAATGGCACCTCGGAACAGACGCACATGAGGAAGAAGTACCTCCTCACAATAGCGATCTCCGATTACAGACCCTCTATCGAAAATGTGGAGCTCAGTTCGTCCGTTCAGCATAATGCCTCCCAAACAAGAACTCCAGGACCATCGTAATTGTGTCTTTCCTTGATGTTACTGGTATAAAACCGTGTCCCGATCTCTGTCCAAATCAAAACGCGTTGAGAATCGCTTCTGGTACTGAACCGACTCTCATCCGTAAAGAGAATATGACTCCATTGACAGTTGTCCAGTTTTTGTGCTCTCTACACCACTTTAAACGGTGGCGTCGGTGGTCAACTTTCAACGGGAGGCAGCGTTCAGGACGGCGGGCGAATAGGCCACCTTTGTGAAAGCGTCTGGCCACAGTAAACCACAACACTTGTCGCCCCGTTGCTGTATAGAGTTGCTGATCAATGACGCTTGCTGACTGCTCTTTTCGCCTGCAGGATGATATATCGGTCATCTCCTTTAGTTGTCATCCTCGGGTGGCCACCACCAACCTTTCTAACAGCTGTACCTGTGGTTTGGAACGCTTTCCAAGCGCGCGAAACAACACTTTTGCTGATTCCGAACAGTGCAGCTACACTGGTGACGGTACGCCCCTCCTCCAGCTTTCCGATCATTCTTCCACATGTGAAGTCGTCCAGGTGATTTCTTCTAGCCATATTTCACGAACTGACTCACTGGCACTTGCAGCGAATATGTTGAATTGCGTCTGCGTCCTTCATTTTATTTTACTGTTGAACAGCACGCGCCAACATCATGCGTTTTGCGTACGCTCACGTCGCTTCTGACGTTTCGTTCCTGATATTTGCATAAGCATGACGTTTCTACTGACTTACGTGTTCACTGTACTGATCTCCAGACCTCCTTTTCTGCAATTTCATGGTTATCTGCTTAATTTTTACATTGTTGCTTAAGTTTTGCACACCAGTGTAGTATGGTAGTAAAACTCCGTTCATAACTCAATTTGCGTAAATCACTTAAATCTCGCCACAGTAACGCCACAACAGATCCTCCGATCCTTCTGTTTTTCCATTACCAAATTCTGACTTTATATACTCTAACTAATCTGCATATGAGGGCTTCTTCTTGAGAGGAATGGCTGTGGATTAAACGCGAATGCTAGCCCAAAGAGGATTAGTGAGAAGGTCACGTAAAGACCCTTCACAAACCTACATACTTGAAATTGACATTCCTGTTCCTTTTCTTAAGAGAGATGGTGTTTTGTGATAAAAAGACAAGGTTTATCTAAAATAATTGTACCCAAAGTTCTAAGAGTGAAGTTAATGAAAACAACATGAAACATTTGCCCATCCTGGTGTAGCCACCGTGTTGAAAGTAATATCACCAAAATATTATTGGAAACTAATTATTACTGATTTACGAAATTATGTGAAACTTGTCAAATAAATAAGAAGTTACATCAGAAAAAATACGGGCTGATGCAATCACTTCCCCCTTGTGAAAAACCCTTTGAACTTTTGTCAATAGATAGTGTAGGTGGTTTAAATTATTCCAACTCTGTTAAAAATATTTGCACAATATTATTGATAATGAAACTAGGTACATTTGGACTTTCCCATCAAAAAATACAACAGCAGGTACTTATATAAATTGTTTAAGACAAATCTTTCAGAATCATATACCGGAAAAATTTTAAGTGATGGAAATACTGCGTTCACCTCTTCAAAATGTAAGCATTTCTTAAGACATAACAATGTTACTCAATTATTAATTACTTCTCACATACCACAAACCAATGGAAAGGTTGAACGTGTAAATCAAACCAAAATTACCTTCTTAAAGTGTGAAATTAGAAACAGTTCAAAGAAAGTCCCATAGACAAAATTCTGGAAAAAGTAATGCATCAGTATAATCAAACTCCACATACAATAACAGGTATCCTCCAACCTACTTAATGTATGGTAATTTACCTTTTAAAATTACACTAATATATAATGAGATACATCCTCCCATAGAAAAAGCAAGAAAATTAGCCAAAGAAAGAACCGAACAATATTATAAAATAAATAAGATTAGATATGATAAAAAATTTCAGGAAGCTAATTTCAAGGTTGATGAGTTAGTAATGTATGAGGAATTTCAATACCCCAAAACAAGGAAATTAGGTTCCCCCTATTCAGGCCCTTATACCGTTTTAAGAAAATGTTCTGATGTATTATTTGAAATAGATAGACCCAATGCCTTTAATAAAACTGACACTGAATTGGTTCTTTCAGTCCGTTTAAGAAATTTTCATCCATCTGAAAATTTTCAGTTGAATTACATTCAGCAAAATATCCATAATAAAGAGAATAAGAAAATAACTAAAAGAAACCTCTCACGTAATACAGAAGTAACTGTGTTCTGCTTAACAAGACTTTTCGGCGAAAAAGAATAATATATATTTAATTTTTATAATATAGTGTTAAATGAGATATTTTTTTTCTTTATATTTTAATTGAGAAAACAAAGTGCATAGGATTTGCCATACAAAATTGTGAGAAATTTTAATATACTTTTCATAATTTTATCTTAAGATGTCGAATGAGTTAATATTTATGATAGAAATTGGTGTTTTAAAGTTGAAAGATATAAATTAAGTTTTTAGAAAAATGACTAATGTACTAATACTAGTGATATTTTTATAAGAAACAAAAGTAAAGTCACGTTGCATTCTTTTTTCTCCACTGAACTTTATTATTTTGTCAATTATTTTATTCAGCAGTAACCTTATTACATGTCATTTAATTTTTTTTCATTTTGAAATTGTGTGTTTGGATGTACCGAAATTTTCTCGAAATTTTCTTTATCTAAATTTAAAATTAATTTAATAACTTGAAGCTTATTTTTGGATATTATAGAGTGGATAAGGGAGAATACAATCATATTATAATTGTGTGCATATGTCTTGAAACATTAAGAGGACAAACGTGTTTAGTCTGATGTGTACACCTCTCATTGTTTTCTTATTAGCATCCCTGAACATCTATGAGTAGATCACGCAGATTTCTCAGAGATGTGTTCAAAAATAAGTAGTGTGATATAGTTTATATTAATAATATATGATGTAAGAGAAAGTAAAGAATTTTGTCTATGAAACGAATATTTAGAAGGTTACGGAGAGATTCAAAATAATTGTATACGATATTGTTAAGTTACAGTGAATATTGTGAAAATTTTCATAAATACTAAAGGTGATTATAGAAGTGAAACCACTTTTCCGACTCAAAATAATAATAAAAAAGAGCTCTTATATTTTTATATTCTTTTATTCTTATAACAATTGTATTATTTTTTTATTCCTATATACTTATAATATTTAAATTCTTATATTTTATAACGCATATGAAATAAATTATTGTTTATCGTGTTAAATAGTGCATATAATAATGGTTGTACGCCATTTTCACATTATTAATAATCTCATTTTATTAGTGTCTATATTTTTTGACTTTTTAAAAAATGTATTTCATATATGCAAAATTGTGTGTACCAATATAAGATATTACTACGGTGGCGCCAGAGTAGATTCTTATGCAAAATTATTATTTTAATATTTGCGTGATATCATGTATTTTTTTTATATCCACTATCTTATAGTGTGATATATTATTTTCCAAAAAAAATGAATACATTATATGGTAGCTATAATACGAATCTACTATTATGAAGAAATATGAGGAAACGTGAGCTCTTATTCTGGATGTCGAATAGATTTGAATAAGCTAATCTTCATTTATATGTACGGAAATTCATTTTTATCAATTAATATTTTGGAAATGTCATTAATGTGTTTGTTGCAATATTTTCGTTTATTTTAGTGCATTTTGATTTTAGTATTCATTTTACTTAAATATTTCTACCGAGGGTAATATGTGTTTCCAAATGATGTTATGTATTGTTTTGTTTATGCTGAAAATTGATTAAGTTTGTAAAGAACAAAAAACCACGCCATGACTTTTAAAATTGGGGTGCAAATGTAAGGATAATTCAATTAGATTAAAAATTAAATTTACTATCTAGCAATTAACTCATACTTTTCATCTCATCTTCAAGTATCAAACTAATCACCCATTTATTTCTTCCGAACATATGGCCTAGATAATAAACATGACTAATTCAAGATCGTTATATTTAATAGCCCTATATGTCAGCTTTAACTTTCAAGTACAATCATAAAATCCGCGATATTTACCACATATGTTTTTTAAGTGTTAACCACTTAAAACAACCCGTGGCTTACTTTTTCCTCCCTTCTCTTAGCGTCAGAAGAGATGTAGAAAAGATTGAACAAAGTTCCTTTTTAAAATTAAGTCTGATTCTGATTCAAAGCATGTCATCAATATAAATAGATATATATGTATATATATACATTCATATATATATTCTTATATACACACACACACACACACACACACACACACACACACACACACACACACACACACACACACACACACACACACACACACACACACACACACACACACACACACACACACACACACACACACACACACACACACACACACACACACACACACACACACACATATATATATAAATGTAATAATTCCCTCTAGTATCCTTTTTATTAACTCTTTGTACTAATATTTAAACAAACTTTTTTCTTTGGTTTAAGAAATAACACTGTAATTTTAATCGTAATTTGATAGTCGGAAATCCCTGTTCCGCCCATTCTATCCAATCAGAACTACTATTACGTAATAATCACGCGCTTGCACTGCTGGTATAAAAGCAAAAATCTTATGTAACCACTCTTTTTTTTTCTGCTTGCCTTCATCATGTAAGAATGTAAATAACTGCATCTCTTTGTCTTTGTTTCTTGCAACATGCCGCTGCTTATTCAATATGAAAATGTAACGCAATTGTGTTTTAATCTGCTGTGTGATGTGTGCTTCATGATAAAGAAGGTAAAACTATTCGGAAGATGTATTCAAAAAACCAGACATGACAAGAAACCAACACCGGCCAACGCAACTATAATACTTAATATATATATATATATATATATATATATATTATGTCAGGTTTGAAAAGTTTAGCTTCAAAATTAAGTAAATAATAAATGAAAATAGAGCGAACTCTTTACCATCGCGTAAGGATTTCTGGGTAAATAAGTCTATTTAAAGGTGGAGTAAGCGCATACGTCTCCGCTTGCGAAAAACAGAGTTTGGTAGGCCCAGATTCCATTCACAACACACCAACACAAACACAATGGTTCCAGATCCCTAGCTTTTATTTAAGTACTGACAATTTAATTTATCTTAATTACTTTAAAACTAAAAAGGGCAAACTATTGAACCAAAGTCAATCCCCAATTTATTACTGATAGGAGATTTAGATTCCTTAGGGAATCAAGCGCTCCGTCAAACCCGTCAACACTTCACATACTCGAAAAGGTTTAACTGGTGACTCCTCGCCGAAGTGCTGATAATTGTTCTACTCGGTTGCGCGCCAAAGGGCCGCCATGTTGGATTTTATGTGATTGAAGAAAAATAAAGAAGTATTTTAGAGATGATGTCCTCATTTTACCAGCACACTGGCCTAGGGCCTGTTATATATATATTCTCTCTCTCTCTCTCTCTATTTATACATATATACATATTCATATATATATATATATATATATATATATATATATATATATATATATATCTTTATATATAAAAATCTTCTGTGCGTGTGTCTTTAACCTTCAGTTTTATCATTACAGTTCCAAAGTTACGCAAATGACAACAAATGTACATGGGAGTACGTCAGTGTTTCTCAAACTTTCAATACTGGCGCCCCCTTTTCAATCACAATTTTTATCGCGCACCCCCTTATACATTAATAATGCACTAAATCAGTGTTTCTCAAACTTTCAATACTGGCGACCCAATTTTAAATCATAATTTTTGTCGCCCCCTGTACAACAATAATGTATTTACTGCAATAAAAATGCACTTTGAGAGAGAGACGCTAAAGTTACAATACGATCTTAATTATAAACCGTACAAATTAATACGATAAGTGTATTAAAATTTGTATATGTAGCTTTTAAGTAATATATATTTTAAGAAAATTGCTTAAAATATATATTACTTAGAATTATGTTATTTTTTTCTTTCTCTAATTTTTAAATTGGAACAGATCGCAAAATGATGTATTTAATTAAAGATTTATTTCCTTCAGCATTCATTTCTCAAAGTACAAATGTCATTAGAAAAATAGTCTAGTCAATGTCGCTCTCTATCATATCCATCACATCTGGCATTATAGGGTACGTTTGCGTGAGTCTAGGCAAGCTTTCGGACGTCTGCGCAAAACATGTAAAAATGCTTTTCCTCGTACAATTCCAGTCAGTTTTGGTCGACTCGATACTCCTATAGCTACGGAATCTAGCTTGAATGTTCCTTTTTTTTTTAATTTCCACGTTAATTGTAATTCACGGTAATTAAGTATTTACGGCAGTAAATTAAAACATTATCATACATACATTTTTAAGTCGTAAGCAAACATTCGACCGTAATAAAGAATCAACAAGTACACAGACGAACGAGCATGGTTCCGAAAATTAAATCAAGACGATCTTATCAAAAATACTTAAATTTTGGATTTACCACTACTGAAGTAAATGATGGAAAAAAGCCCCAGCTCGATATGTGTTAAAACTACAAATCTGTAGAACAACATGTGAAAGTTGTTTTTAAAGCATGTAAAATCATTTAGCTATGTTGGCAAAGAATTTTAAAAGTATTTTCTGGATGAGGACAGCTTGGCAGCAAGTTACGAGTGGATTAGGGATCTATTTCAAGATACTCCAGAAGGGCTCTCAACTTCCGAAGAGGAAATCTTCATAGATTTCACATCCAGTGAAAAATTAAAAGGCAATTTTGTAATAAATCGCTCTTTGAATTTGGGGTAGAGGTGGATGAGGAATTATCTGTACTGAAAACAAAAGCACTTCGTATACTATTACCATTTTCAACATCCTACCTTTGTCAAACCGGATTTTCTGCATTGGATGCCTTGAAGACAAAATATAGATCTCAGCTAAATATAGAAAAATAACTCTTTAAGTGTCAATTTCTGATATTAAAACCTTCCTTTGAAAAACTTTCCTCTACAAGACAAGCCCGTGGAAGTCCCTAATAATTATTAAACTTGTTCTTAATTTAGTAATAAGATTGATTGATTGAATATTAACGTCGCACTGTTCAGCTGCACGAGGGCTTTTGACGACGGACCACGTAATTTTGAACCATGGTCAAGTGACGTGGATGACACCTGAGCTGGCACACCTCTCTCCTAACTACCACACCACACCAACGGGAAAACGTTTCAACTCTCAACAGATTTAACGTGCATCGCTGACCTACACGGCGGGTCTTTAGTGGTACTGGGCTCGAACTCGTGACAAGGCAAGCCACGATCCGATACCTATACCACTCGGCTACCACGGCCAAATTCAGTAATAAGAAATTATTTATAAAATACTTTCTTCAGTACTGATACATCAAACGTATACTGGCTGAAACACCGACTCTTCGCACGAGTTCATTTTTTAAAAAAATAAAACATTCTTGATATAATAGCTGAACTGTAAGGAGAGTAAAACTGTGTGCACACACGACATTGTATACAAAAACGTAAAATGATTTTTTTTAGATAAATGCTATAATTGTAAATAACTGTTTAAAAGAACTGTAATTTTAAACCTCACACAATTAGCATTTAGAATTAATGTTAAATTATGAAAAAGAATATAAAATTCCGATGAAGAATAATTGTGTTACTTTTTAACATTTAAAGCGAGACTTCAAAATGTTTTAACCCGGGAGCAGGCGCGTACTCGATACTAACATTAATGGTAGTGTGGGGGGACTCAGTCACCCCAATCAATTGTTTAGAATTATTTTTACTGTACACGATACAAATCGGAATTCTAGTGAATATTTTAATTTATAGAAAGTATACTTACCTTCTTTCAAGGACTATTCAATTCTTTGATGATTTGAGAAAAATCCAATAAAACTGAACTAAAATGATTCAAAAGTACAAGACCATAATAAAGGACGCAAATCAGACACTTTTCAATTATCCTACAGAAATGTTAAACCAATCAATTCTTTTCCAAATATCGCAAAACTCTATTATTTACAATTTCTCTAAGCGAAAAGCAAACGCATAAAAGATGGGAGGGAACTAATATTGATAATAACCATACCATAAGATTGAAGGTCAATCAAATGATTAGGAAACGTACTATTCAGCCTGGCTGAAAAGTGAATCATGACTTCCTTTTCTTTTTCTACAACTAATGTACAGTATTTCAATAATAATTACAGTGGTGAATTGTTTATCTTCTTAGAATTTTTCTCAGGGTCTGGGTTTCGTTTTTTCTTTTAACGAGTAATATTTTATGCTAAAACGTAATAAAAAAATCTCTCATTGAGGAAATACAGCATATAAAACAAAATGTTTTTTTTCTTTAATTTGGTTTTGGGATCAAAGATAGCTATTTGATGACGGAAAAAAGCCAGATAATAAACATAAATTATGTCAGTGTTGTTGTGTGTATTTTTTTTTATTATGGAAGAAAGCATTTTGTTTTACTTCTCTTTCCGGTTATTTTTTTTTAAAAAAATCTTTACATTTTCAATACGCTCGCGCCCCCCTTGTAGGGTCATCGCGCCCCCCCAGGGGGGCGCGCCCCACACTTTGAGAAACACTGGAGTACGTAGTATTAAATAAAGCAAAAATGTTTATAAAATATCAAATTAAGTGTATAATTTTACTTAAATTTTGTTTGTTGAAAAAGAAATCTACGTGCCAGAGCAAATAACCATATTAAAGCACTTTTTTTGGACAAAATGTAGTTTTGTAAGGTTATGTTGCGGAAAGAGACTTCCCTAGCACTTGTATCGTCCCCTCTCTGTTTCACCTTGTGAGGTGCTATGTGCACGTCTGTTATTCTCGATAATAGCAATTTTTGGTTCCCAATTTAAGACGCGCCTGCACCATTGTCAAACTTAGTGTAATCTATTTCGAACGCTTTTAAAAGTAATGTGCGTGTATATTGGGTATCTTAATACAAAATTTCTTCCCAAATTATTGTATTTTAAATACAAATATTATTAATTGTAGCGCGGTGCTTTAAGTATCGACGTTTAAAAGAATTAAAAACAAGTCGTACAAATTCCAAGCCCTATCAAGTTTAATGTTTTGATAAATATGGTGTGATTAAATGGAATAAAATGGATATATGTGTAATTTGTAGTGATAAAATAGCATATAATGTAAAAAGACATTTGAAACATTGCATTCTAATCTCGGCATATCAACCGATGGAGAAAGAAAAATGTATTTTTTAGAAAAGAAAAAAGATAATTTTTCTCAAATCAGTGTTTTAAATTCTTTTGGTTAAAAAAAATATCATTACAGCTGCTAGTTTTCAAGTTGCCCATTACATTGCTTGCCACGGGAAATCTTTTTCAGAAGAATTTGTAAAAGAAATGCTTTTAAAATGTAGTTCTACATTGTTTACTGATTTTAAAGAAAAAGACTTGATTATAAAGTGTATAAATGAGTTACCTATAAGTCACAACATAATTAAAGATAGAGTAATAGAATTAGAAAAAAAATATTTCTCTCGCAAATACATAACTACTTAAAGTAAGCAGAAATGTTATTCAATTACTTTAGATGAGAGAGTATCGATGTAAATGTTTATGTACAATTAGCATTTTTTGATCGGTATTATAATAACAATATAATGAAAGAAGACTTAATAAAACTAATAACGTTGAAAGGGAAGTGCACTAGTCTTGATATTTTTAAATAATTTGATATTGCATTTAAAGAAACGGATACTTACTTTCAGAAAATAGTTTCTGTGACAACAGATGCTACACCTAGTATGATAGGGAAAAATCTTGGATTTATTCAGTATCTTAAGCATAAAATTTCACATTCTCTGATTGAACTTCAGTACACCAGCAAGTGTAAGGAGCGAAGCATGTGTGTGTGGTTTAGAAATATTTTCCAGTGTAATGTCTGTGGGAATAAAAATAATTAACTTTATAAACGCAAGAGCTCTTTATGAACGGTGATTTACTCATTCAGTGATTTTGACATACAACAACTTGCGATGGCTTAGTTTCGGTGAAATCCTTAATCGTTTTGTATCGTTATCAGAAGAAATTAAGCTCTTTTTAATTAAAAAAGGCAAAAGTTTATATGAATTACCTAATATACATTGGTTAAAGAAATTAATATTTTTATGCTACATCACACTTAGCATTTTAATGAACTGGATAACAAACTTCAAGGGCACGGACTGATTGTTTTAATTATGTTTGAAAATATTAAATTATTTATGATGAAACTAGATACATTTACTAAGGACTTTGAAATGAAAATAATGAAATATTATTTGCAATATTTCCTCAATTACAAAAACATTTTCAAAACACAATAATTTCTGAAAACTCCGTTGACATTCAAGAAAATGAAATTAAAAATGTTTAATGATTATGCAGGAAATAAAATAAGCTTTTGAGGAGCGATTCAATGAATTAAAAACTTTGAAAAATACGTTTCACTTTATTTTAAATCCATATAAAACAGAATTTGAGACAGTGGAGTTACCCGAATTTACGTGGCTAGACATCGATCATTTGGAAATTGAATTGAGAGAATTTCGAAGCAGCGTAGTGTGGAAAACAAAATTTGAAGAATTGATTTTAGAAGAACAAGGAAATCCGTTTCAAAATAGTGCAGATAATATGGATATCTCTCTCTCTCACAGTAAAAATTGAAAATATTATATTAAACGCATATGATTCTTTTTAAAATAATTTTATATCAACGACAAAACTAGTTAATGCTCTCTCAGCGATATTTGGATCCACATATGTGTGAGAAAAATTGATTTCTTCTATGAACTTTGTAAAATCTTTTAATAGAATTAGAATTGTCAAAAAATTAACTGCGAAATGCGTTAAACTAATGAATACGAAATAAGAACCTATTATTAAAAAAAACTATCTGAAAATAAACAGCAACAGATTTTTCAATAAATACTTTATAATAAATTTTGTTATACATACATACATATATATATATATATATATATATATATATATATGCCGATTGAAGCTTTCAATCAATTTAGATCTTATGTAGCAACAGAGATTCGGGAATTAGATTTCACTGTTGAAAATGAAATTATGTATAAAGATCTTAAATCATCAATAGAAAATATCCAAAATGACTTCGTGATTACATATGTTGATAAGGTCTCTGCTAATTATGCCATAATTTGTAAATACTTTTACAGTAAAATATTAAGTAACCACATTTTAAATAATAATTCATTTCAAAAATCAATTTACAACAATAGAGAAGCTGATAATCGTCTTTTAGCTTTGAACAAAAGACTGAATATTCATCTAAATAAAATTAAATATCCAAGTATTTTTTTAACACCAAAATTTCATAAAAGCCCTATAAAATTCCGTAGTATCACTAATGGATACAATACATATATCACGAAGTCTGGGAAGATTTTACAATCTCTTCTTCAAAATCTAATTGATAACTTACAAAACACGGCAATAATTAAAAAATAGCTTAGAGATTGCTAGAGTTACTGAGGATATGTCAATTTTTTCCATGCATGGCTTTGATTTCGAGGACCTTTTTAATTCTATAGATATTGACGATATGATTAAAGTTCTACAGTTAATTTATGATAAATATGAATTATATACTTCAATGAAAAAAGAAAAATTTGATATTCTTGTTAACCTCGTATTAAAAGAAAATTTCATTGCATTTGATCAGAATCTTTATAAACAGATCAAAGGATTACCTCAGGGTAGTCCAGCTAGTAATTGTTTAGCGAACCTATATTTACATTTTTTTGAAATTGATCATGTTGTAAATGATTCTTACTTGATTTATCGCTATGTAGATGATTTAATAAATTTTGGTAAAAATAGTGAATACAGACCAAATATTACGTTCTACCCTGATTATCTCAAGCTCCTTAAAACTAACTTCAACTCTAATATGGTGGAATTCTTGGATTTAGTCTTACATCTTATTAACAATAATGTAGTTGTAACATTTTTGACAAAAGAGATTCGTTTAAGTTCCCTAGAATTAAAATTCCTGTATGGAATAGTAACTTGCATATATCAATTTACAGAAATATCATTTTGATTTTTTTATTTAGAAATGATAACTTAACTACCCACAAAATAGATAAATCCAATAATAACAAAAAATTTTTTCAATGTTGTTTAGATCATGAATACCCTTTTAATTTCTTAAGAACTTATATTCATCACAAATACATTAACCGTCTTGCTACTTCTAATTCCAAAACCACCACACAACAATAGGATTTCAAAGTCAGCATGTTGTGCAGATCCCCTTGGATCTCACTTTGAGAACGAGAATAATTTGGAGTCAGATAAGAGCCAGTAGCCATTTTTATAAATAACTTTCTTTATTTGGTTATCTTTTCCAAATAGAATCAAAGACTTTTATTAACAAATATGTCTAAATAGTTATATGAGGTTTAAAAGGGACTTTCCTTTAAATAAACTTAAATATTTAATGATCCAACTAATTAACAATTAGAATATCGATCACGCAGAGATTACCGCGATAAGAGATCCCAGATTTATATTCAATAATGTTCCTACTGAACATTTAACTTTAAGCTCACTCCTAATATAAAACTTTAATGAGACTTTAATTATAAATCAATATTTACCACACTGCAGCTCAGCTCTTCCTGAGAGTTATCCACCTAGAAATCTTCAATAATAAATCTCTAACTTCACCGTTATACCTTCCTGCTTCAATCTCTCTCTCCTACTGCTTTTTACTTTACTATTCCGTTTGACTTAAATACTTTATCTAATCTGCATAACAAGGAATCCTGTCATCTATTTGGAGCTGATTGGAAATAGGTAGGGGAATTAAATTTCCCTAAAAAAGACGACTCAGAAGGTTAGTGATAAAGTTCCGTATAGGTTTGTCACAATGTTAGTGGTCTTGCTGTGTAGATTATATCATAACACTCATATCACAGTTTTCATTTTTTCCACACACATCTTGAAAATCTTACACATTGTTGACAACCAACCAAATTAGAGCCTAGCAAATTTACATTTTTGGCAATCAACCAATTCAAATTCTACCATATTTGACTGTCGTCTTTTTTGATATCTGTCTTTGTTGGCTGGTTTAAAAGTTAGCTCAAAAGATGTGTTTATGTTTGTGTATATTCGAATTTTTTAACTTGGTGAATAATTGATTTTCATTGATGTCAAGATGCTTGATTCTCTTCGTAAAAGCTCTGTGAGTAAAGAAATTTTGTTAAATTATTTTTTTGAAAAATACTTATCTTATGTAATTGTTTTAGGATTTTTCTACTTTTCTTACGTATTTGTTTTGCGATTTTTCTGCATTAAGAGTTTGGAAGAGTTCGTTACATAATAGTAGTGAGTGGTTTTATCATACTCTCTGGGTTTTTACATTGTCTGAATTTTTGTTTATTTTATTTTATTTG
The DNA here is from genome assembly GCA_019973935.1 of Trichonephila clavipes. Lineage (NCBI taxonomy): Eukaryota > Metazoa > Arthropoda > Arachnida > Araneae > Nephilidae > Trichonephila > Trichonephila clavipes. The sequence continues at coordinate 626,927 of BMAU01018624.1, forward strand.
GGTTTTCCTACCGAGTTGCAAAGGGGGAAGGTTGGCGCCTTCAAACTAGTTTAACCCCACTTATTCGGTCCTAAGTCCGAAATTGCTTTCTGACTCGCTAGGTTCTTCTTTTTTGTAGTTTCTTTTTTTACTTCTCTATAATTTTGTTCTTCATGTTTGGCTTTTATATTTTTATTACGCTATTTCTTGTTATGTTCATTATCTATTATTTCTTGTTTTTGATATATAATACATATTTCTTTCATATATATATATACATATATATATATATATATATATATATATATATATATATATATATATATATCAATAAATAATATTTCATAATATATATTAAAGAGATGTTTAGTTTTAAAAATACTCAGTTAAAATTTTTTAAACTTAACTTTGGTGCAGGTGCGCCTTAGTGACCCACGAGCTAGTATTAAAAAATATGAACAAAATTTGACCCACGTTTAAAGAAGGTTCGCCTTCCTTTTTATAGTGAAAGGAAAATGAAAAATTGTAAGGAAAATCGCTTTCTATTTTGTCGCCTAACATTGGGATTCTGTTATATGTATATACATAATTGCATTAATTGTAACTATTTAATAAAAAGTAACTAAAATAAATTTTTCTTTGTTGGCATATGTAAGAATTGACTTAATTTTTTTTAATATTACTTATTAATATTATGTTCTCAATTTGATTCTACTTTAATGTCGTATAAATGATAATATTTTTGCCGATTATTCTAAAAAAAGTTATTTAAAATATGATATATTTCTTGAAGGGGCGATATATTGGGAAATGGGCATTATTTTTCTCCTAATTCTATATACAAATTTAAAATTTTTAAGAATAATCAACTTTGTTTGACATAGCATTGAATGAAACTAAAATTATTTTTTGATTATTTTTTTATTTCTATTCACAATAAAAAGGTACTATTTGAATTTTTACTATATCAGCAAAATGATTTAGTATAATACTAAAAATTGAATGTTATGTCTAAATTACTTTAATTTTTTTGAAAAATTTACATTTTTATTGTAAATATATGGACTATATAAAGATAAATTAAAATTTTTACAAACGATTTTTTTAATAATCAGATAACATTTCATGCAGCAAGTTTTCCATCAAGAAAAACAATTAAATTAGTTTAAATAAAATGGTTTTATTTTGAAGACTATATTTTTTGTATTACTTGTTCCATGACATTTGTGGATGCTGGAGGAAATAAATCTTTAATTAAAAATCATTTTGCAATATGTTCCAATTTAAAAATTAGAAAAAGGAAAAATAACATACCAATAATTCTATTATTTAAAAGTAATTTGCTTGAAATATATGTTACTCAAAAGTAACATATGCTTAATTTAAAACTTGTCTCATTAATTTGTACGGTTTATAATTATGACCGTATTGTAGCTCTAGCGCCAAAGTGCATTATTATTGCATTCAATGCATTATTATTTGGGGAGGGGGGCGTGATAAAAATTATGATTGAAAAGTGGGTAGCCAATAATTTAAAAACGGAAATAATAATGCATAACGCCCCTTAAGCACCCTCAACGTCCCTTGGAGGGCGATTTTCGTAAAAATCATTTTGTAGGGGATCTATGAAAAAAAATATGTGTACCAAGTTTCAAGACTGTAAATCTAATAGTTTAATAATGCAACCAACTATATAAAACGCCCCTTAAATCGTCGTAACGCCCCTTGAGGTTCGATCTTTGCGAAATCTGTTCTTAGCTGATGTCTACTCCATGAAAAGAACCTGCCTCCCAATTTTTAAGTCTGTAGGCTTAATTGCTCCAGATATATTGTGATTAGTCAGTGAGTGAGTTGCTTTTCTCCTTTATATAATATACTAGCTGCATGGCCCGGCGTTGTACGGGCTTTCTCTACTTTTATAAATTTTTCCTTTCCTTCACAAAATCAGCACTTCTAATACTCTTTTTCAAAATGATTTCCACGCCCCCCACTTCACCACTTAGCCCGGCGTTGCTCGGGCTTTCTCTTTTCCTCATGACACCAGCATTTCTGTGTGTGTGTTTGTACGCGCACAATGTGAGTAATTTCTAAAATTGTGTCAAAAAATTTCCCTTTTTCAAAATGTGTTCCATTTCACTTATTTTTGATTTAAGACAGGTTTCTTTCCCCTTTCCATAGCCCGAACACGGTTTTTTGTAGTGTAAAATTATTGTTCTATCTTCCTCTCCTCACAGATAAGATATAGCTTTACATTTCGATGTATGACATATAAAAAAATATTGCGCTAGAATTAAAAAATTTTTAATGTGAAGTAATAAATAAAAGGATTCTGATGCTAAGAGTAAAACCAAAAACGTTCATCAATTTTTAATAATAGTTAGTTTCTAAGAATCTAAAATAATAAAATAGATTTCAGATTTTCATGAATCAATCAATCGTTACATATAGTTGGCTTAAAAATGTCTCTAAAATGCATTTTAATCCAAAATAATAGACGATGTACTTTTTAATAAACAAAGAAATCATTTCGAAGAAATAATCATTTAAAAAAACATATATATGTTTATTAAAATCAAATTTCTATAAGTGATAAATGAAAGAAAAATTAACAGATAGCTATTGAAACGATTGCTTTTTTCTGAACGTTTGAAACATATAAATACATAAGTTAGAAAAAAAACAGTATGGGGGGAAAGCCTATATATATATATACTCATGTACTGAAAAAAAACATTAAAAAAAAACGATCTGATAAAAATATTTTGATATTTCATTTTAGTTTTAACCTTTCTCATTTCACTAAAAAAATTTTAAACTTTAAGAAGTAGCGTAATGCGAAATTGAAAGTCTCTTCCTTTTCAGTTTTGAATCTGGGAACTACCATTTTATAAAGCAGCCAGTTTAACAATCACGCCGTCGGTTCCTTCGGGGAAAAGCATTGAATTGAGTTTTAAAATAAAGGAAGATATTTCAATTTCCCATTTCGTTATGTTTAAGTAAAAAAAAATTGGGGGGCTTTATTTTTTAGTTAATGATTTCAAACTTCATATATCGATTGCAAACAAATGTAATTTTTAAACAAAAAAATTTAAAGATCGTAATGTTTGCATATTTATCGCAAAAGGGAAAAAAATTGAAAAACACATTTTTTTTAAACCGTAATTTTTAAGATATTTTATCAATCTTTGTATTAAATTGTTCTACACATGAAAAAAAAGTTTCGTGAGATTATTTTTATTAATAAAGAAGTTATTAAGTATTTAAATAAAATTTTGAATATTTTTTGAAAAATCGTAAAAAAAAAAAACAGTTTTTGACATTAAATTTTTTAAATGACGGATTCTAAAGGAGAAAAGCACGAACTTTTTTAGTGTAAAATATTTTTTCATTAACGAAAATAAAGCGCAAGCGGAACCATTTGAGAATCGTATTCATAAAAACGTATCAATTTCGACTCATTTTTAAAAAATCGTAAAAAATACAATATATAGTTATTTTGTAAAATAAATTATAGCATATCATGGCGAAATAAATGATCTTTTCGAATCTGGAAATATTTTTTTGTGTGAGTCTCATGAAAAAAATTAGATCGCATTTTAAAAACGTTTGAAAAAAGAAGTTCCGAATTTTTCCCTGGTGGTCAAAAATGGTACTAATTAGGTATTTTAAGTGTTTTAATTAATATCTTTTTAACTAATTGGACTATTGGAATACAAACGGTCAAAACGGATTTCTCGGATCATTCCGGAAATTTTGGTACCTTCGGCGGGTTTCTGCGTCATGCGGTTCGTTAGAAAATTGGGTTACATAGATGAAAAGATACCTTTGATTACCTTGGGATTTCAATAGTGTAGATATATAGATTAAATGTTATTTTGTTTTGGAATATTTGTTCGGGAACACCTAGAACCCAAATTCTGCTTTAAAAAAATATCGAAAACTTTCCCGCGGATTTACCTAATAATTTTCCAAATTTTCACCGCGATTGGATGTATGGTTTTTGAATCTATCGAGTACAGACAGACATACAATCATTGTGATATATATATATATATATATATATATATATATAGATTATGTTTTACATTAGGCACCTTTCATATAAATTTGAAAATTATAATTGTGAGCTTCAGAAAATATTGGTGCAAATTGTCAAAATAAAATTTAATCCTATGGTTTATAAGTTCTCTGTGATTATTTATAAGTTAAATATATAAATGTAGTTTTATTGAATTTCTCGGAGATTTAGAAAAAGTAAATAAAAAGAGAAATAATATACTGCATGAAGGAAATATATATATAGATAAATCACTTCAAGTTTTTCACTGCAATTACTTTAAGCGTTTTAAACCAGACTTAGGTAAATAAGGAAGCTCAATTAGCAAATTTTGATTATTTTTTATAAAACGGTCTTAAGTACATTAATAATTAGAATATTTACTGTTGATCATAATTTTACATCAATAAATTGTGATTTTAATTTGAATATATATTTAATTTGAATATATATAAGATCTGCAGCTGTAATAGCTGCTCTGTCCGTGTAAAGCTTAACCATTGCAACCCTACTATTAGAAATAGCAATAAAGAATACTTTCTTAAAATCAATGTAATTACCAGATTTTGAACAAATATTCGGAAAATCTTATTTTTAGTTTCCTCAGTGTAAAAACTGTTTATTCTTTTTTCACTAATAATGTCTGCATTCTCTTAAAATTATGTTTAAAATTATGAAACAAATAACAAATTATAGCAATATAACGAAACTGTTCTTCGATTGTTTTCTAAAAGAATAATAGTTTTTTCAAAATACCATTGATTTCGCGATCTTGTATATTTTCCTTATTTCTTAAAATAAAAAGTTTTAGATGTCCTGTCCTAGTTTTACAAAAAATCTAAAAATACAGGAAGGGAAATTATTCATTTTTTAAATCTTATTCGATGTGGCAAAAAAGTTTTCATACTTTTAAGGTCCATTATTCAAAGCAGTCTCAAAAATGGAATAATTTCTCTCGTTCCATAGATAAAAAGGAATAAACAAGATTTAGATTTACATGAAACATGGATTAGCAAGGAAATGTTTGCTACCAAAATTTTTGAAGGAAAGCAGATATTCTTTTGTTATGTTTCCTTACATTTCCTCAATTAAATTCAGAATTAAAGAAGAATTAATTTCACTTCATTTTCTTGAGTTTAAAATATTTGTTTTCTGATTTCATAACTTTCCTAAAATTTATTACATTTTATATGAAATCATTGGTTTTTTTTTTTTTTTTTCACAAATATATGCAAAGCCATATAATGTATTTCATAATTCCAAAAACTCTAAAAAAGGGCCTTAAAATGGGTGACGTTTGCATCAAATAATTCGCTCCAGTAAACAAGGAATAAATTTGGAGCTAAACCTTTATTTTTTAAAATGTTTCATAAAATTTAAAAAAAAATTAATAAAAGACTTTGCGGTATTTAGTCAAAGTATGACTGTTGGAATTAGTTCTTTTGTTTTTCAAGTGCACTTTTTGAACATTTATTTCAAATCAAATTAATTAAATTAAATAATGTTAAAATATCCAACTACCCTAAAATCGTGATTTTTTTCAAAAATTGACAATTTTTTTTATGATTTTATTTTATAGATCGTCGTATTAGCTTTATAAAAATACCAAGTATTTTATTTTCCATTCACTAGAAGAAGACCTACAAGTATTTTAGTAAAAGATGATGCCTCACAACTTTACATAAGATGTAAAACTTTAAAATGCGTTCTACTCAAATTGTGTTGTTTTCGAAAAACTCAAACGGGAAAGCGATTGCTCAAGATGTTTTTAAAGTAATTTGCTGAACATTTTTGTGCATTTTCTGTATAACAGTAGAATTGTTTTAACCTTCAGATTTAACAATCACTGTTTTATTTCAAAATTTACAGTTCTTTATGTGAATGTAATCACTGTTTTTTTTTATGTAATTTCATGTAGTCAATAAGATAAAGTGCTCTAGTTTTTGTAAAAATTAAAATATGTCTTAACATGAAGGTCATTTCAAACATGAATTACAAAATAACACATCAAAATTGAAAATTTGTTCATAAAATTTTTATACGGAACTGACCCCGTTTATGTAATTTTCTGTACATTTTCACCAGTTTTTCCCATTTTAATTAAAATAAACTTTTTTTTCTGTTTTCAAAAAAATTTAGGATTTTTTCTTTAAAATATACTAAATAATTCTAAAAATCACAAAAAAATCCCCATATCTCCATTTTTTCTAAAAACAGATTAAGTTTACGCAAGTAATCGGATACCTTAATAGAGTTTCATTTCTTCGAAGTTTTTTGAATACATTGTTATAACGGAAAAAAAATTATTTTAAATTCATAACTCAATATAATTTTCATGAACTTTGGGTGTAATGCTTTTTTAAGATTTCTCACTTATGATTTTGCCTTTATATGCAAGTTTTTTTATCTTTGATATCTTTAATTAAAAATGATAATAATATACTTGAGAAAAAAATATGATGGAATAAAATTATATTTTTAATTTTTAAGCGATAGATAAATATTCCGATTAAATCAATACATTTTAAACATTTAAATAATATACAAACTATTATGAATTGATTTGTCTATATAAAAAAAGGCATTCAATATATCATACTTAAGAAAGATTCCTTATATGTTTTTCAAAAATTTCAAAATTTTACTGCTACGTCTCAACTAAATTATTATCCCTGGCATTTTGAAAGAAATCCTGTATTAAAAGGTTTTATGTTAAATTTCAATTTCTTTCTACTTCTTAGAAGTATTATTTCTTATTCGATTGATTCCTTCCGGTTTCTATATTGATATAATTAACATCCAAACAGCACTTCTGTCAAATATATTATAGCTCTTTAGACTAAAATTTTTCTTTTCAACTTGATATCCACATCTTCAAGGAAAAATTTCTTTCTTCAAATTTAAAATGATTGCCCATAAATAGCATCAATGTTTTATACGACAGGAAATTTAACGGATAAATAGTGTTGAATCACTTAGGAAGACTTTCTCTTTTTCAATTTGCTAGTTTGTCTATATATTACGAACAAATATCGTCATGAGGTTATTCGAGTAAAGAGAAGAAACTTCTGCTCTTTCTGAAATTACTTTTTTGTCTTTCTTGAAGACCGAACGCTTTACTATGCTCCTCAAAGGTTACGCAATACACCTGCCCTCTAATTTTATTTCTTCCGCAAACAACTCCAATGAATAGAAAAGTCAAGCGACCAATCAGAAGAGGCGGTTTATTTTTACATCCTCCGAAAAGATCTTTAGAACACGAAATAAAAAATTCTACGAAGAGCAACAAACTGATCAAGTGCTTTGAGTCATCAATAAGATTTATTTATAACCTCTTTTTATACTAAGATATTTCTCATGAAAATGTTAGGACTTACTGAACATAGATATGATGATTCTTGAAACAAAAAAAAACATTTTAAGTGTTCACCAACGATCACAAACTAAAGACAATGAGGAACACTTTTAATATCTTTTAAATAAAAAAGAACTACCAAAAGCTTAGTAAGAGAAAATTAACTGGAAAACGCGCATATCTTTTAAAGTAGCATGATTAAAACGTGTATAAACTTTTGAAATTTATATCCGAATTTTTTTTCAAAGTGTTTTAAGAAAAGTTGATTTTATAAACTTAAATATTTTACTGAGAATTTAATCGGGCACTACAACTCTAGTCAAGCATAATGAGAAAATCAATAATTAACTTATAATTGTGACTCATTTATAAGCATTTATGATCATAAGTTAAGTATAATGGTAGTTTGTATAAATAAAGCCACAAAATCACACAAGAAAGACACAATAAGTAAATATAATATAATTTTTTCGTTATCTTAGTAGATTTCTATTGCCAATTTTATTGATATTTTTAAACTTCTGCTTAATGTAATAATTTTTTATTTTTAGCTTAGAATATTTAAATCATTTTTTAAAATATATTCCTTTATAAACTGTTTTGAAGAAGTAAAGTCACATTTTTTTTAGTTCATGTTTAAAATAAATATTCTTCAAAAATTAAGAGACACTTAGAAAAATAAGAGATATAGCTTATAAAATATGAGTTAAATACTCAAATTTTCCCTCAGCAACACCATATCAATGTATTTCTCTACAGTGGAGCCAAAATTGCGGACACTTTTGGAAATGTTTATATATTTTTTTAAAATTTGTAAGCTTATAGAAACTGTTGTACAAAATGCAAAACTGTATATATTATTTTAAAGAGAATTTAATACTAAATTCAATACAAGAAAACAAAACTTAAATATGTGCAATACAAAAAATTTAAGCTGTAATAATTATTGATAAACATTAGATACGGATGATTACAGTGAGTTATTAGTAATTAGTAGGGTAGACTTTTTTTATTACAGCTTCACATCGATGTTTTATTAAGCTGACGATAGTTTTAAGCTTTTCCTTCATTATTCTACAAGATGCTAGGAAACCGTTAAAGGCTCAGTAGTTTCCTTTTACTTGATAGTTCCTCATTCGAACAAGAGTTTTCCTACAGTGTCAAAAGTTTTCTGCCGTATTGAGGTCAGGAGTGTTTCCTGACCAGAACAACGATAATATTTAGTCAAAAACCAATGACATCAAATAAAAGAGTAAATAGGATACCTAAAAAGAGATATAAGATTACTGTGTTATGAGAAAGTGTTTCTTCCTTTGGAGATATTGCAAAACAATTGGGTCTTTCATTTGAAGCCCGAAGGTTTTGCTTATGGTATCAGGAGACAAATTCAGTAAAAAACATAGTAGGAAAAGTCCAAAAAAAAGGCAATATATCTGTTGATGAGAGAAGAATCAAAGTATTGTCTCCAAGATATAATAATGTCATCAATGGCCATGAAATAGATCTGAATGTAGTTGGTATTTCTAACAGTTTAAGAACAATAAGGAGACGATTAACAGATGTTAGACTAAGATGTAGAATTCCACCACAAAAGTTTTATCTCAATTTACAACAGTGCAAAAAAGGACTACAGTGGACACCCGAGCACATTAATTAGACACATGCTCAGTAGTCACAAGTTATATGGAGCAATTAAACTAGGATATCAATATTCGGTAGAGATGGGCTAGAATATGTAAGATTTAGAAAAGGAAAAGAGCTACATTGTGAATGCATTCAGACAATTGGAAATAACCCCTTTAGTTTGACGATTTAGACATACATGCCAACAGATAATATTGGTTGCCTTCATGTCAACGATTGGACACTGAATGAATTTAAATTTACTTCGTTCTAGAACCTATACATCTATCTTCCATCAGAGATCTATTTTCCAACAATGTTTCATTTACTTTTTCAGCCGGATTTTTTGCTTTACCAAACAGCAAAATTATCGAAAGTGTAGTTTTGTAGAATGATTATTGCATTGTTCTGGTCAGGAAAAAGCCCTGACCTCAATCATATCACCGTTGTGGCACCGTTTGAAAACTCGTGTCTGAATGAGGCACCTTCAAACAAAAAGGGAACGAATTGCACCTAACATTAATTAATCGAACGTAATTAAAAAATACATCTTTTAAAAAATGGGAGGTAATTTTTTATGTTCATGTATATTTTGGGAACATAATACCTACTAAGAGGAGGAGCTGATGCATTTTAAACTTGTCAAGACATTGTGTAGAAATTTGAAGATTCGGGTGCAGCTCAAGTGTCATATTGGTCACTTGACCGTGGTTGAGAATTGTGAGGTCCATTGCCAATAGCTCACCTGTTGCTACGTAGTGTGATATTAATGAATAATCATTCAGTCAGTTCAGGCTGTAAATTTTTTACAAAGAATAAGGATACATTTTGCAATATATTCGCCAAATATTGGTTTTAGAAAAAGCTTTGATGTAATTAAATTCTGATTCCTTTAAAGAAAACTACGTCTTTGTGTCTCAATTATTTCTAATAAATTGAAATTAATTTTTTTTCAAAAATTTATTTCGATATTAAATTTTTTTGTAAAACAATGCAAATTTGAAATAATTTATGATTATAATAATATTATAACTGCGAAAGTATTTCTTGGATGTTTGTTCCTCTTTCACGCAAAAACAACTAAATGGATTTTAATAAAACTTTACAATGTTATAGCTTATACATCATAATAACACATTGGATATAAATTGTAACTATATTGTGAAAAATCTCCTGAATATAACGATAATTGTCTAACTGGGAAAAATTCTGCCATCTGCAAAAAATCCCGCGACATCATATATCTATATTTTATGTATAAGCGATTATTGCCAAAATAAGGAACCATAAATACAATAAAAATTGACAATTGTACGTTGTAATGCACGTTTGGTAGTAACAAATTCCTCCTTGTATCAAAATAAATATTTTTATCGCTTCTGGTATTTAAAGTAGATAAACTTTGTCTTTCACACTGCATCATTTGGACAAATTTGCAACTTGGTGTGTGGTTAGTATTTAATTATAACGCTACAGCAGTGTTTCTCAAAGTGTGGGGCGCGATGACCCTACAAGGGGGGCGCGAGCGTATCGAAAATTTAAAGATTTTTTTAAAAAAATAACCGGAAAGAGAAGTAAAACAAAATGCTTTCTTCCATAAAAAAATACACACAACACACTGACATAATTTATATTTATTATCTGGCTTTTTTCCGTCATCAAATAGCTATCTTTGATCCCAAAACCAAATTAAAGAAAAAAAAAAACATTTTGTTTTATTTGCTGTTTTTCCTCAATGAGAGATTTTTTTTATTACGTTTTAACATAAAATATTACTCGTTAAAAGAAAAAACGAAACCCAAGACCATGAGAAAAATTCTAAGATAAACAATTCACCGCTGTAACTATTATTGAAATACTGTACATTAGTTGTAGAAAAAGAAAAGGAAGTCATTATTCACTTTTCAGCCAGGCTGCATAGTACGTTTGCTAATCATTTGATTGACCTTCAATCTTATGGTATGGTTATTATCAATATTAGAGTTCCCTCCCATCTTTCATGCGTTTGCTTTTCGCTTAAGGAAATTGTAAATAATTGAGTTTTTGCGATATTTGGAAAAGAATTGATTGGTTTAACATTTCTGTAGGATAATTGAAAAGTGTCTGATTTGCGTCCTATATTATGGTCTTGTACTTTTGAATCATTTTAGTTCAGTTTTATTGGATTTTTTCTCAAATCATCAAAGAATTGAATAGTCCTTGAAAGAAGGTAAGTATACTTTCTATAAATTAAAATATTCACTAGAATTCCGATTTGTATCGTGTACAGTAAAAATAATTCTAAACAAATGATTGGGGTGACTGAGTCCCCGCACTACCATTAATGTTAGTATCGAGTACGCGCCTGCTCCCGGGTTAAACTTTTTGAAGTCTCGCTTTAAATGTTAAAAAGTAACACAATTATTCTTCATCAGAATTTTATATTCTTTTTCATAATTTAACATTAATTCTAAATGCTAATTGTGTGTGAGGTTTAAAATTACAGTTCTTTTAAACAGTTATTTACAATTATAGCATTTATCTTAAAAAATCATTTTACATTTTTGTATACAATGTCGTGCACACAGTTTTACTCTCCTTACAGTTCAGCTATTATATCAAGAATAATGTTTTATTTTTTAAAAAATGAACTCGTGCGAAGAGTCGGTGTTTCAGCCAGTATACGTTTGATGTATCAGTACTGAAGAAGGTATTTTATAAATAATTTCTTATTACTGAATTTGGCCGCGGTAGCCGAGTGGTATAGGTATCGGATCGTGGCTTGCCTTGTCACGAGTTCGAGCCCAGTACCACTAAAGACCCGCCATGTAGGGCAGCGATGCATGTTAAATCTGTTGAGAGTTGAAACTTTTCCCGTTGGTGTGGTGTGGTAGTTAGGAGAGAGGGGTGCCAGCTCAGGTGTCATCCACGTCACTTGACCATGGTTCAAAATTACGTGGTCCGTCGTCAAAAGCCCTCGTGCAGCTGAACAGTGCGACGTTAATATTCAATCAATCAATCTTATTACTAAATTAAGAACAAGTTTAATAATTATTAGGGACTTCCACGGGCTTTTCTTGTAGAGGAAAGTTTTTCAAAGGAAGGTTTTAATATCAGAAATTGACACTTAAAGAGTTATTTTTCTATATTTAGCTGAGATCTATATTTTGTCTTCAAGGCATCCACTGCAGAAAATCCGGTTTGAAAAAGGTAGGATGTTGAAAATGGTAATAGTATACGAAGTGCTTTTGTTTTCAGTACAGATAATTCCTCATCCACCTCTACCCCAAATTCAAAGAGAGATTTATTACAAAATTGCCCCTTTTAATTTTTCACTGCATGTGAAATCTATGAAGATTTCTTCTTCGGAAGTTGAGAGCCCTTCTGGAGTATCTTGAAATAGATCCCTAGTCCACTCGTAACTTGCTACCAAGCTGTCCTCATCCAGAAAATACTTTTAAAAATTCTTTGCCAACATAGCTAAATCATTTTACATGTTTTAAAAACAACTTTCACATGTTGTTCTACAGATTTGTAAGTTTTAACACATATCGAGCTGGGGCTTTTTTTCCATCATTTACTTCAGTAGTGGTAAATCCAAAATTTAAGTATTTTTGAGAAGATCGCCTTGATTTAATTTTCGGAACCATGCTCGTTCGTCTGTGTACTTGTTGATTCTTTATTATGGTCGAATGTTTGCTTACGACTTAAAAATGTATGTATGATATTGTTTTAATCTACTGCCGTAAATACTTAATTACCGTGAATTACAATTAACATGGAAATTTAAAAAAATGTACATTCAAGCTAGATTCGGTAGCTATAGGAGTATCGAGTCGACCAAAACTGACTGGAATTGTACCAGGAAAAGCATTTTTACATGTTTTACGCAGACGTCCGATAGGTTGCCCAGACTCACGCAAATGTACCCTATAATGCCAGATGTGACGGATATGATAGAGAGCGATATTGACTAGACTATTTTTCTAATGACATTTGTGCTTTGAGAAATGAATGCTGAAGGAAATAAATCTTTAATTAAATACATCATTTTGCGATCTGTTCCAATTTAAAAATTAGAGAAAGGAAAATAACATAATTCTAAGTAATATATATTTTAAGTAATTTTCTTAAAATATATATTACTTAAAATATACACAAAATTTAATATACTTATCGTATTAATTTGTACGGTTTATAATTAAGATCGTATTGTAACTTTAGTGTCTCTCTCTCAAAGTGCATTTTTATTGCAGTAAATACATTATTGTTGTACAGGGGGGGCGACAAAAATTATGATTTAAAATTGGGTCGCCAGTATTGAAAGTTTGAGAAACACTGCTTTTAATGTATGAGTGGCGCACAGAGTATTTTAGGACTAATTAATTAATACTAAATTAAGAACAAGTTTAATAATTATTAGCTACTTCCATGGGCTTGTCTTACAGAGCAAAGTTTTTGAAAGGAGTTTCAAGATAAGAAATTGACCCTCTGAGTTCATTTTCTATATTTAGCTTATATCTATATTTTGTCTTCTAAGCAACCACCGCATTTTGTAATATGTTCTAATTTAAAAATCAGAGAAAGGAAAAATAACTTAGTAATTATCCTATTACTTAACTTTTTTTTGCTTAAAAGTAACATATACAAAATTTAATACTTATGTCATGAATTTGTACGGTTTATAATAAATATTGTTGCTTTATCGTAAAAGTGCATTATTATTGCATTCAGTAAATTATTATGTATAAGGGGGCGCAATAAAAATTGTGATTGAAAAGGGGGGCGCCAGTATTGAAAGTTTGAGAAGCACTGCGCTACAGTTTAAATTGAATAGGCAGGTATTGCATATTTTAGATTTAAAAATAATAACTGCTGTACTGTATTTTTTGGAAGTGTAGAGGAAGTACCTACTAAGAATTATGCCGCGAAAGCGTCAAGTCTAATTTTTCCCAAAGCTCTAATAAAGCTCGAGCTACGAAAGTAGCTAGACAGTTTCCAACTTGACTCTATCAGCAACATTTCGCTTTGTTTTTCATTGAATCGCCATTATAATTTAAGAAACGACGTTGCTTGCGAATCTTACAATTTTAACATAAAATAAATACAGCAGAAAGTTATTATTGACGTATTACACACATCCAGAATTTAATTATTGAATCTATTTTAAGATTTCATTACACACTATATGTGTAATAATGTGTTACTTTTGCTGAGCAGAGATTATAGTTTAATAAGGTGTTATCAAAAATCAACCCACAAGAAAGTTACAGGGTTGTTATAAATAAAAAGAAAAATCCTTTTTATATCACCTATTAGATCTACAGATTTAAAATTTAACAAACATAGTTTTTTGTTAAATTGTTATCTTTGGATTAGAAGTCCAAAGCGAAACCCATTGTGCTACAGGGGAACACAAAGCATAATTTCTTTTTCTCCATATCCTGTTAGAGCATTATTTTTGCTCTTATTTATCCATTTTTTAATTTAATGAAGGAATTAATATTTGTGAAAAAACTCTATTAACATCAAGTGTCATCCACTACAAGTTTAAATAAATGTATTTGATCTTGAATGGATGTGAATAGAAAATATTTCATTAGCGATTGAAATTTTGAACAATATGTCCTTATTAATATTACAAATGCGAAAGTATGTTTGGATGTTTGTTCCTCTTTCACGCAAAAACAACTAAATGAATTTTAATGACAACAATGATATAGCTTATACATCAGAATAACACATAGGCTATAATTTATAACGATATCTTGTGAATTCTCAAAAATATAAAGGTTATTTTTAAGTAAGTACAGAAAAATACTGCCATCTGCAAAAACTCCGGTGACAGGATATATCTATCTTTAATGTGGGAAGCGAAAAGTTTTCAATTTTTTTTCTACGCCAGGGACTACGAAGGCTTGAACAGATCACAATTTTAGCATAAAATAAATACAACAGAAAGTAATATTAACGTATTGCACTTCTAGATATATAAATTATTTACACTATTTTAAGAGTTAATTACACAAAATTTATAACAATGTGTTTCTTTTGCTGAGCAGAGATCAGCTTAAGAAGGTGTTTTCTAAAATCGACCCACAAGAGAGTTAGGTTGAGTTATAAATTAAAAAAAGTCCTTTTTTTTATCAGCTCTTAGATATACAGACATAAAATTTACGAAACATAGTTTTCTTTCTTTTTTTCTTTTTGTTCAACTGAGTTATACAAAAAGACTTTTTCTTGTTTAATGTGCAATTCACGTATTAATTAATCTGTATTGTTTAATTTTTTAATTAACCCTTGCGAAGAACTGGGGGTATACCAGCTAGTACTTTTATAGTACAAATTATTTACTTAGTGAATTCAAAGTGCAAATTCATTTAAATGTTTTACAAAACTGTTATTATGTAGTATTGATGAGAAAGTTATATATGTGAAGCGATGGGCATTTTGGAATTTACAGTTATGTAGTTATTTAAAATCTTTCATAAATGAAAGAAATGTTAAAAATTTTAAATATCTTGAAAAAATTGGAATCTTTGTTTTTGAATATCTTGAATTCATAATACAGTATTATTAATTTTCTTAGTGTTTTTATCTAATGCATTTGTATTTTTCTATGATGTAAGTCCATGTAACAGTTTAGTGTTTGTCAAAACTTTTAATATATTCTTGGAACACTCTTATAAAAGAAAATTATTCAGAAATTTTTTATTCTCTCATTCAAAAGTTGAAAATTTTGTGCATGTATAAGTTAAGTTTAATATTTTTATTATTTTTCGACAATTCTACTTTTTATATAAAAAGGGTTATTTTTTCCGGTTAAATTCGCTTTGAAGGAAATTGGCTGCGTGCCATTGCATTTCAACACATCCAAACAAAAAAGAAACAACCTAAGAATGAATACTGTTTCATTAATTCTGTTATTTCACAAATGACACTGCATTTTTAGGGCTTTAGGAAATTTTCGAGAATAACATAGCAAACTAAATAACTCAAGTATATCTGTTTTCTAGAACTTTATTTATTTATTTAATAATCCTTCCTTCCTACATTCTCATTAATGAGCGTTCTTCGTTGTTTTTCTGGATATATTTGCTACCACTACACGGACATTCTTTCAATAGAATTATGCCACGTTTAAAAAAAAATTCTATTCAGAATTACGGATATTTACCAATGGAAAAGATGTCGTAAGAACTGTTTAAGGATATTATAAATGGTTTTAAGTGAATTAAATGCGTTTTTTTTAATTTTCTTTGCTAAAGAAATGGTTTAGACAGAAAAAAGTGAGGAGATATCTTAGAATGTAGTTTTAATTTTTCTTAGAACTTTCAATATTATTGTGAAGCATGGAAACCATTTTAAAAAACATTTCTCTTTGATTTTGTTTAATTTCTTTCAGTTTTAACACCAGGTCAACTTAATAAAATATTAGAAAAGAAACTTGTTTGTCATCAGTTAGATATTCTAAGACAAATAGCCGTTATATAAAAGGATGAATAAAATTTATAAAAAATAATAAGAGAATGAAACAAATGCATTTTTTTAATATAAACTAAGCACTTAATTCTGAAAATATTGAATATTTATGCTTCTTAATTCATTTATCAGAAATAATTATATTTCTATGTGATTCTAGCAGAACACACATTCTAGCAGATTCAAGTTATAATATATATAAGTAAAGCAAAACACATATAATGCATGAAAGTGAAGTGTCCATTTATTTACTGTCCACAAGATCGAAATCATGGAAAAATCATATTTCCTCCTTACTTAAAAAAAGAGCTTTAATAAAGATGCTTTTTTCTTCATTCAACAGATCAATAACACGAATATACATAAATCTTAATAACATTTATGTATATATATGAAAAACTTCTATAAATATTTCAGGAGAGTGGTAAAAATATAATTTTAGTAAGTGGCGAGTGGATGTTATTAAGAACGAAAGGACAGGGCGTGGCCGATGGTGAGTGAATGATACTGTATGTTCATGCATTTTCTATGATGGAATTGACGAGGCAATCTTGTAAATTATTAAATCTAGTTTATTTCACATCTTGAAATACTTAGGCATATTAATTACAGTAAGCATGGACGACACAACACAGAACAAAGAACTAACACACAATGCGAGGCAGCCGGCTGGCTACATGTCTTCAGAGAGAAGAGCCAAGGGGCCTTCCAAATCTCAGTATTTATAGCTGTTGACGATAAGAACTCTGATTGGTTAAAATGGGTGGGACAGGGATTTCGGATACTAGTTGATTACGATTAAAATCCATACATTAGTTTTGAACCAAATAATTAAAGTTTGTTTGAATAATATTAAAAGAGTTAATTGGAAGGAAGCTAGATTGAATTATTACACACACACACACACACACATATATATATATATATATATATATATATATATATATATATATATATACATATTTATGTTTATAATGTCCCATTTACAAAATAAATTTTCCTACACATATATTGCGCAAATTTGTAAAAGTTATTTTAAATTATTTTTTACTGTTGTATAATATAACTAGCTGGTGTACCCGTTTTTCGCAAAGGTGAATTGAAAAAAATATTACAATCGAGACGGAAGAATAAAAAATATTGTAAGGTCGAATTTTTAAATTACATTTTGAACAGTTTTAAATAAAATGCTCGATGATTGGACAGAAAAAGCTGCGGAATACCAATATTAGCTTAATGAACTTAAAGAAAAGCAAATCTTAGCTTAAAAAAACTTTTAAATATACCCATCAAAACATTGGGAAAATCTTGCTTCATCAAAATATCACAGCTTAAGCTAGAAATCTGTTTAACACTCTGTTGAATATTAATTAATTAATTTATTTATAATCAATATTTCTCTCTGATCCATTAGCAGGGATACCAAATCTGTCCAGGATCGGTCAGAGAACTTTGAAAATTATTAAACATATTTTCTTTTTGTTGAAGATACTTTAAAATAGAATGAAAAACTGATTTACTGTACTTATGTAAGCATGTTTCTGTTTAAAGAATAACTTAAACAAGTTTTCTTGAGATTAAAACGATAATGTTGCAAACATTTGTGAATACTGTAAATTCTAATAAAACCATGGACTTACAATTCATCAAAGCATAGTATTTAGATACCACCTCACGAATAATATGGTAGAAAATTGAGTCCTTATTTCGTGTTCTTTCGTCCTTCAGTATAGCAACTATATTCGTTGATACACTCTTTTCAATGTTATTACTGTTCTTTATAATAAATTCATAACGTCACTCTCATTAAGAAACTATTTTCCTTACGAAATTACGTAAACCCCCTGTTAAATTTAACCATTTTTGAGATGTACAGAGGAAGTTGCAATTATAATAGAGCATTGTTTTAAAAATATTAGATAATGTATCAACATTTATAAAACAATGTATTCGAATCAAATTAAAGTAATTTCTGAATTACTGGCAACACATATTTAGATTGCACATGAATAAATAGTTTCTATCATGTGAAGACCGTAAAAAATTATTTAAGTTTCAATCTCCGAAATAAACTTCTAATAAACAAGTACTACTACTACTTATAACTTTAAACAGTCTGAAATTTAAACACAATTCTATTTTGATAAAAAAACATATTTGAAATAGTTTCTTGGAAAACACCAGTTATATGGTAGCTAAAATAATTGTAACTAATTAGAAAGCAGTCGCATTGAACTTATAAATCTTACAAGCTGATATACCCATCTGTTGTACCGGTGAATTTATTTTGTGAATTTATTTTTTTTTCCATTTGTAACACTCTATCAGTCTCAGTTCTTGATTTTCACAAAGTTCGTGCTTCTTGGATATCTGCCCAACAAAAAAGAAACTTGTTAAACAAAATTCATGTCTGTAAGTTTAATTTTTCAAACCTGGAGTTTGTGTCTCTGTAACGCTTCTGAAACTCGCTTTGGGGGTTGATTTTCACAAAACCCATTCTGTGTACACCTTTACTCAGTAAAAGAAATGCCAGTAAAATTTCAAATCTTTAGGTTTAATAGTTATGGAGATTTCTCACGAAGAATGAGTGAGTTCAAATACTTCATATATATATATATATATATATACAGGGTGTTCCCGAATTCCCCCGAATGCCGTGTACAAACTTGGAGGGGTGGTAGAGAACATTGTGAGGAGCCAAAATTACATAGGAAAGCATGGGTGGAAACGTAACCATAACGAGATAGAGACACAAAGACAGTAACGCCACAACACAAAATGTACTGCAAAACGCTTTATTAAATAAAAAACCAATAATAAATAAAAAGTATGATGTGAAAGCATCAGAAGAAGTGTTCATATATATATATATATATATATATATATATATATATATATATATATATATATATATATATATATATATATAAGTAGAATAGTTTTCGTTTTTATGTCTCTTCTGCGTACTCTACCAGATCTTCCAAAATTTGCGAGTGCTACATATTTATTCTAGCATAAATAAAATCTGTCCTAAGAGTTCAAATTTTAACGAACAACCTATCGATATTTACAAAACTTCTCTTCATCATTTCTCTTTTTAGACATTATTTTGTCTCACTTTTATTGCATTAAGAATTTTCGAATATTTAGTAGTTTTTCTATGCTTTCCATTCATCTATTTATTTTAACATGTTTACAATGGCAAACCTTTTTGCATAAATCTGTCATTTCTTTCAAAAGAAATGTTTGATGTCAGTTTTCCAGATCTATTTTGACTGCAAATAAATCAGTTTTATTTTTGCATCAATCAAAATTTTTGTCTATTCGTCTCTCTGTTTTCAGACGTTTCTTTAATTACAGAATTTTAGCCCAACTTAATAGCGCAGAATATGTATATTAAAACAAAAATTCAATAGTATTCATAAAGAAATTTTTTTGCATACAAAAACATTAATAATAATAGTAAAACCACTAGTTATTATTCAAACTGAAATTTAGGTTTGTTGGTATATCGTGGAGTATTTAACGGTATTATGATATAAAATTTAACCTCATTAAAAAATTAAACATTTTGAGAACTTTATATTCTATAAAAATTCCCTTTGTAACTTTCATATATTTTTGCATTATTTTTCGTTGTAAGACACATTGAGAAAATTGCAAAAGTTTTAAATAATTAAACTCTTTTTCTTTTTTTAGGTTTAGATCGGAACTTACTTTTACATAGCATTGAGCTAATGATTCCATTATTCCATGCATCAGGACATTTTCCCTACGCTAAGGCTTCACAAATTTATCTGCAAGATATGAAAGAATATCATGATAAAATGGATCTCTTGGAATTTAATAAATGTTCAGATGGATACTTCACATCTAGGCGTTCATATGTTTTCAGATGTTCAGACGAGCGATCAAACTATTGAGCAAACTTTGATGAAAGGAATGAGCGTCGAAGGAGGTCCTTTCAAACTTGGTGCCACTGAAAGTGTAGTATATAAGTGGATCAGAGGAGTTATTTATAGCCAAGATATTATTGAAGGCATAGAAAATTTTTGTAATATATCTTTCAATAAAAGTCATCAACATAGTAATTCGACAGATGCTAGAATAGATAGGAATGATATCGATGACAAATTATTAGTGGACTTCTTCATACAACACAGCCCTTTTCCTGATACAGATGCTATAATACCTATTGCTACTGGAATTACTGGATATAAAGATATTAATTGTTACGATGCTTTTGAACAAGGTTTAACGGCAATGAAACAAACAGAAGGACAAAATTTACGCGAATTGAAATTATCAAGGAAAGAAAAAATAAATCCTCTTTTGGTGAAAAATAGCAAGATTAAAATTCTTGATGATGTGATTACTGTTGAGCCATTTCTGCTGTTTCAACGTATTTGTGTTTTAAAAAAGACCGATGAAGAGCTTCAAAATTATATGAATTATGAATTGGCACGATATCCGCTTTGTCTATTTGAGGATGGTGAACTGTGGAAAACCAAAAAGTCAACTTTCTACGAGTTATTCCCGAAAATTTCATTTAATTTAAGAGTAATCGGTACCCCCTATACCGGCAATGTTAAATTGAGCCATTTTATGAACCTGTTTTTCAGAAACTGTTGAATACAAAAACTTCAAATTTTGTCTAAATAATAATTAGGCTTTTTTTCAAACAATGGTAAAATGTTTCAAACATATTGTTTACTTTTTCAAAAAAAATTCATCGTATAGGTATCGCTTTGAAATTTGTGAAAATTGTAATTTTTTACGATAACTGCTTCTGAGCAAAATATTTTTTTAATTACCTTAATCTTTGAAAATAGCTTGTCTAAACATCTTCAAGGAATACAGCTAAAACCTTCTACAACGCCTAGGAACCCAATATTTATAAATATATCATTTTTGTTGAGAAAGAACATGAGGTATCCTTTGAGAAACTTGTTCGATTTTCATTTTATCTCGAGAAACATTTCTCTGACGGGAAGAAAGAAAATTGTGATCCAAAGCATACAAATCGCCTGAGACATGCTAAAGTTACATCACCGCAGTCTGGAACACATATACTTCTGATACCTTATCATTCATTGCAGAGTCCAGTTTAACAGGTACATGCTTACCTCAAGGGCAGTCACGCTTCAATAGGAAGTGCTTGCTCAAATAATACTTCCGATTGAATCTATAAAAGAATGAAGAAAATAAGATCTGCGTTAAGCACAAAGCAAGGAAACAAACCATTTTCTCTTCATAGGATCTGGGACAAAACAATAAAAGAAACATCCTAGTAGAGAATTTTTTTTCTTTCGAATAGTTGGTGCAGGTTCGTATTCTAATCGAAGAAAGATGCTAGATATCTATTAGTACAGTGCCAAATGATATAATTGGTTGATTAAGTTTTGAATTGAAAAAAAATCGACAGTGGTCATGTCGTATGATTAGGCGGTATGTAAAAGATACCTTTAGTGTCTGTTTAGCTTGGGTGCTCTCAGCAAAATTAAAATTTTAAATGCGGTTTCGCATCACTAGAGTTCAGGTGACGCCCTCTAGGTGGGGACTGGGCATCAAAATTAGTTGTGGTATGTACCGCACCATGTAGGCAGATCAGTATCTGCCTACATGGTGCAGCACTAAAAATAGATACTAGCTCCTGTGGAATACAGTAGGTCTGTAATGGTAAAACACCAATCTGCAGTTCTATTAGAAATAAAAACAAGTTTTGAAATGAAATGTTCTGGAAAGAATTGTATAGATTTAGATTATTCGCGTATCTGAAACAGTTTGGGAAAAATTATTTTTGAACCTTATTATTTGCTCATTTGAAAAAAAATGGGTTAAGAAACTGTATTCATATATTTTTCTCCCATTATTCAATAAATATGATTGATGAGAAAAATTCAATAATATTATTTCGATTTTTTCGAGTTTTTTTGGTCATGAGAAAACCAGCTGCAGTTTAGAAAATGTTTCGTTGTTATATCTCTATTTTTCATTGTAATTTCAATACTTTTCCAAATGCATATGAAATGTAACTTTATATTATAACTCATTGTAAATTATTTATAACATGTATATTAATAGAAGCTGCATTAAGATAGAATATAATTGTATCAGTTTAAATAAGTGGGCAATTTTTCAAAACTCGATATGAATAAAATTCAGTATTTTCATTAATAAATTTTTTGTCCTTATATAAAACAACCTTAACATCATATATTTATTTTCGACAACAATTCATCTATTAATCTTAACAAAAATGTTAAAAAGTGTGTTGTTCATAAGTAAGTCAGAATAGCTATATAATTTTCATAACTTACGACTGATATAGAAAAAACAGAATCCTGAAAATCCTGCAATAATTATAAAAATGCAAGCTATTAAGAAAATACACTACTAAACGCGATGTATGCAGATTAACCTTAAGACAAATTAGTCGTATTGCTATAGCACGCTATTAAGGTATCCGACAACGTTTGGAACCGTGATTTTAAAAAAGCGCATAAATGAATAATTTTCATGATATTTAGAGTCACTTAAGGCTGTATTACACGTACACATTTCAAGCAATTTTTCATCCACTTAGTGCAATTTTTACTCAGTTGCCATAGCAACTGCTTTAAAGCATTTTCTTGCTAGTGAGCTAAAGAAATTGCTCGAAATAAAAATTGCTTGGAATTCCAGACAATAGGATTCTTCATCTACTAAACAAATACAAGATGGCTGCCTCGACTTCATCACGCGTTTGCTCATCGTCGATGTTTCTGATGAAGTGGAATGGGATTATGGAGAGCTTTTTAATCGATGAGGTTGAAAAGCTCCCATATCTATGGAATCCAAGGCATCCTCATTTTACGAAGAGGCTGAAAAAAATTGGATTTCAGCAGATCGCCATGAGGATGAGCGAGAGGTGGCTGGCACTCGAAGCTTTCTTGACGCCAGCTAAGATGAAATATTTTTAACAATACCTTTTTTCTTTTTACTTTCTTGTCAAACAATTAGTGTAACGTCTACTTCTTGTTGTATTTAAGAAATAATATGTACTTTTTTGTTCTGTGAGCGGATCTGATTGTTTTGATAAAATTTCGCCAAATTATCGCCAAAGCCAGTTTGGCGTAGACAACAATGCTACAGCAACAGCCTATGTATTGAAAAGTTTGTAAGTCAGTAATACAGAGTCTTATGTATTTTTATTTGTTATGCATTTGAATTATCTTTAGCAGTATTCGCGAAGTGTTTCATTTTAACCATCTGCGCTAGATGTATCAGTAATGTTGGAGTAAAATGTTTAGAATATATACCTATATATGTTTGTATAGCATGAATTTATTAATTTTCCAAAGTTACATTACATAATTGTAATTTAAAACAGCAATTAATACATTTACCATATACAATTAATAATAAAAATATATAACAAAAAGTATTGTTTGTCAAAAAATTCAGTACAGCTTTCTAACGTCCAAGTTACCTTTGCTCTATCCATCGTGTTACAAAATTGGGCAATTTGTTGCACCAGGAAGGAATATTACATTCAAAACTTTTCTCACTTATGTAACAATGAGATAATATGATGAAAGAGTTCATCAAATTTGCAGAAAAACTATTAAAATTTTTATGTGATTTATTACCTTACTTTTTTGCCACCGGATTTCTCGTTGAAAAGCAAAATGGAACTGAAATTGTTTTAAATTTTCAGAAATTATCCATGGATCTGTGTATTTCTTGTTTACTTCTGGAATATTTACTTGATCGTCTAGTTATCTTAGTTAAGAGTTATACAGCAATAATTAACAAATAATTCATTCTTTTCGACCAGCTCTAAAATTTAAACAGGAAATTACAGTTACCTGAATAAAGCTATATTAAATCAGAGATATTCAATCTTTTTCGATTCATGGGACCCTCGTACCTATAAGGTGTTTTCGGGGAACCCCATTCAACAAATTTAAAAGAATATGCTTTAAAATGATATTTAAAGTAGATTAACATATGTTAGGTACTGTATGCAAAGACAAAAAGTATTGTATTTAGAACCCAGGATAGTAAACAACAGAAAATTCAATTATTTACTAATTCAATTAAAATTCTTATTATTTTCAGAAGTATGCATTGCGAAGTTTATGAATCTCCTCACCTACTACCGCAACGAAAAACAGAAACTGTCGTATTTTAGAAGTGGAACAGGTGCAAGAGATTTGGTTCCCAGGTGGGAACACTTCGCTCGCCTCCAGTTCCTTGAGGATACTATCAAACACCACTTGATAGTACCTCAAATTTAGACAATATGGAGCTGGAAGTTAATGCACAGTACGTATTTTTACCACTGATGTTATATATTTTTTTCAAATGTATACTACTTTTAATTCTTTTATGTATTACAGACTTCATTGGATGTCAGCGATGATGACTTATTTGAGAATGTTGTGGAACTGCCTCCCATTCCATGTAGTGAATCTCAAAGTGAGCTGCCACAAGGGATAAGGGTGTATAAATGAACATCTTCTGTGTCCACCTCAACACCTTGAGCAAAAAAAAAGAAAGGTTGACAGCAGTCAAGAAGCTTTCTATCAAAGTATGTAAAAATGCTTGGGGGCTGTGGGCAAAAAAAAACAGTTAATGAGACTTTTGCTGCTTTCATAGCCTCCGTGCTTTATAATTTGCCCTGCCCAAAGCAGCAGGTAGCAATACGTCGAAAACTATGCAATACACTCTTTGAGTGTTTAGAATAAAATTTATTTCTTACCATTTTAGCAATGTTTTTCTTTTACAAAATTATTTTATATAAGCTACGATGATTTTAATCGACTTAATTTTAAAAATGAATTTTATTTATATACATAATCGTGTTTGTTTTATGTAGTTCATTATCCCAGTTCTTGTAGAGATGAGATTTCTTCCAAGGAAACATCTTAATTTACATCCAGCTTTTATATTCATGGTGACACTCAAACATATTTGGACAGCACAACGCAAAAATACTTGACGTTACACGTTGACGAAGAAAAGGAGTAGAAAGTATTCAAATAATAAAGTTTTTATGTACAGGTTTTTATATAAAGTTTGCAAAAATGTATAAAAAAATTACAGTCACATGTCTAGGCGAAGAGATTATAAAATCGTGGTTAGTAAGGTGCATGAAAATGCTTATCTTTTCATAAATCCTCTTTTAATTTCTCTGCAAAGCATTTATTGTTATCCGCACAATTTGCCGGTTATATATTATTGTAGTTTTGGATCAACATTTTTTTGTGAACAAGTATTTTCTAATACAAACATAATATAAATCAGTATAGCTAAAAATAAACTAATATACACCTAAAACCATTTAATTTTGTTAACTTCTTGTAGAACTAATATTAATGTAGAATGACTTGGTAAAAAAAATTACAAATTCAAAAGCCACATTAAGAAAGTATTGACTATTTATTTTATATCTAAAATGTTTATTTTCAATAAAACTCGAGTATTTATAATGTTTTCCCTACTCACACACAGATTCGCCCTAAGAAATATGCTGTTTGCGTGAAAATCCCATTGGTCAATATATAAGTAACTTATAAACTTTTTACATCTTTTTGTTTGTTGTATAAGTATGAAGTAGCACACATAATGATTCATTATCAGATAGCGGTATTCTTACCAAAAAGGTTGGTCATCCCTGGTCAAAAGAATCAGTAATAAATATACCAACATAATGTTTTAGAAAAAAGATTGAGTCCCGTGTTTCTCAAAATAGGATTTATGAATTTGATGTTAATAATAAAGGAGATTCGAATTATGAGCAGATATCAGTGCAAGTTATCTCTATATCAGTGCTTCTCAAACTTTCAATATACGCGACCCACTATTCAATCATCATTTTCATCACGCCCCCCTCCATACTATACCAATGTTTTGAACTCAATAATGCTATTCTTTGACACTAAAGCTACAATACGACTTTAACCTCTTATGTGCCACCGACCTATATAAACGCCTCGCTCAGCCAAATCATTAATTTTCTGGACGTATATGTACGTCTTTCCGAAATACGATCTTTTCTGTGCAGTGCTATTCATAAAATTATTCCGAGGCCTGTGGAATGCATTTAAGGAACTTGACAGTGTTTGCGAAGGATTTACTTATTTCAGAGGATTTGCTTATTTATTTCTTTTCTCCTTCTCCTCCCCCTAAATAAACACATCAAAATACGCTCGTCTACGTGGTAAACGGTGGCAATGGGGAGCGAATCACGTAACTTTTAATCGGCAGTTAAGGAATTAATTATAAACCGTACAAATTATCAAGATAAGCGTTAATACAAGCTCATGGGGTCACTGATAATTATCAAACTTGTTCTCCACTTAGTAAGTAAATTATTGAACACATTGCGCAGTAGTGATACATGTATAAGTATATTACATCAGTGTAGATGTGTATGCTTTTTATTATGTCAGAATATATTTTGCTTTGTTTTCTTTCAGAAAATTAATAATTTTTTAAATAACATTTTGTTTTGACTTTTCAATATGCTCGCGCCCCCCTTGTAGAGTTATCACGCCCCCAAGGGGGTCGCGCCCCACAGTTTGAGAAACGCTGCTCTCTATATATAAGACGCATTTGTTGTCTGTTTGTCTGTTCCCTCATAACTCGAGATCCAGAAACCCAAATAACGTGAAACTTGGTACACGTACACAAAATTACACGAGAAAGGTTCTTAAATAGGTTTGGCGTTCATAATTCCTTCCAAATTTTTTAAAATTTAATTTTTAAGTGATTTTCCAGTGTTATGACGTCATATGTAGTCACGTTTCTCACTAAGTGGACAATTTATACTTTACATGCAGTTTTTCAAGATTATTACATATTTTTACTGTAGCTATGTTTATCGGTTGAAATATTTATTCCATTTTTCTATTCTTTGATATTTAATTAGGGTTATTTTTGGAATAAATAATTTTTTTAAGGATTATTCCTTCAACAACTAAAATTTTGTTTTGTTGTTTTGGCAACATTTAGGTACTATCGCGGGATGTTTATGTGTGTGATTTTGCTTGCGAATTACAACTTATTTATTTATTTCTTTAGAATGCGAATATTATTATTTTGACAAACTAAAACTTCTCATTGATAAGGGTTATATTTCAGTTCGGTTCAAATGTAGTATAGGGGGGGGGGCAGTTTGGATTTGGCGATTTTTCTTCGGATTTTTCGATTTTTATCTAAATGTCATGGTGAGATATCGAATTCATTCTAAAATAAATAATTCCGAAAAAAGTACCTTAGAGACCACTTTTAGTAACCAAAATAAAGGACTGCGCCAAGTAGCCCCCCTATACTACACTTGATCCAATAATATGGTTCTTTGCAATTTCATGTGTCTTTATTTTAACCTTTAAGGGTATACCTTTGGCTTCAGTGCATAAAATTGCCATCCAGAAAATCATACTTTGGTAATCATACTGCCCAAGCAAAAGCAGTGTTGGTAGTAATTACATATCAAACTGGAATAGGCATCAGAGAATGAGCAAACCAGACAAATGGCTTAAATACCTGTTGAGGAAGCAGGTGGTCATAAGATAAATTATTTTTGGAACTTATGTAGTATCCTGACAATCGCCAACATTCAAAATAACTTACCAAGTTGGCAACCCGATTTTACATGTCATATATATATGTTGAATTTTGAGTCGTGCTTCGTTTCATATATCGCCAATAGGTTGCGGTTATATGTAAATACCTTATTTTTTCTAATTATGCTTTTGCATTGATAAAGTTAGTTCAGTTCTTTTCATGTCGGTTAATGTTAGTATTGTACTTCATTTTTCAATTTATTATTGTGCTCGGGATATATATACTTTGGATAATTTTTGTAGTACTTGAGTATTATTGCACAATCGCCAACGTTCAAGACAACTCGCCACTTTGGCAATTCCAACTTTGTGTGAGTTGAATTAGCAATCATGTGCTTATTTGGATAATGTCACCAATAGTTTGCGATAATACATAAGTACCTCTAATTCTGTACATTACTATAACATTAGACTGGCCGCAACATATATATACCAATTTGGCGTGATTTCAGAATCATGCCAAAAATGAGTATATTGAGGAAGCAGGTAGTGGTAAGATAAATTATTATCGGCACCTATGTACTATCCTAACAATCGCCAACATTCAAAATAACTTGCCAAGTTTGGCAACCCTGATTTCGCATGTCATATATATGCTGAATTGTGAGACATGTGCTTTGTTTCATATAATGTCGCCAAAAGGTTGGAGTTATATGTAAATACCTTATTTTTTCAAATTATGCTTTTGCATTGATAAAGTTAGTTCAGTTCTTTTTATGTTGGTTAATGTTAGTATTGTACTTTATTTTTCAATTTATTTTTATGCTCGGGATATATATACTTTGGATAATTTTTGTAGTACTTGCATATTATTTCACAATCGCCAACGTTCAAGACAACTCGCCACTTTGGCAATCCCAACTTTGTGTGTGTTGAATTGGCAATCATGTGCTTCATTTTGTATAATGTCACCAATAGGTTGCAAGGATGCGTAAGTACCTTTAATTCTGTGCATTACTATAACATTAGACTGGCCCCAACATACCAATTTGGCGTGATTTCAAAATCATGCCAAAAATGAGTAGCCAACCAATATGAAATTAATATTATGAGTATTATCTTAGCCTGTGTTTTATCTTTCCCTCCAGTAATCCTTAATTAATTCAATATATAATTTTTGGGATTTTTTTATATTTTAGTACTTACATTTTTTTTTTTTGGTTATTATGTACTGCAAATATTTTTTTGCACATTGCGATGTTTTTGGCAAAATTAATCAGTGGTATTTTTCTTAAATATGTTTTTTTTATCTGTTTTTGACAATTTTTAAAATTTTGTTTGATGTCTGTCTGAAATGCAAATAGCAAAATAAATATTTAACAATATATGTATTGTGTTTGTATGAAAATGTTTATACTGATTTATTGAAAATATTGAGTCGTCTTTTATTTTTGATATCTTTGTAAGATTTAATTTTATGTAGTAACTAGCTATACCCAGCTAAATGTTGCTGTGGCTCAGTCAGCTTTAAAATACTGGTACACCATAAAGTATGTCATGAAGCTTACAAAAGTAATAATGCAAAAGAATTCAAACAAATCTATATGCATATAAGACACATTTGTTGTCTGTTTGAATAAACTTTCTCTTTCACACTGCATCATTTGAACAAATTTTCAAACTTTGTTTGTGTGGTTAGTAATTAATTATAATGCTATAATTTTAATTGAATAGGCAGATTGCATTTTTAAGTATAAAAATAATTATAACTACTGTACTGTATTTTTTTCAGTGAGTGAATATTAACGTCGCACTGTTCAGCTACATGAGGGCTTTTGGCGACGGACCACATAATTTTGAACCATGGTCAAGTAACGTGGACGACAGCTGAGCTGGCACCCCCTTCTCCTAACTACCACACCACACCAATTTAGCAGGAATATTCTACCAATACTTAGCTGGAATATTCTTTAAAATCCACTCTTCCAAGATATATGACAGCACGGGTTCTATGATGAGTATTTTAGCGGGGAACGCGCAAATAGTTTTGTAGCAGATATTACATTTTCAGCTGCCAGCGTTTTCAGCGGATTGCAAAGATTATCATTTTTGTCCCCTAAAAATAGTTAATGTCAAAATTTATGTGTCTTATGTTTCTGTATGTTTATGGAGACCTTAGAAAACGATTTGACTATTTATCTTAAGTGAATGGTGTATATAATTAATTTTACAGTTGAATATATTTAATTAATTTATTAGCTCTAACCGATTAAATTTCCCTAAGTGGAGTATTTTGTTTATGTATGTCCCTTAATTTTCAATGTAGTGACCTAAAAAAATATTGCATGAAAAAAATTGCAGTAAATCATAATGCGGTAGATAAAGCATTAACGTGCATCGCTCCCCTACACGGCGGGTCTTACAAAGCTCTAATAAAGTTTGAGCTCTGAAAGTAGATAGACATTTGCCAACTTGACTCTATTGTCAACATTTCGCTATTTTTTCCATTGAATCGCCATTGTTATTTAGGAAACGGCGTTGCTTGCGAGTATTACAATTTTGACATAAAATAAATTCAACAGAAAGTTATATTAATGCATGACACTTTCAGTTATAAATTATTTACAATATTTTAAGCATCACAAAACTTTTAACAATGTGTTACTTTTGCTGAGCAGAGATCAGCTTAGGAAGGTATTTTCAAAAATCAACCCTCAAGAGTGTTACGGGGAGTTATAAATATAAAAAAAAAATCCTTTTTATCCGCTATTAGATCTACAGACTTAAAATTTAACAAAGGTATTTTTTTCTTTCTTTTTTTTTCTTTAGCTGAGATATGTGAAAAGCCTTTTTTGTTTAATTTGCAATTCACTTAAAATTAACTCATTAAAAACTTCTTTATCCTTCAATCTGTAACTTTTCAGTTCACCCGTGCGAAGAACGGGTATACCAGCTAGTTACATATAAAAAATAGTTTGCTGTTTGTTAGTGCCAAATAAAAAGTAAAGTTGTATACTGTTTTATCTCCATTTTTATTGACTTATGTTATATTACAAAAGTTATATTTTGCATTACATCTTCAGATATTTAAAATGCGAGTTTTGTTTTGATGACAATAAAAAAAGCAATGCATATTACTGTAAATGGTTCAACACAAAATGTTTATTAATAGTTCCTTTTTGACAGAGATAACACAACAGAGTATCTTTTTTAATGGAAAAACTAAATGGAGGGTGATGGTTTTTTACCGGGGTGGGAACGTTTTCGCTTTGGTATGCCAAACCAATCTACCAATATGATTCAGCATGCCAGACAGTACAATATTTTTGAAACAATTTGATTCCCTCTATAATGCATGTAGAATAAAAAAAATAGAAGTCAATAATATAGATTTACAGTTTTATTATACATTAATTTTGCATCATTTAAAGATATTTCTTCACAAAAATAAACAGCATAAAATATAACTTTTTTTATCCCCAGAAATTAAAATTGTACTTATGTATTTTTTAAACATAATAAAAACCATAAAATTCAAGAATTTCTCTTCAATACAGTTAAATAAAAAGATAAATATTTATGCATTGCATTAATATATTATAATAAATTTATTAAAAAAATATTAATGCATTGTATAACTATTATCTTGCCAGGGTACAGCACCTTCAGCGTTAAAAAAATTACAAAATCTGTCCCTGACATCTTTTACATAATTGGATCCCCTGCTTGAGATCCTTTGGCAGGAAATAAGTTGATTAGTGTTTTGCCGCCAGAGTTCCCTTCAATTACAACTCCATTCAAAATATCCTCTCTGTCTGCACAGTCTTCTGGAATCTATGTATTTTTTGACCTGTTAGTCAAACAATTGTGAAAGGAACAGGTAGTTAACATAATTAATTTAGTATTTGGCACATATGTCAAAATGGTGGTGCCAAATACCCTGAAGCGAGCAGCTAAAATGCCAAATGCATTTTCTGAAACCCTCCAAGCACGGGAAAATCTGTAGTTAAAAACCAAGCATTCCTTACTTAAATTACTGGCCAGATTCGGATTAATGATATTTGGCATAAACGGAAAGGCATCATCAGCCACGATGACAAATGGCAATTTAGATGCCGATCCTGGTAACGCGGCTGCTTCAGGGATATTCATATCACCATTTGTAATGGCTTGCCTCAGTTTAGATTTCCCCCATACTCCTCCATCACTAACTCGTCCATTAGTGCCAACATCAACGTACAAAATTTTAAATTGTCATCTACAAGGGCCAACAATACGATGCTGAAAAATCCCTTGTAGTTTCTGTATGTTGCTCCTGAATGAGATAGGGGTTTTATTCGTATGTGTTTTCCGTCCATTGCACCAAGGCACAATGGAAACTTCACTTTGCCCTAAATTCTTCTGCAACCATCTTCCCCTCATTTTCGGACTATTCAAAGACTTGGATTTCTGACCCTAAATGGTGATAGTTGGCTGCACAAACAGCTGGCATTATACCAGATATGGTATTTTGGGCTATCCGGAACTGATAACTCAAAGAGGATTGCGTTTCACCTGAAATGAATAAAAGAATATTTTTAATGCATTGAAGAGAAATTGAATAATATAAATTTATTGATATAGAAAAGTAAATTTTGAATAAAATTGTACCATTGATTCATAATTAAATATGCTGTAATACCTGTTGCAAGATTTCTCACTGTTAATTCAATCCTCTCGGTAGCAGGAATTGCCTTCCTCATTGATGTATTCTTTCTCTCGATACTGGGAGAAACAAGAGCTACGAGCTCCTCAAAAGTCGAAACATCCATTCATAAAAATCTACGATAACTTTCACTGTCCTATAAATAATAAAATATCTAATGATTTATAGAAAAATTAAATTTCACCAATGCAAATTGTTAATATATGTGCATAACTTTCATAAATATATTTTACCTAAATTAGATTGTAATTTGAGGAGTGGAAGACTCTGTGAGCTCATCCCCTCATTTTTTCAAATATTATTTAAGGCAACTATCTATAACACTTTAAACATTAAGCTTTAATTACAATAGATAATATCAGCTGAAAAATGTTAAAGATAAAATTGTCTTTTACAAAAATAAAAAGACTATCTGAGAGGATATGAAAAACTTAATAAAATAAATAAATATAGGTACTAATTGAAAATTAATGTTATTCATATTTAAGTAGAGATTTCATTAGGTCAGTGTACATATATAAATAAAAAATGCTCATAAAACCCATCTTATAAAATATATTCAGGTATGGAAAATGTTCAAATAGGGTTCCAAGGGGGTTAATTAATATCTCCAAATTTCATGTAGACCATATGAAAATAATCAATAGTTTATTAAAAAAAATTCTGGTAATGTGCATAGAACTACACTGCTGGACAATTGCTAAGGACGGATAACACTATCATACATAGCAACCACAAAATGAAAGGAAGCAAAATGTGGAAAATTAGGATAAGTGCGGGATATTAGTAAGAAGAAGTATGAGTATGCAAAATTTTTCCCTCGTCTGTTCATCACGTGATAGCGTTCATAAGAGCTTTAAAGGTTTTGACGCGTGTGGACAGTTGTTGTTTCAAGTCAAAGTTTTACAGGAAAGATTTAATACACGAACTTAAAATTTTTGGCATGTCTTCCCGACATCACATAGATGATTTTATGCGTGGCCGAATTATTGGAAAGATCGAAGAAGGGCGAAAAATAACAGATGTTGCCAGGGAGTTCGACATCGCTCACAGCGTTGTTTCACGGCTGTGGAAGTCATTTAAAACTACTGGAATGTGTAGTAGACGGCACGGGGGAGGTCGTGTAAGAAGTACGACGCCTTCAGCAGACAGATATATCGTCCTATCAGCAAAAAGGAATAGGCGCACCACAGCTCAGCAGGTGGCAAATCAGTTTCTTGCTGCCTCAGGAAAGCTGATCTCCCGAAAAACTGTTGCCAGACCTTTGAGGGGAGGAGGACTATACGCACGCAGACCTGTTGTGTGTGTTCCATTGACCAGACAGCACCGTACTGCCCATTTGCAATGGTGTCGTGAGCATCACATTTGGACTGAACAGGACTGGGCATGCGTACTATTCTCAGATGAGAGTAGGTTCAGTCTGTCATCGGATTGTAGACGCCAACTGATCTGGCGCGAGAGTGGTACTGCTTATCGTCCAGAAAATATCCAGGAAAAGGACCGATGTCCGACATGCAGTATCATGGTGTGGGCCGGCATCATGATCAATGGCCGCAATCGCCTACATGTGGTTGCGAATGGGACTATGACGGGCCAACGATACATTGATGAAGTTCTACTTCCTCATGTTCGTCTTTTCCGTGGTTCTGTCGGTGATAACTTTGTTTTTATGGATGACAACGCAACATGTCATCGAACACTCGCTGTTCAGGATTGTCTAGACAGCGAGGGTATTCAACGTCTCGTATGGCCAGCGCGTTCTCCAGATCTAAACCCCATTGAAAATGTGTTGGATGCTTTGGGGAGGCAAGTTTCTGGTCGAAACTATCCTCCGACAAACAAGAACACCCTCATCCGTGCACTCACAGAGGAATGGGATAAATTGCCTCAACAGCTGCTGGATAATGTTGTGCAAAGTATGGTACGACGTGTGGAATGTTGCATGACACTCCACGGTGGACATATCCCGTACTGATACTTTTCTTTAAGGTGCCTGCGGACTTTTAGATGCATTGTTCCATTTCTCCTTACGCATATCAAATGAACATTTTTTTTTCTTTCAGATGTTTCACAGCTTTTGTACTTTTCAGAACAATAAATATTCTTTATTCTAATGTCTGAACAGTGTGGCAACTATATTTTATCCTTCTAGGCCTCATGTCTCGCTTAATGTTATGCTACATAGCAATTTGTGACCCGTCCTTAGCAATTCTCCAGCAGTGTATTTATACCTATGCAGTGACGGCTCATAGAAGTGTGTGGGGGGAGGGGTGCCTGGGCTCCCTTACTTTTTGTAGTTTTAAAGTATTTTTTCTACAAAAGAAATTTACAACCAAAATAATGTAGAAAGTTTGGGTTCCCCCACTTTTTCTGTCTATGAGCCGCCCCTGTACATAAAGTCTAATGAAAAAATATAGACTTCGAGAGTTAATTCCTTCATAAAATTCTCGTAGCATCCTAATTGTATTCACCGTTGCAGGCACTTTCTCTGACAAATTTTTTTTTTTTTTTTTTTTGCTTTCCTCATTTCAATGTAACAAATAGCAGCAAATCATAGCGCAAGAATACCTTGATCGTCAGATGCCATATCTGTTCTTGACTGTCGATAAAAGCTCGAGCGGTATAAAAAAAATAATGTATGTTTGTTTCCGAAGCAGAAAAATTGGCGAGTAACATTTCAATGTGGTGAAAGTGTGCGGTTGAGGTCAGAACATGTCGTTTTGTTTACGGCAACCCTTCACCTTCAGTAAGACAAAAAATTGCTTGAAAATATTTTACCAAAAGTCTACGCGTGATACGGCTTTTACATACATAGATTAGAATACATGTATATATAATATTGTTTTAAGGATATTATGGCAAAAAAATATTTAAATATACTATTTTGGCAAAAAATTAATTTAGAATAACCTTTTTTCAAGACGTTCTCCTTATATTAAAAGCATTTCTATAATAATAATATTTTACTTATATAAAGTAAAGACTTCTCCAGAGAGTATGAACTATATAGGAATTTTGAAGAATTCACATTATTTTCAGAGTTACCACTATTTGAAATAATTATCTGCGATATTTTCTTAAAATTTCACCCCTCAGTTGTAGTAAAATATGTCTAAATCCATTTAAAAGTTATATATTTCAAAAATTCTAGTTCAGCCTCTGTATGGAGGTCTGATATATATATATATATATATATATATATATATATATATATATATATATATATATGCATCACATAATGAAATTAGTAATCGTATTATTGCTATTTATAAAAAATTAGGTTTCTGTATTCCTAAATTTAAGTATCCATATATATTTTTAACTCCAAAATTCCATAAAGGTCCTGTTAAATTAAGAACTGTGATAAATGGTTTTAAAACATATATTACTACGTCAGGCAAATTACTTCATAATATTATATGAAACTTTATTAATCAGCAATGTAATTAAGCTATAATTAAAAATAGTAAAGAGATTATAGATATTTTTAATAATAAAAATATTTATTCAGTTCATAGTTATGACTTTGAAGATCTTTTCAATTCCATTGATATATATGATATTATTAAAGTAATTTTAGAAAACCACAGTATGTATAATCTTAATATTAATATTAACAAATTTAAAACTCTCATAGATTTTGTCTTAAAAGAAAATTACATTAATTTTTTTTAATGGTTCTTTATATGAACAAGAGAAAGGACTCCCACAAGGGGGCCCAGCTAGCAATAGTTTGGCTAATCTATACTTACATTTTTATGAATATAATTATATTATTAATAATGACTACTGTATTTTTAGATATATTGATGATTTAATTATTTTTGGTAAAAATGATAATTTAAATCCCATTATTAATTTTTATCCGGCTTACTTAAACTCAGTTAAAATTAATAATAATCGAATCAAAACTAATTACTTAGATGTAACACTGTATATTAAGGATTAGAAATAATAAAGTAATATTTATGATAAAAGAGATGCCTTTAATTTTAATATCATCAAAGTTCCGTACTGGAATTCAAATTTATCAATATCTATATATAGAAATATTATTTTTAACTATATTTATCGTAATAATATATTAGTTAGTGATAAAGCTAATATTTTTTTAATAAATTTTTTAATCACTGTATTGAACATGGATATCCTGCTAACTTTCTTTGTAATTATATGTATAATGGTTTTTAATGATACAATATATATTACTGTAATTACTTACTGTCATTATGTTTTTGTAAGGATTTTTTAAATAATTCTACAATTTCTATTTATTCTACAACTATTAAATAGGTGCGCAACATGCTTATTAAATTTTAATAATATTTATATATTTTTGCGTTTCATTAATATTTTACACTAATATTTATATGAATAATTTTTTATGATTTTTTAAAAGTATATATATATATATATATATATAAATTTCTTAATATCCTATCGTAATTAATTTTATGCGGATCTGTTTTCACTCCCTTGTGTTTGGCGGGAAACACATTACTAGTTGATGCACTCACGACCTACGTCTACACTGCGAATAATAGTAGGTTATACCGGGTTTGCTAAAAGTCCGTAAAAACTTTAAAAATTCATAAATCCGGAGAAATGAACGAAGAAAAACTGTTTGCAGAATCAGCGTTAGTATGTCACGGGATTTTTTTTAAGCTAGAAAAAAAATAATTCGAAAATCATCCGGTAGGCGGCGCTGTTACAAGCGTCTGTGGTGGAAATATGCAAACTAGACGGCTATAAAAACCTTTGCTCTCAATGAATCCACATTAATTTCACCATTACAAACAGTGAATGTGAACAAGGATGCTCAGTGCACCGGACAAAGCTTTGTTGGTGAAGTTATTTTACATGAACGAGGAATCAGCGACCATTGCTTTGCGTAAATTCCGAGTTCAGAAAAATGTGAAGAGTGGAAAAGGCCCTTTAACACATGCAGGTCTCTTAAAGCTTGTTAAACGTTTTGAGGAAACTGGAAAGTTGGAGGATCGAGCACGAGCCGGACGACCATGCTTGAAAGAAGCACGTGCACCCTGCATTGCTGTCGAAATGGAAGCGATTGCGTCCGAATCAGCTTCAGGGACCAGCAGTGCAATTAAAGCTGCCAGACGATTGGGCTTACCACCATCATCTGTCCGCAATATTCTTCGTTGAATCCTCCAGCTGTACCCATACAAATTGCAATCGTGCCATGAACTTTTGCGAGCAGATACCGCACAGAGGGAAGCATTTGCGAAGTGGGCCTTCTCTAAAATGGAACAAGATCCCACCTGGGTTTTTAACATCTTGTGGACAGATGTAGCTCATTTCTCGCTTCATGGTGACGTTAACAACCATAATTGTCGCAAATGGGCGACCTCTAATTCACATGAGTACACACAGAAGCCATTGCATTCCCCCAAAGTGACAGCATGGTGTGGTTTCACAGGTTCATTTATCATAGGGCCCTTCTTCTTTGAAACGCAGTGCCCAGTAAATGGATGGATAACGGAAACGGTAAATGCTCAGCGTTATCTAACGCTTCTGCGGGAGACTGTCGTGCCATGTTTAATTCAACGAGGTCAGATTTCGAATGTCACGTTCATGCAGGATGGAGCAACCAGTCACACTGCTAACCCGGTTAAGGCATTCCTGATACAGACGTTCGGGGAATACAGAATCATTAGCAGGCGCTGCAGGTACCCAAGGCCTCCTCGGTCTCTAGATTTAACACCGGCAGACTTCTGGTTGTGGGGATATT
Source organism: Trichonephila clavipes (assembly GCA_019973935.1). NCBI lineage: Eukaryota > Metazoa > Arthropoda > Arachnida > Araneae > Nephilidae > Trichonephila > Trichonephila clavipes. The sequence continues at coordinate 665,411 of BMAU01018624.1, forward strand.
TGAAATCTCGTGTGTATCTATTCGGTCCATCAAGTCTGTCGGAACTGAAAGATGCGATCCGCAGAGAAGTATCATCCATACATCCGGACATGTTGCACTCTGCCATTGCTGGATTTGTCACTCGTCTGGAATGTCTTCTCCCCTGTGGTGGTGGTCATGTGGAACATATTCTGGTGTAATAAAGTTGTGAAAGTTTTCTGTTCATTATTTATGCATTGTTTCTTTGATTTGCGTACATCAGCGCCACCTACCGGATGATTTTCGAATTATTTTTTTTTCTAGCTTAAAAAAATCCCGTGACATACTAATGCTGATCCTGCAAGCAGTTTTTTTTTCGTTCATTTCTCCGGATAATAAGAATTTTTAAAATTTTTACGGACTTTTTGCCCACCCTGTATTTTTGTTCATATGTTATTAGTTTAATGATTTTTTAATATTTAAATTCCTCATATGTAATTCTTTCCTTTCCTATTGGTACAGAGTATGACAAACTACAGGGGAAGGTTGCCCGGCCCCAAAACATGTTTAAACCTGCAATCCTGGTTCCTAAGGCCAGGAATTTGTCATTATACTACTGTGCCTTCTTCTTCCTATTTATAGTTACCTTAGGTTTATAACTATCTGTTTAATTTTATATTTTCTTTAATATATTTTAATATATTTGTAATTATATATATATATATATATATATATATATATATATATATATATATATATATATATATATATATATATATATATATATATATATATATATATATATATATATATATATATATACATATATATATTGGATTTTATATTTTTGATTATATATATATATATATATATATATATATATGTGTGTGTGTGTGTATGTGTGTATGTATATATATACTAGAGGACCCGACAGAAGCGTTGTCCTGTACACACATCTTAAATTCAAAAATTCGAAATTTTTATGAATAAGCTTTAACAATCTGGACCGTTTTGAGTAAAATTGAGTAAATTTTCAAACACTAATTACATCTGAATGTATTAATTTAATTAACATACGATTTATTTCAACAAAATAATAACACGAAGCAACAAAATATTTTCCTGAAATGATCACAGCACCAACTGTTGGGACAAACTTGAATTATAATAAAAGATTTTTGAATATTCAATACTGAAATCGTAGTGTAGTCTGACGTATCCAATGTAAAACATTCCAAGATCAGCAATTTGTAAATAAAAATTAATTAAATAAACATTTCTAAACCGAATTCTAAATTTACACCATTTTCGAGTCCACTGGAACAGACAAAAACTTTCATCAAAATCGGTCCAGCGGATTAGGAGGAGTTCAGTTACATACACACGCATAGAAGAATTACATATATAAAGATTATTTGAAAACATATTAACTAAAAAAGCTAAAAAGCGTGAATCGTCTGCATTTTCGTTACAATAAAGACCGGGTTTGGCCAGTTTGGCTAAAAATCAATTTTTGACGCCATTTTACGTCTTTTGCAATTCCTACTATTAGCTCACGATCTCTATACATATTTTATTTTCTTGTTTGTTTATTTATTTATTTATCTAGGTGGAATTTTCAATCGTTAATAAAATATATTTAAAATGCTCAATTGAGCTGAAATGTATTGTGCATGATTATTTTGGATGACAATAAAATATTTTTTTTAATTATAATTAATAAAAATTAATTGATTAAAACTAATTATTTAAAAAATTACAAATACAGCCACGTTGGCGACTTATGACAAAATTTTAAAAGATTTTTTTCTCACGTGTTAAAGCATTCTGTTGAAAGGAAATTTTATATACACGATTGTTTTGGATGACAATACGATACTTTAATGATAATTAATAAAAATTAATTACCACTTAATTTTGTGATTCTGTCATATGTATATACATATTGATATTAATTGCATCTATTTAATAAAAAGTAGATTTTAAATTTTTTTTTACATTACTTTTTTTTTGTTTTTTTTTTGTTTATAACAATAGCGTTGTTACAACAATGCAGGTGAATGTTGAGTTGTATTTTTTGAATATTTTTAAGTAATATCTTTTTAACTAATTGTGCGATATCGGACCGAATTGTGAATCTAAACCATTCTCGAATTTACTTGAACCCCCACAAAAAATTTCATCGAAATCGGTCCAGCCGTTTAGGAGGATTTTAGTGACAAACACACGCACAGAAGATTTTTATGTATAAAAAGATATATATTATAATCGAAGCATTTTTCATAAAAGGAGAATGTTTCGAAAATTGGTCATTCTAGGTTCATTTTTTCGCAAAATATTGTACTTAAATAATTTTTTATTGTAAAATTTTTAAAACAATTTTATATACATTTTTTAATTTAAGTGACGCTAGGTATCATAAATATTTTAAATTTATACGCTTTTTCAAAATACCGGTTCCGAACGTATTCGGATACCTGAAAAGATATAAACGAAAGATGAACCAACAGTCGTTATTCTCTGCCGTTAAAGGAATGAGAGACTTTTTACTACCAGAATACACATTTGGAGAAAGAAGCAAGCAAAACTAATACACAAAAATTATCATGCGTGAAAAGGATTTTTATTGCAACATGTATTAATTTATGCATATTATTGTTCAAATAATTGAAAAATGTCTTTAACTCTTTGATGCGCCTTGGGAAAACTAATTCCTATCTACACGATCTTACAAAATACACCTGTGGGAAGCGCAAAACCCATTATAATATATTGGACTTGTTATTATAACGATGGGAAGACTGATTTCCATACTAATATTTTTATTCTCTAATTGATCATTTTATCATAAATAGTTAATATCGTGGCTAGTAAACAAAAGAAATAGAAATTTAGACGAGTTAACATTCCGTATAGCATAAGCTCGTCAACTAATTGACAGATATTTCTCAAGAAATAGAAAAGGATGTCCTGCTAGGTTCCAAAGAAAGAAGTGTGTAGTTCCGGATGATGTGCGCTTGGCCGCTGTGGGGTATCATATCGTCGGTCTAATTATCAGACTGCGTAACTCCATTTGGGATGCTAATTTGATACAGTAGGGCTAGGCTCCAAGTTGTTGTTTATGTTCGCCAAGATAGGCGATAATATTACAAGATGGTTGACTGATTTTATCGTGCGATAATGTGGTTTTCATGGTGATAACGTATATTACTGTGTTTTTTGTTTTGGTTTTTTTTCCGCGGGATCTCTGGTCAGCAAAAGTAACACATTGTTACAAATTTTGTGTAATAAACGCTTAAAATAGTGTAAATAGTTTATATCTGGAAGTGTAATACATTAATATTACACTCTGTTGTATTTATCTTATGTTAAAATTTTGCCACTACTTCTCCCTTCGAAATCTAGTTTTATTATGAAATAAAAAAGTAGTGATTACACTGATCGAGGAATAAATTAAAAGCGGAGCGCGCACTGAGGTATGGCGTAGACAAAAGAAAATGATTAAGGAATCACACCAAAAGGCGCTTGGCGCGCGCGCGTTGCACTCCTGTATCAATTCAGTTACATTGGTGGAGTAACGCAGTCTGATAATTAGGCTGACGATATGCCAAAGAGGATTCTCAAATATAGATGATGTAGGGAATGTAGCAGAAAGGGACAAGAAAAGAGGAACCACTACATTAGTACAGAATGTGATGGTCCCTTCTGCCCTGTAACATGCTTCATGTCTTTTCATGACAAGTAATCACCATTAAATTTAATTTTTTAAGACAGTGAATGGTTTCTTGGGAAGTATTTTTCCCACTCCTAAAATGTAAGTGTAAACATAAAATTTGACAAATATATATATATATATATAAACTAGCTTTTACCCACGGCTTCGCTCGTATTTAAGTCATTAAATAAGTATCGGTACAATAGAAATGAATCAATATGATAACTATATTTTATATCTTGGCTGGAATTATCAATTTTTAAAAATTACGCCATACAATGAAGTTTCAAACACTTAAAATACGCTTTATTGAATAACAGAAACAAATGTTAAAATATATTTCACTGTAACAAAAATAAATAATTTTGAATTTACAATTAATAAAGATAAAATGCAGAGTATTAATCTAGGATTTTTTTGTAGATTTTATTATAAGTTTTCCCGTTGGGTGCAAAAATATATAAATTCCGGGCATTAGACACTCTCGAACAGGCTACGTATAATTAACCATGAGAGAAGCATCGCTTTTCTAAATGCACTCTCGCTACCTGTAATGTCTGCCCTGGTGCTTTATTTATAGTTACAGCAAAGCTAGGCTTGACGGGAAACTGAATCCTTTTGAATTGGAATGGAAGGTCAGTGGGAATAATTGGAATCCGAGGTATAATAACACTTTTTCCCTTACCGACACTTGTTAAAATAGCAGCACTAAGTATATTTTGCCCCAATTTTGTTATCCGAAGCCTTGTTCCATTACATAGCAAAGCATTTGGATTTCGCATAAGCATTACTGGTACATTCAGTTTCAATTGAAGTTTATGTGACGGTACTCCCGACAGTTCGAGTGAATTTAAAAACTCCACAGGATATGAAGTACTAAGTTCCATTGACAAATATTCCTTCATTTCTCCTTGCACCTCTTTTAAAATGTCAGTGTTGATCCTAGAAACTACTTCATTGTTTGGTGCTAATATTGCTCTTGCGCACAACCACTGATCCCAACTCAAATTTTGTTGCAATTTCGGAAAAACATGAGCAATGAGATCCATATCATTTTCTACTAAATTGCAAAATTTTCTTGATAGTGATATATAACCTTCAGCGTCAACCTCTAAGCAACCAACACCGATTTTCAACAACATTTCTGCGTAAAGTCCCGAATCTACGTCATTATGAAGATGCACTTTCACATTCGTTTTCAGACTGAGTTTTTCAACTCTCAACCATAAGTTTGATGATTTAATGCATGCTTAAATCTCATCTGCTGTAGTCCCACTCTGAATGACTGGGAGAGTTTGTCGGAAATCACCAGGCAATAAATCTACCTTTCCTCCCATTATATCTGTACTCTCTCGCAAGTCCTGAAGAGTCCGGTTTAAAGCTTCTATTGCCTTCTTGTGAGACATTGTACTTTCATCCCACACTAAAAGCTTACATTCTCGCAGCATCTTACCTCGCGAACTATTTTTAATGAAATTAAAGATGGGTGAATCTTCTTGTGCCAGATTCAACGGTAATTTTAAAACGGCATGTGTTGTACGACCGCCGTTTAATAGCGTTGCGGCAATACCCGAAGAAGCTACAGCAACTGCTATTTTTTGTCTTTTCTGGCGGACATTAATAAGTTTAGTAAAAACGTTTTTCCAGTTCCTCCTGGTGCGTCGAGCAAGAAAAGTCCACCATTGCCGGAGTCAATTTTACGTAAAACTTGATGGAGAACAGGATTTTGCTCTGGAAGTAATTGAGGAACTAATTCTGCCACTTGATGTTGCAGTGCTATGAAATCATAATCTAGCTCTCGAGCAATTTCATTAATTAAAATTGTCCCTGTTGTCTCGTCGAGGACTTATCATTCCAAATTCATCTAATTTTTCCCCAACCATTGTAAAAATCTTATTTTCGATTATAATTAGCGTTTCGTTGTACTCATGTATGTATGTACTTGCTGCAGTTGATGCAAAATATCATCAGCCATGTATTCTTTATACTTATCCCAAAGAGTTTGAGGGTTAGAAAGACCGCAAGAAGATAAAAGCGTAGCGTAAAGTTCCTTGATTTTATCTGGTGATCGACATTGTACGGCTTCCTCCATATTTTCATCCCAATTATTATCATTTTCTAACAATCACCGAGCTTTACATGCTTCTCTGTACGTTTGACATTCCTGACCATTGGCAATTTTAAGTTCTGTAAAGCTAGTTGGACCTCTAACATAATGCAATAATCTACGCAGACAAAAGCATTCTGAATTTGTAACATGTACGGTACAAACACGACCAAGAGCATCCAATGCTTTAAACACAGGTTGATTTTCAACAGGTGTACCTTGAATACGACGATGCCACGCTTTTTTAGAGGTGTTTCATGTATAATAACGGGGAACCTCAGAGTACAATAATGTCCTTGCAAAAGTATCATTCTGACAAAGGTGGAAAAAGGCAGTCAGCGTGGTCTTAGAAGGAGATAAAATCTTGTCTTGAAATGTATTTTCATAAAAAAAAACAAGTTGTCCGTTTTGTAAGTGTACTGCAAGATGTGTAACAGTGGGCTTACTTTCATGTAATGGAAAACCAAGTAGCCGCCATGCTGCTTCATTACTATTACCATATCTTCCTGCTTAATAAGTTTGTATATTTCATGAGTCTGAAAGAATCATTGGGATCTGTGTGTGGCAGAAGTACAACTTCACCTAGAAGTTTGCTGCTCAAAATAGTGGCCTCAAGAAGTTTGCCCACGATTTTTTATGAACAATCGCGTGCCATTGTATAATTTGAGCGCATTTTTAACTAATTGCGATATCGGACAGATTTGTGAATCCTAATCATTCTCGAATCCATATGAACCCACACAAAAAGTATCATCCAAATCGGTCCAGCCGTTTAAGTGGAGTTTAATTACATACACACACACACAGAAGAATAATATATATAAAGATATATGCCGTATCGTGTCGAAATGAATAATCTTTCCGATACTGCAATTTTTTTTGACTGATTTTGATAGAAAAATTAGATTACAATTTTAAAAGCGGCCAAAATATCAGAAAATTCTCTCCTCTTTCTTTTTTTCTTGCAGCGCATTAGCAGGAAAAACAGCACACAGGGGTAAAAAAATTATGCGTTTTAAGGTTTTTAATTAATATCTTTTTAACTAATTGTGATATTGGACTGAATTGTGAATCTAAATCATTATCGAATCCACTTGAGCCCACACAAAAAATGTTATCAAAATCGGTCCAGTCATTTAAGAGGAGTTCAGTCACATACACACGCACAGAAGAATTACATATATAAATATTATTTGAAAATATATTAATTAAAAACATTAAAAAGCATGATTCATCTGCATTTTTGTAACAATAAAGACCCGGTTTGGCTAGTTTGGCTGAAAATCGATTTCCGACGTCAACTTACGTCATTTTTATAACAATAACGTTGTTACAACAATGCAGGTGAATATATTGAGTTGTATGTTCTCATGTTTTTAATTAATATCTTTTTCACTAATTGCGATATCGAACCGAATTATGAATCTAAACCATTCTCGAGTCCACTTGAATCCCCATAAAAAATTTCCTCAATATCGGTCAAGTCGTTTAGGAGGAATTAAGTCACATACACGCGCACAGAAGACTTTATTTATTTATATGGCAATTACATACAAACAAACAAACAAACTTACATGCACATTTATAATATTAGAAAGGATAGTGAAAAATTATTTTATTAGTAAAAAGTATATATATATGTATCCTATGTTACTTTTAATACCTCCAAGAATGTGTGTACAGTTTCATGATGATTGGTTAAGTAGAGTTTTTGCGTGAAAGTGTAACAAACAAACTTACATTCGCATTCATAATATTAGTAGATTTCACTAAATTTTGTATGACAAAACCTATACACTTTGTTTTCGCAATTAAAATATAAAGAAAAAAATATCTCATTTAACACAACTATGTTATAAAAATTAAATATCATATCATATCATATATTATTCTTTTTCGCCGAAAAGTCTTGTTAAGCAAAACTCAGTTACTTCTGTATTACGTAAGAGGTTTCTTTTAGTTATTTTCTTATTCTCCTTATTATGCGTATTTTGTTGAATGTAATTCAACTGAAAATTTTCAGATTGGGCAATAACATTGAAGTTTAATGCGTAGAGTTGAATATATATATAGTTTGCATTTTTTTTCTTCCATTCTCCAAATTTATTTGGCTAATAGATTTATGAGAAGGGCTAGTACTATCCATTAAGGTAGTCATATACGAAATACTCACATAACGATATTCAGGAATTCGATAACTATGCTTTCTCAGACGCATATCTTTCCTACTTTTCCATCTACTTAAAACAAATTGTGGGTTTGTAGTTGACGTGCACTAAGGAAGGTCTAACTCGATCGAGCTTGAGCAGTCACTCCTCTGATAATATAAGCGGTTTGTCCTAAGATTATGGAATAAGCACTTTAACGCAATCAACAAAACTACGTCCTCTCGGAGGCGTTATTGATGTAATTATCATTTTAGAACAGGGGATGAGGGATTATTAAAATGATTAAGGAGCCGAAGGGATATTTAATGGAGGAATGTATATCGAGACTAGTCTTGCTAGGCTGAAAGGAAATTTTGAATGTTTCCAGAAGTGTATAATTATTTTGGCTCAAGCTTTCGTCTTGCGATTGTAGGAAAGATGGTGTTAGGATTGGTTCTGAAAGGTCAGCGTAACCAAATGACATTTTATTTGGTTCAAGCTACCCATTTAGAATTTCAAAAAGAAAAGATGTAAATGAATTGCATCAAATATCAGTTCGAAATGATTAATTCATTTCATAATTCATCTAATTTAAAATATTTAATACATTTTTTGCAATTAAGTCAAAAAAAAGAAAAAAAAACTTAGATAAGTATGTATAAGAAAAAATATATCTTCAACACATGAACTGGTGGTAGCCTTGTGGTCAAAACCAACCTATTGTTCATGGTCACTTGAGACACTCATAAATCATGGCCAACTGTCAGGAGTAGAAACTAAGCACCGATGAACCCCCTCCTCGTGTAGAGAGGCGCATGCACTTAAAAACCGTTGGTGTAGACGTTCGGAGAGAGGATGCCATCCAGGTGTCATCCTCGTCACTTGAATATGGTTCAAAATTACAATGTTATGTGCCAATAGCCCTCGCGTAACTTTATATATAGGGCGATATTTATAATCATTCAACACCATATAAATTGGTAACAAGAGAGAGAGAATTCAAAAAGATGTTTTTTCTCACTTCAATACGTTGCCATGATTTGAAGCCGTCTTCAATTAATTTTGCGGAATCTCCTACCCTCCTGCACAGGTTTTTGAGGGATTCAGAAATCGTGACTCAATTCACTCGTTGCTCCAAATCTGTATCATTGACTGTTCTATTTTTTATCTATTCAAATACAAAAGAGAAAGAGGGTGAAAATCTAGAATAAAATAAGTTCTCTCTCTCAAGCTCAGAGATAAGTATTAAGTATGCTGAAGTTTGAAGTGACAAATTTAAATATTTGTAACATAAAATAGATCCTATGATAGGATTTTTGACAGGCATGTAACATAATTACCAAAATATAAAATTTTTCTGTTAGAAATTGCAACACTTTTGATTTCTTTAAAAATATATTGCGAAGATAGTTAATTAAATGAAAGACAATATTTTAAGATAAGAAATAAATTATTATATTTAATTTCATTAGTATATGATAAAAATATGCAGTTATTTTTATTACCATCTAACCTTTTCTTCTATTATAACAACCTTGCGTACATAGCATCGTTAAAAATGGATACAAATCTTATAAACCGTAAAATCCGGTGATAACGCGCACTACAACTTTCAAACTGCAATTTTAAATTTTTAGGTATATTCTCCGTATAACGCACACCCCCAATTTTACGATGGAATTTGAAATGTACGTATGCAATGCTATTAAGTCTTAAAGTTATCTGTGCCACTCATCCGGTATAGTGGTAAATGACGCTGACTTGTCTGCCGTAGGGCCAAGTTTCGAATCCTGGAGAAAGGGCGGATGTTTGTAAATGTATTATGCTTTCGCGGCATGGGTTACTCTAAATAGCCATCGAACCACAAGTCCTCTCGTGAGGTTGTTGGGAGGGGAAGAGAGGTGGAAGGCGCCCGCTCACCCACAAAGTGTTCTTTCTCAAAATTGGGGTAGAATTGAGCCAAATCATACAGTCATCTGCATGGTGCATAAAGCTAAGGCTAACGACAGGCGTAAAAAGCTAGTCCTTAGCAGCGAGGAATTTCGAGGACCTCGATCTTTCTCCGTCAGACAGGTGGCATAAGTAACAAGACAAATTCATTTATTCCAGATATTATCCTTGAGTTTTGAAAAAAATAGCATATTTCTAGAAATATCACACATAAAGATAATTAATTATGCCATATATTTTGAATAGACAGTAATCCAATCTATGTAGAAGTTCGAATATTTTTAAGCATATCTCGTTTTATTGTTAAAGCTAACATTTTTATCCCCGAGGTGTAACGCGCGCACGTAAATTTCCTTCTCCTTTTTTGTGTTAAAAGTGCACGTTATACGTCAGATTTTATGGTATATAAATAAATACTGTGTCTCTCCTATCCCTGTAATATGATGCAAATTTCTATATACGAATCAAAGTTAGATAAGAAAAATAAGATTAGGTTCTGTTGACACACAAAAAAGTTTATTTACGTTATTTAAATATATTTGGTCCCTAGATAAGTAATACTTAAGAATTTTCTTATTTTTAATAAGTAGCAAATTTTCTGTTTATTAATATGAAAATTAACCCAACGTTTTAAAGGATAATATTACGCCTTACGCGGTCAATTTTCCTCCAAAATGTTCCAAAAAAAGGGTGCATTTTTTATTGCATACGACTAAGCATAATATTGGCAAACCAGTTAAGAGGTTAAATATTAAAATCTTTTTTTAAAGTATCTTTTAAGCAAAGAATCAAGTGGAAGAAATTACTTGAGACTCTCCCTATAGTAACCTATCCGTATTTTTATAATCTCTGCAATTAGTTGTTGTTGCTGTTGCTAATGTTTCCAATCCCTTTGGAGCAGGAAAACCTACATCAAGTCCATTTGACCTTTCCGCGTAATAGTGTGACACACCAGGTCTTACTCTTCATGCAACTGCCACAGGGAACTGCCCCAGCAGTCTAGAAGATGAGCAGGAGAAGCAAGGAAAGAGCAGGGACAGGTAAAGAAGGACTTTACCCCCTGCTCGAAAGTCATATTACGCAGGTTATTGCACCAGCCAGCTCATCAGCTGCTTCGTTCCCAGGCACACCCGCATGTGATGGTATCAACTGGAGACATACTTGTTTTCTCTTACCAAGCCTAGCTAATTTGGATAAAATATTTAGACCAGTACTGTTCATAATTTCTGGCCAATTCTGCAAATATGGGATGGAGCTTCTGCTGTGTTTTAGGATCCAGATACTGTCCTTATAAAAGTTGAGAGCATGATCGAGAGCATCACGAAAAGCAATGAGTTCCAATCTAAAGACGGAGCAATGGTCAGGATTCCTGATGCGATTTTAAAATCATTCCTAGGAGTGTTACTAAAAATACCACTCCCTGCTCTACCCGTATCCGAACGATTACCATCTGTGTAAATAATCAAGGCTTGATCGGGTATGTCATTTATTACTTCAAGTGCCAGTTGTCTGAGTAATTCCGGATGGCTGCTATGGTTGGGAGTACTGGTCAATAATTCCTCCCGGAATTCAACGTCATTAAAAGAATCAGTAGGTGTTATGCAGCTATAAGGTGTAGATGTGTCCACATTAAAATCAATAAAACCATGTTTACGCATGTAATTAAGTGGGCTGTCTCGCTTTAAACGCTCTCTCACTCTCTCTCTCTGGTTACTGGTTCAATTTAAAATAAAACAAGAGGTTCTATTGACGGAACCAAAGCTTTTAATTTTGTTAAAATACCTATATGAGTTGACTTCGAATCTTATAGTAAGAGGTTGGAGGTAAGAGGCCTCGTACAGGACTATGTCAGTATGGCAACTATATCTAAGGCCCGTGATAAACTTCACACTCTCTACAGTTTTTTCAAGTTAGTAGGTGAAACTAGTTGAAAGATTTGGTATCCATATTCTAAGACTGGGCGAACCAAGTTTGTATAAGTTATTCTCTCTAAGTATGGAGGCCTCTGAACCCCAGTCTCTGCCAGAAAGATATGTTAAGATCTTAAGTCTCTTTCTCGCTTTGTCTGCTATTTTCTCAACATGTTTACCGTTGTTCCCTTCCAAGTCTAAAGCGAAACCAAGAAAGGTAGGGTGTTTTCTGTAATCCAAGCGCTCACTCATTAAGAAAAGTTCAGAAGAGCAGTTGTAAAGATGCCTATTAGTCGCGAAGAGGCTGACTGTAGACTTTAAAGCATTGCAAGTAAATATTCTGTGCTTTGAGTTTCAATCCTTTGAATCTAAGAAAATTCTTTTTTAAAGCTCTGAGATGAGAATCATCAAATGTCATATATCTCTCATTTGCATTAATAAAACAGATAAAAATTCATGTTGTCTTAAAAACGAAATTGATTTGTTCCAAAAAACCTCGATGAGAATATCACTTCATGTTAGTTATATATATGCACCATTATACTCATAAAATAAACCAGAAAAGATCGACGACATACAAAAAAAATTAAACAACGAAATTTAATTATTACAAAAATCGAAAATTGTTTTTCTGCAATCAACGAAACAAAATCTGCTTGCCAAAGAAAGCTTTCGCGGTCTCAATACAAAAGAGTCTTGACACAAATTAAATCCATGATTAAGCTTTGCAAGTTTTCTATATCTTATTTTCTCTGAATAGGTGGATCAATAAAATTGTAAGAGAGCAAGAGAATTATTGAAAAATACGTAAGCATTCGCCATATCTCCAGACTACATAATTTGGAGTTTCAGCCATTATCTATTTTTATCAGCACATCCTGCATTTTACTGCTCTATCTGTTTTCTGTAACATCAGAGATTCTATATAAGTCTGAAGGATCTAATTTATTGAATTGTCCTGTCATTTCTGCCTTAATAAAAATTACAAATGTACGTTCTAATGTAATATGATTAATGTTACATATTGTAAAGAGAAAGACAATGGCATTGTTAAAGTCATGAATATTTTGGAAATGCTTGAAGAATTGAAAGGAAAATTCAGACATGTAACCATGATTTGCTTTGCTTTTTCCGAAAGTTGTTATGAGCTTTCGGAAACTGAATAATTATTTGTATTCTGTAATTGGAGAATTCGACTTTGCGGTATGAGGAAGAGGGCTGCAAATTGCCGTTTTGGATATACGGCACTGACAAATGGTTTTGTTTGATACTGCGCATAAATTGAATCAGTGTCCCCTACAAGTTGAGGCGTAACTGCGTGGAAATTGGTTACAACTGGAAACAGCTAAATGAATTAGTAACTCTTAAGGACTTAACTTGTATTTTGGAAATATGGGAGAATTCAATTAAATATATATAGGAATTATACGAACTCGAGAGAAAACACATACATACACATTTGTTTATAAATTACTCCTACCTTTATACTGGTGTTTATGTAATAATATTTGAAACTACAAGATATTACGTCGTACATAATTGTTTTTCATCTCTCATTCACACATTTGAACTAAGGATTAATTATAAATCATGGAAGATAGAGCAAGTAGCTCTTCTATAAAATAAAATTGTAGAAAATTTTTTCATTGAAGTATATCTGGAAATATTTGATGATTAAGTTAAAATATTTCAAAAAACATTTTTAAATTTCGCATTCTGCCTTTTAAATTCCTATTTATCAAGGATAATTTTTGAAATTATACAAGTAATCACATATTTATCCATTTTTTCCTACTATATTGTTTCATGTTAGTTTCATTTATTGTAAAGATTAAAAGGAATTATTGTCATCAATGAGTCTTTTGAAGAAAATTAAGCAAACACTTCATCTGGCGTACTTTTTAAGTCTTTTTTTAGATGTATTAAAATTTTATTGAATAATAAACAACTATGAAAATTCGATTTTATTACTAGCCAGGTCACAAAAAACATACAATCCAAATAAAAGAATTACAAATTTTTTAAGGTTTTTGAATCACGAACTCAAAATTTATTCGTGACAAATCACAAAATTCCAATCTTTAGAAGCAACTTATCATCAGATAATCCACAGATAGGGTAAAACCAATACATTCCACTCTAAGAAGATTTAATATATTAATAAAAGCTTGATCTTGTAGTTTCTCAAACTGTGGGACGCGCTTCCCTAGGGGGGCGAGCATATCGAAAATAAAAGATTTTTTAAATTATTAAATAACTGAAATTAAATCGAAACAAAATACATTGTGAGATAATAAAAAACACATATTTACACTGATATAATACACTTATAAATGTATCAGTACTTCAACATGTATTTTATAATTAATCATAACGATACTAAATTAAGAACAAGTTTAAAAATTACCAGTTACCCCATGGGCTTTTTATACAAAAAATATATCCCAAAATTAATATTTATCTTGATAATTTATAAGGTTTAATATTAATCCTTTAGCTGTCAGCTTAAAGTTACCCACATCCCTCCCGAATGGACGAAAAAGAAGAAATCAGCAAATACTATGAAATAAGTAAATCCTTCGCAAACATGGTCCTTCTATTGCATTCCAAAGCCTTCGGAATAATTTATGGATAGCAGAGTACATAAAAGTTCGTAATTCCGAAAGACGTATATATACGTCCGGGCAATGATCGTTTCAGTTGAGTGAGACGTTTATGTATGTTGGTGGTGCTTGAGAGGTTGAAGTCGTGTTGTTGCTTTAGAGTCATAGTATAGTGTTATTGAATTCAAAACATTTTTATAGATTGGAAGGGGGGACACGATGAAAATTATGATTCAATTTTGGGTCACAAATAGTGAAAGTTTGAGAAGCACTGAGTTATTGCAATACCTTGAAATACTTTTTCAAGGCAATTCTCCGCAAATTCATAATACGAGTCTTCATTTCGAGCAATTCCTTCTTCTCCGCTCTTATAGTGGAAATCACTCAGTAAAGTCTTTCTCGAAAATTGAAGATTTAGAACAAAGGGTTGAAAATTTCGGGAACCGGCATAGGTCCTTTTACATATAACTTCAAACAGCATGCTTAGTTTCAAATATAGCTCTATATGCACTACATCGTCGTCTCGGGTCTCAAAGAGGAATCTGGAATGTTAAGTCATGTATCAAAATTAACATATATGTTATCGTAGAAAAGTAAGGAATTATATAATTTCTCTTTCTTATAGAATTACTTTAAACTTTCTGTTAAGGTCAATTACTTTTATTGATTTCTCACAGAATGTATTAATTCAATAAATATTTGAGTAAATTTTGAATTCTAGATTTTTCACTTTCGAAGCTTCCATATTACATCATGTGAGAATTTTGAATATCACGAATTTAAGTATACAACAATCAATATAAGATTTCAGTTTGATATCCAACAAAATCGAACTTTGAACAGAAATAATTTCCCTGGACAGTATAACATCTATCTTCCAGGATACATAACTAAAAATTAAATCTGTATTTATTTTATTTTTCTGGTTTATCTGCTATTACAGTGCTTCTAACACTTTCAATATTTGCGTCCCAATTTTCAATAATTACTCTTTCATCATACTCCCATCCCATATATTAACAATATTTTGAATTGAATAGTAATGTTTTTCTACAATAAATCTGTAATATATTCTTAATTATAAACTCTACAAATTACCAAGATAATTATTAATTTTTGTATGTGTTACTTTAAGTAATATATATTTTAAGCAACTTAGTTTAAGCATTAGGTTGATTTTTCTGTATACATTAGTAAATGTATTATATCAGTGTAAATACGCACTCTATTTTTGTAATACCTGAAAGTATTTTGGTTTACTTCCTTACAATGAATTAATAATTTTTTAAATAATCTTTTATTTTCGACAAGCACCCCCCAAGTACAGTTTCACGCTCCCTTAGGAAGAAGCACCCCTACAGTTTCAGAAACACTGTAATACTATACTACTTTACTTCTGTAACACATGAATTTGAAGTTTTGAAAATTAATAACTTAGAATTATAACACAAGACCGTCCGTAATTTCGATTATCCTTAAAAGTCCACCGGTGTCATTTTGATACCGTGATATAAAATACTTAAAGTAATTGCTTTAACTAAAAAATTTCAGCACTACTGTTCAGTAGGGTTTAGTGTGTTAAGTTTCTTAAATATTACTTCATAAAGTTATCATATATTATGAACCATTACATCATAAAAGAACCGACGTGGACATTATGTTTCGCGTAACGTGTTCGAACACTGCTTTGTCGCAAAACATTTCGAGTCACAAATCTGCCAGGAACATTTATTACTATTATGCGGTATCCATTCTGTGCGACCCTTAGTGACATATATATCGGAATTTACAGGAATATCATCAATTGCATCTGCCCTTTTTTCAGATTCTTCGCATTCGCTTTTATTCAATCTTACGCCTCCATCGGAATCTAAATTATAGCCAATTTATTCCCAGAAGGCTCTCGCAACAAATTTACAATTTCATCAGGGGTTAGACCACTTCTAAGAGCCATTGTTTCATGGTGACTGCTCTGCACTAAAATCGAAAATCGAATGATTTTTTTTAATTAGTAGATACTATGTAACGAAACACTTCGACACCACAATTTTAGTAGAATTTTCCCCAACTGTATAGCTGGAAGGATAATGTTTATTACAGGCTGTAATATTAGCTCCTGATAAAGGCTGTGTTGAAACGAGCTGGAAAAGTGCTTGTGGAACAGATGCTGATACGGCTATAGGAAATGTCGGGGTGCAGATGCTGGTGAAGCTATTGGAATTGGAGAGACGTTTGCAGTTAGATCATGTCTCTGCGTTGGTGTCGCTCTCTCAGCTTCTCATGATCTCAGAGTCTCTTTTTGAGGTGAAATACGTCCCGACCACACGAAAGTGACACGTGATGTATTGTCACTTCTATTGGGAAGTATTTGGTGAAACCATTCTTTGATTGCTGCAAGTCCCCTTCACGCGGTGTACTTTGAAACCGGCGGCTGGCGTGGGAACTGTGATGCCACCAGCGTACGTTCTATGTATATTTAGTTTGAAAATCACTTCTATTTAACATAGAACCAAAACACTTTTTCTGTGCAATCACCAGGGAAAATGATTAAAAGCCACGAAATATTTTCAAGTTTCCTGAAAAAATGCGGAAATGAGGACAGAGTAAACAGCCCCCGGTGTCAAATTGACACCGACGGACGTTCTAGTGTCAATGCAGTTAATATATGAAAGAAAAAAGTAAATGAGTTTTCACTATCTTCAATTTAACCCTCCAACTGGACAGCACAGATTTTTCCGCCCTACTAGAGAGGCTTCGAAAACGGACCACACTGAATTTTTCCTAAGGCCGGGGACTCACCAAAAATGAACCAAACAGATTTTTTACCCTTCAAGTAATGTGTTCAAAACCGGTAAGGTGGTATTTTTCCGAATTCTTTTCCCCCTTTAAAGGTTTACGATCTTGAAAGATAATTAGAGACAGTCGGGGAGACACAATGGGCATTGAGGGGAAATTTTATGGTCATGGGGAGACCGGTTTCTTAGGAATCGTAATATCTGGGAAGAATTTCTTTAAACCCTAAAGTGTACGGAAATAAATTGCAAGTCAACGAGTTAAAAATTCTCAATTTTTTACTTTACCTTAAAATTCTCAAATGGAATTAAGTTTTTATAATGTATGTCTAAGTTTTTAAAAAATATCTGTAGTATTTAAATTCAAATTATATATTAAAACATTGAGGATAATTTACTGTTTCATTTTTCTTATTTTAATCATTACTTTCAGGGATTTTTTTTAAAAATGATTATTTTGTTATGTGTCAAAAAATAAAAAAAAAGGTTCAAAATTTAAAATCTTTTAAAATTTCGGACACTTCTAAACATGAATAATTTTTAAGCTTCTGTATTACATTATTTGCAAAAAATTTATATGTATTGTTAAAAAAAACCCTATTTAAATCTTAGTTTTTCATAATTTTAAAGCCAGATATTCAGGGCATCTTACATAGAATCCCTTGTTTTGTATTGTTCAGATAACAAATTATATTTGAATTTTGAATGTCTGAACATTAATTTCATTCAAAGAGAACTCTTAACTTCAAGTTTATATTTTTTAACTTGAATCTTCAAATAAAGAGTATTTAAAAGCATCTGGACAAATTTACAGTTAACATTTGCGCATATAAATAAATATAAAGATCCTTTTTAAATTCAAGTTAAAAATATATATTTATGCATAATCCCTCATCATTCATGTTCCATTAGTGGTTGACTGAAGAAAAGGTTATTAAAATTTTGACATTTTTATAATCTTAACCATGCAAAACTAGGAATTTTGTATTAGCTCCACTAAAATTCTGCATTGGAATTTCGAAAAAGATATTTATGCGCGTGTCTCACATACTCAGTTGAAAAACATATATTTACCATAAATACTAATAATTCTTTGGATATTTAAAATTATCTCATTAGATTAATTTTTTAATATATATATATATATATATTCGACTTCTAATATTTTTCAAGTATTCCTTAAATTTCATGTAATTTAATTAAGTGAGGGGATATTAAAGTCGCACTCTCTCTCTTCTCTACTCAACTACTTGAGGGCTTTTGGCGACGGACCTGTGGCCGGGGTATCAGGTGGTCAAGGTATCGAATCATGGTTGGCATGTCTCGAGTTCGAGCCCAGTGCCACAAAAGACCCGCCGTGTAGGGTAGCGATGCACGTTAAATCTATCGAGAGCTGAAATGTCCTCTCGTTGGTGTGGTAGTTAGGAGAGGGGGTTGCCAGCTCAGGTGTCGCCCTCGTCATTTGACCATTTTTCAAAATTACGAGGTCCATCACTAAAAGCGCTCGTGTAGCTGAACAGTACGACGTTAATATTCACTCACTTGGCGACTGACCTCGTAATTTTAAACCATGGTCAAGTGACGAGGATGACGCTTGAGCATCGCTCCCTTACACGGCGGATCTTCAGTGGTGCTGGGGTCGAACTCATGACACGTCAGCTACGAGTTCGTTACTTTGACCATTAGGCTACCGCGGCCTCACAATGTGGTTGAAAACTGCATGTTATGAGTAAAAATATGCTGAAACATTTGATGAACTTATAATAGATTTTTGCATAGAAGATAGAGGTGTGATATGCTAAAATGTCAATATGTAAAAGTTATGAGAATATCGATGACAATTTTTGAAAAATTCAATTTAAGTTTCAGTTTGAAACGTATTCGTTTTTTTTTCGCATTTAATATTAAATAGTCGCGATAACAAATTAATAGTTTAACGTATTCATAGATTATAAAAAATAAAGGTATAAATGACATTGTTGGGAATATAATATGTTTTTATAGTTTTTTGAATTCAGACTTCTTTGCAGGAGTGTAGACTATTAAAAGGCTGATGTAGAAGTTAGAAAACTAATATTTAAAATATATGGAAAACAATATCTGCAATTCCATGATCTTGACGAGCAGAAGACGGCATTTTTACTTAGTAGGGCAGAGTAAGCATAAGGTAGGAGCTTGTGGAGTAAACAACCAGGCCTCTGCAGTTTTGGCAGGTAATGAACTCCCATTTGTTGCTTTCTCTCAGTAAGGAATATAAAAATAACAAATACAAAAATAAGTCATGTAAAATTTTATATATTTTAATAACAATGAATTGTGTGAACTTAAATTCCAATTTATTGTCACGAGTTGGCAGTAACTACGGTACTCAATCGACGTACTTCTTATATAAGAAGTACGGTTGATAGAGTACCAATAATTTTAACGCAATTTTATATTTCGTTCTCGTAAACTTTACTCCTTTTAAAACATGTATTGACAAAATACTCTCCTTTTGTATATTTATAAAATTTTAAAAATATAATGGTTATCTTACCCAACATTTTAAATCAGGGGCGGCAACTGTGTAGCTAAGACGTGCCAAACCAATCTGTCAGTATCATTCAGCGTGCCACATAGTAGGAAATTTTGAAATCATTCGATTCTTACGGTAATATTTGCAGATTTAAAGAATAGAGGTAAATAATTTAAATTTACAGTTTTATATTTTATATTAATTATGGATCAATAAAATACATTGATTAACATAAAAATAAACAATATAAAATGTTACTATTTCTTCAACAAAGATAAAAAAAAAAAAGTAAAAATGTATGTTTCCAACATATTTACTTAAATAAGAAATAGACAAAGTGAAATATAAATGATTCCCTTCATTACAGTTAAATAAAAATTGTAATGCGAATTAACTCTTTCACGACTCTTCTTTCATATCGCAAAACCAGGGGTATAATGCATGACACGATTCTGAGCATTCAGTTGTTAAACAATTTCTTTGCGGAGTCGAAATATTTTTCATATTGGGAAAGATGTTTTATATTGATATGCCGAATCATAAGTGGAAAGCAGAGTACATGCAATTTTCTTTTTTCAACAATTAAATCCCCTAGCAATAACACTCAATTATTTACAAAATAGCTCTAAATTTATCCTTAGAATTATCTTTCAGATTATTTTGTAGTTCCATAAATGTCCATAACTCTCTCTCTCTCTCAGAAGATGTTTGTCAAATAAGGTCTATTATCAACTTCGATCCACTCAAGAATTGACAAATTTGTAGAGTAGTGCTGAAAGCCACTAAGAATTGTACCACGTGCCACAGGTCCATAGATTGCGACACGTTTTAAATGTTCTTATTAACTAACCATCTCCTATTCAAACACAATTTATATGATAAAAAAAGGTTTTCATTCATTTTGTAGGGAATTGTATTAGATTCAACCATAAGTAATTTTGTGTATCAAAATTAGTAATTATGTATATCAATTTTGTGTAATTTTTGTTACGTTGTTTCGGGGATCCCCTTGTGGCCGCGGTAGCCGAGTGGTATAGGTATCGGACCGTGGCTTGCTTTGTCACGGGTTCGAACCCTGTACCACTAAAGACCCGCCGTGTAGGGCAGCGATGCACGTTAAATCTGTCGAGAGCTGAAACGTCCTCCCGTTGGTGTGGTGTGGTAGTTAGGAGAGGGGGTGCCAGCTCAGGTGTCGTCCACGTCACTTTACCATAGTTCAAAATTACGTGGTCCGTCGCCAAAAGCCCTCGTGTAGCTGAACAGTGCGACGTTAATATTCAATCCATCAATCAATCAATCGGGGATCCCCTTAGAGCAAAACGAAAGGAATTTGACATAATTGTAGTAAGTTTCTCTAAAAGGGGAAACGTTCACTTTCAAAATACACTGCGTAAAGTGGTTTTAGGTGTACGAAGTTATATTCACTATTATTCCTAAAATAAATTTTGATATTTTGGCTTTTCGTTAAGTTTTGAAGTTATTTCTTCAAATATACTTCTCCATTACATTTCTTTCAAACTTGCTATTTTCTTTTGCGGCCACGGTATCCTGATGGTCATGGTTATGAACTCGTGTCCAGTGTTCGAGCCCTGGTACCACAAAAGTTTAGCGTTGAAGAGGAGCTGATGCACGTTAAACACGTCGACGTCAAAAGTCCTCACGTTGGTGTGATGTGGAAGTTTGGAAGGGGAGTTATCAGCTCAGGTATCGTCCTCGTCACTTAACCGCGGTTCAAAATTTACGTAGTCGCTTGTCAGTAGCCACCGTGTTGACTTAGAATGCAATATAAACCCTTGACGTGTGCACTTGAGTTAATCCGAGTACGCTAAACAGTTCCAAATATGCACATTAGATATAATTCAAACCAGGTCGCATTTTATGCTGCTGTAATTTTATCACTCAAATATCAGCGAGCGCCGTCTGCACTCGTGATATTTGACTGTTGTTTATATTTACGATTTAGTCGTTATACATCAAAAACTTGGATAAAATATTTGTATAAGAAATTAAGTGAAAAGAAATACTTAGATTTTAGAAGTAAATTACTAGAAAATTTACATAAAATTATTACTATGAAACAAATATTATCCAGTATCATTGCGTATTCAAAGATTTGAACGTCGAGATAGATAAGCTTTGAACATAAGATTTACTGACGTTTTATCTGACGTGTAAATTTTATCTGAAAAATGTACATGGCACAAACACAGACATTTGTATCTGTCAGTATCCGAAACACGTCTTTTACACCGATAATATCTTCCATTTGGAAAACAATTCGGCAACTCATGAGGAAGTGGGGGGTCATCCAGAGCCTCTTTCAACGGAATTTCCAAGAAAGGAAAAGCCGTTTTCCAATTAGTTTATCTTTCTCTTTTGAAGCGGTGATGCCCGTTCCTGCCTGAATCACCACTATTTTTTGTGAATAGTCTATTCCAAACAATAATCTCCATTTCTATTGGTCTTACTGCTTCTTACCAAAATCTCTCCCAAATTTCATTGGAAAGCTCCTCTTATAAAAGCTTAAATAAATATATATATAGCTACCATTTGCTTATCGAATCCTTTTAAGAAGGGCTGTTTGGTTTATCTTAAAAATGAATAGTGATTCTAAAAATGAATGTTTGATTGAAGAGAGAAGTTCGAATGAAGAATTTTCATCCTCTGAAAGTGAGTCTGATGATGATTGCTTGGATAGTGCTAGAGACTGGTGTCAAATATAGATGTTACCTCTCCTCTACCTTGTCATCCTAAATTTCCATTTACTGGAAATCCAGGAATAAAAGTATGTATCGGGGATTCTGGAGATCATTTAGAATATTTCAACCTGTTCCTTGACGATGAAATATTCTCATTTATTGTAGAGGAAACAAATAGATACGCCGAATCATTCTTTGAAAATACAGAATTGACACCTGCTTCTAGGGCTCTAAAATGGAAAAATGCGAACAAGGAAGAGATGAAAAGATTTATCGCTCTGTTGCTTTTACAAGGCGTAGTACAAAAACCTGTGGAAAAGTGGTTTTGGTCAAAAGACAAATTCTATCCACTCCATTTTTTGGAAAAGTGATGGGTGAGGTGCGTTATGGACTTTTGATGAAGTTCTTGCACTTTGCAAATAATGAGTCCAGTAGCGATTTAGATCATAACATGAAGCTAAAAAAATAAGAGAGTTTGACAATCTAATAGTACATAAGTTCAAATCTGTGTATGTACCGAAACCGTATATATCAGTGGATGAATCGCTGATAGCATATAAAGGTCGATTAAGTTGGAAACAATATATTCCTCAAAAACGAGCTCGTTTTGGAATTAAATTGTTTCAGTTATGCGAATCAGAAAGTGGCTACATTTGGAACTCGTTGATATACACGGGAAAAGGTACTGCCTTCAACGAAAACTATAACGATTATGGTCTTTCGACGAAAAGTGTCCTGACTCTTATCCACGAATTGAAGGGAAAAGGCTATTGTTTATCCACTGATAATTTCTATACATCACCTGAATTAGCGGAATTACTGATTGACAGTAAAACGGATATCTGTGGAACTTTACGACCAAACCGAAAAGGTTTACCTGTTTTATTAAAAAGTTCTACACTGAAGAAAGGGGAGATTATAGCCTTCCAAAAGGGTAAAATGTGTGTTTTAAAGTGGAAGGATAAAAAACCCTTGCATATGCTTAGCACTTTTCATAACGCTGACATGATGGAAGTGAAAGCTAAGAAGGGGGATTCTGTGAAGCTGAAACCAAAAGCCGTGGTGTTTTATAATTACAGCATGGGGGGTGTTGATAGATCAGATCAGTGTCTATCTTATTATCATGTTGCCCGAAATCAACAGCGAAAATACTACAAGAAGATTTTTCGACATTTGTTAAATCAAATTGTGGGGAATTCCTTCGTTATCTTTAAAAAAAATGGCGGGATTTTAAATCATATTGGTTTTCGAATGAAACTGATAGAACGATTGATAGAAGAAGGAGGTAGTGATTCTATATATAGTTCTCGAAACTTTGTTTCCCCTAAAATTTCTGAAAATGTAGTCCGCTTAGTTGGAAGGCACTTCCCTTCATATGTAGAAAGTGACTGTTCAAAAAAAAAAAAAAAAAACATCGCGAAAATGTATGGTATGCAACCTTAAGATGAATGATAATGGAAAACGCATTCGGAAAGAAACTCGTTTTCAATGTAAAGACTGTAATGTTGGACTGTGTGCAGTGCCGTGTTTCGAAAAATATCACACTGTGACATTTCTGTATAAACGACATGTATGTGTCTTTCTCATTCTTTTTTGATATTTTTTGCTATTTATACCTGTTAAAATTATTTTTATAAAAGGTTTTTTGTAACTAATTGTAAATTGAATAAAACCTTTTCTTACAATTATATGTATTTGAGGATGAAATCTGATTTACTTTATTCAGGAAATTTTTAGTAAATTTCATTTTCTTAGCCAACTTATTTCTTTTAAAACATGCATATTTGTGTATTATATAATTAAATTTCTAACTATCTAAAATTATGTCTGACTTTTTTCTTCATTAAAATCTTTCGGGATTTTACAAATTATCTTGCCATTATTCATTATGTACTTAATAAGGAAAAATATATCTAAATATAAATAATTTCTGTCCTAATAAACATATAATTGTTTTTAGCTACAGTTTGGAAAATGCATTGAAATTTGTATCGGGAATGGATTTTAACATATTATGAATGTGTTTTTTACTGCCACTATGTTATATATTTCTTTCATTCTTTTTACAATATGAGTAGAAGTCGTAAACAGTTTGTCACAGTAAAATTAATTTTTGTTTTATATTCAAATTATACTATTATATTGATTCTGAAAATAATAGGTTTGTTGAGAAGCCATTATTTCACAATTTTAAGGCATTGAACAGTTTTGAAATTTTTAAAACTTTTCTAAAATGTTAAATTATTAAAAATATTTAATTATTGTAAGTGATTAATATTTCTTAGATTATTGGAATCAAAAAGTATAAAATTTAAAATATATCTCTTTGTTGAATTTTAATAATTATTTTTATGGCTAAACCTGGAAAAAACCCAACTTTTTTTAAATATTAACATTAAGATATTTTTAAAAAATAACTAGAGCTCTCAGACCTAAATCCATATGAACTTTTATAGAACATATGTAAGGGAACATTTACAAGATATTTCAAGACTCTATCTTGAACAGGAAAAACGCCTTAGGGATTAGAAAACACTCTCATCTTCAAAATTAAAAATCTGAGAAAAACATATTTAAAATTTGTAAAGGCATAACCAAAATTCCATTTTCAATCTTTTACTATCCAACTTATGCTCTACATGAAAATTCTACTTGAAATAAATATGACTGAAATATCTTTTTTAATTCAAAATATTCTAAGACATAACATTGATAACAACTGTTAATTTGATCAATTATTCACTTTTATCAGAACCTTGTATATTCACAACAGTTTTAAATGCAAAATATTTATATAGAAATTAGTAGTTATACAAACGTAATCCAGAAATCACCAAGTTTGTAAACAATATTTTTTCTCAGTTCTCCATCGTGGCAGTTAAGCAAGTTTTAGTTTTTGTTGCATGACTTTAAAATACTGCAGTGTAGTACTACAATAGATTTATGATAATGTAGTTTGTGGTACATCAGGGATATATTTAGTTCATTCTGCAACATTCGTATTCTGTAATCTAATTGTAATATTACCTGAAAAAGCTGCATTTTAGATTTACCATTTTCAGTCATATTCCATCCCTTTCAAGTATTATTTATCACAGTAGCCTGCGTACATTTTGTCATGGCATTTTTCAAAAGGAAAAAAAAAAAATAATGAAAACAAAGTAAAGAGCTTTTAAATTATATAAACTATGTGTCAAAAAATATATTGGTCTTTAAATCAATCTTAATTAAGTAAATGTGAGAAAACTTAAAAACATGAGCAAACATAAATGATTTTAGAAACTAAAATTGTAGTTAATTGCCGTTTCACACGAAATATTGGATTGTGTTAAAAATATTTTTAATTAATTCAATCTAGGAATGCAAAAAATGCTTTAAAATAAAACCGAATTTAAAATCAAAACTCAGAAAATTAAAATTTCTTAAAACCTAATTGGTTTTGAAATTGAGCAAGTTTTCCAAATATATGAAATATATATTTGCAATAAATTGGGTGAACTCTCTGTTGGCCGTGAAGTGTAGAAAATGTCCATTTCACAATCCTTACCCTAGGCCACAGCTGTGAATGAGAAACCTCCTGTTTCGATGAACACAGAGACCGAAAAGCCATAAAACCATCCCCTGCAAAACCAATCAGGACCTCCTGCGGCTTTAACAGGGGAAGGCATTAAACTGCCGTTGGTTTTTGAAGCAGTTCGCGAAATTTATCGGAACATTTTCGGATAAGCTAGCTTTGAAAAAGTAGATCGCTTTCGAAGTGAAATTCAATTAGCGGGTCATCCAGTCAGAGGGTTAAAAAATAATAGTTTAACTAAATTTAAATATTTTCATGATTCAATTAAACTTTTGCTATGAAGTACATCTGAAAGAAAATTATATATTTATTTGTATAGAGAGTTATTTAATTGTCATGATTTTAAAATGCTCCTTATTAGTTTAAGTTTGAATGAATTTTATTTAACATAAAATGTTTCTATAAGAAAATTCTACATCATATATATATATATCGTACGTCATTACACTTCGCTATGTAAAACAGAACAGTTACATGACAACAGAAAAGTAAAATGATTAAGAAAACTTACATATACTCCAAACAAATTTATATATATATATATATATATATATATATATATATATATATATATATGGGAAATTTCCACATGAACATTCTATAGAGGGCGTTGTCAAGGCAGCCACCAGGAGTGAAATAAGGAGAGAGGATTCAGCGAGCGGACGCTAGATGTGGAGGTCGATGATCCAGGGCTGAAGAAAGAGCGACGAGAACGGTGGCCGAGTAAGGACACACCAACCCGTTGTTCACAAGAGAGACGCGTAGGCCACTCTCAACATTATCGTGAAGATTATCTGCATTAGAACTGTCGTTAAGGGCCAGAGGTGTTTGATCGAATTGTAAATACTTTATTATATGTGTTAATTGTTGACAACCAACCAAATTAGAGCCTAGCAAATCTACATTTTTGACAATCAACCAATTCAAATTCTACCGTATTTGATTGTCGTCTTTTTTTATACCTGTCTTTGCCGGCTGGTTTAAAAGTCAGCTCAAAAGATGTGTATTTTCGAATTTTTTAACTTGGTGAATAATCGATTTTCATTAATGTCAAGACGCTTGATTCTCCTCGTAAAACCTCTGTGAGTAAAGAAATTTTGTTAAATTATTTCTTGAAAGATACTTTTCTTATGTAATTGTTTTAGCATTTTTCTACTTTTCTTACGTAATTATTTTGTGATTTTTCTGCATTAAGAGTTTGGGAGAATTTGTTACATAATAGTAATGAGTGGTTTTTTCATACTCTCTGAGTTATCCAAACTCTGAAGTTTTGTTTATTTTATTTTATTTGGTTTTCCTACCGAGTTGCAAAGGGGGAAGGTTGGCGCCTTCAAACTAGTTTAACCCCACTTATTCGGTCCAAAGTCCGAAATTGCTTTCTGACTGGCTAGGTTCTTCTTTTTTGTAGTTTCTTTTTTTATTTCTCTATAATTTTGTTTTTCATGTTCAGGTTTTATATTATGCTATTTCTTGTTATGTTCTTTATCTATTATTTCTTATTTTTGATATATAATACATATTTCTTTATATATATATATACATATATTCAAGCTTTTCAATTCCTTCATTTTTTTTACTTGTAACCTAGTTTCCACTTATCATATCTTTTTGCTGATATGTGGACACAATGAATAAAATTTTCTTGAATAATTTATGATCGGAGCAAATGTAATAACAAAAAATAAATAGTCAGCGATATTTAATTGGCTATGTTTTAAGTGTTCCTATCGAAACTTCCTTGATTTTCAAGCAGAATGAAAAGAATCATAACAGAACTGTTATGAAAATTAATGTGCTTGTAAATAAAAAAAAATTAAAATAATCGTTGTGTGCTGTTGGACTGTAGTAATGTGGATGCAATTTCTAAAAGTTTATTAACATTTTCTATGCGGAATCACTTCTACTTAAAGTTTTTTGTTTCCTTTGTTGTGTTATTTTTTCTATTTAGGCCTTAACACAGCACTTCAGCCAATATACAAAAATTGTTTACAAAAATATACATTCTATACAAAAATATAAAAAAAAATATACATAAAAATATAAAATATAATTAAAGAAAGAAATAAGAAAAGAAAGAGAATAAGAATAAGAAAAAAAGCTCATTTAGAAGACATAAAGTCTACTACAATATCTATTAAAGAAATATTTAATGAAGAAATTCTTCCAAACTTTTTTTTTAAACTTTAGGCTGATTATCATTTAACCCAAGAATGCCCAATGCGTGGCCCATTTGGAGACTTTTTGCGGCCCAATTGAAGTTTCTGTCTATATTATTTTAGACATTTGGACTACAGATGGTAGAATCGAAGATATCGTGTTTTGAACCACCCCACCTCTCCCCGTGCAGTTTTTTTCCAAAATAACTTTTTTCCTTCATTTGACTTCCAAGCAATTGTAATAAAAGGTGTTGATGGATGAAGGGAAGCAGATGAGCTTGGTTATGTTATTCCTCTTTCAACGTGAACTTCGTTGAGAGTGAGTAGTGTATTTAGTTCTGTTTGTCAGAGATATAATTTATGTCTATATTTTTAAGTCCAGGTTAGTAGTCTTTTTCTTGTTTTATTTGGCAATGAACGAATCCGATGATGGATTTAATAAGTTGCCTCAGAACTGTAAAACCAGCTAAGTAGAAATGTAAGATAATTACGGCAGCAGAATAAAGATGTTTAATATTTTAACCTTCTGAAATTATGTAAATTTTTCATATGCAAATTTGTCAATTTTTGCACGTTTAATCAACGTGCAAAAATTAATATCATACAAGAAGAAACTAAACATTTGGCTATCGGGCAGAAAAAAATTTTTTTTTTGTCAGACAGTGTAATAATTACAATGCTGTTCTTCTTTGCTTTATTGCCATTTTACATTTGAAATAAAAATTTTGAAAATCTAAATCAATTTTATGCAGACATTCTGTAACACAAGTATAAAATGTGGAAATGTTACGCGCATAGTTGTTATACTACGTAACCTCAGATGGCAGCATAAATCTGCTGTAGATAAGAACCTTCTAGGTTAAAAGATATTCTTCCACCAACAAGTGCAATCGGTCGTCTTTCAACTTTGTTGTGATTGTGATCCAGTAAAAGGTAAACTTGCTGTTTTTTAATCATATCAATAATTATTGAATACATTTCTATATATATTATATATTTATTCGTCATGGCTGAAAGAAAAATTGAAAAGATGAAAATAGACAGCTTCAAAGTGAATGGGAAAATGCTGTGTGTTTGATTTGTCGTCATTCAATATTAATTTTAAAGTCATACAACCTTAAAACTCCCTATGAACAAAAACATGGAGAAATTGATAAACTTACTGTTGGGGAACGGAAAGCTAAGTTACAGTCTTTGAAGAGCAATTTGACATCTCAGCAATACATATTTCATAAGCAAACTGCCCAATAAAATGATATTTTCAGTGCTAGCTTTCG
This sequence comes from Trichonephila clavipes, assembly GCA_019973935.1. NCBI lineage: Eukaryota > Metazoa > Arthropoda > Arachnida > Araneae > Nephilidae > Trichonephila > Trichonephila clavipes. The sequence goes on from BMAU01018624.1 coordinate 694,814, forward strand.
AGTATCCCACATCATTGCTAAAAATATGAAGCCTTTTACAGAAGGTAACTATATCAAAGACTGTCTATTTGCCGTAGTTGAAGAAATCTGTCCAAAAAAACTGAATATCTTTACTCAAATTAATCTGTCACGTCAAACTGTAGAAAGAAGAATAGAAAACATTTCACGTGAGATATGTGCATCGCTAAACACAATTACAGCTAGCTTCGTATATGTTTCACTGGCTTTGGATGAAAAGCGTCAGATATAAATGATACAGCTCAACTTGGTATTTTTATTAGAGGTGTCGATAGTCAAATGAATATTACTGAAGAACTACTTGAACTTGTGAGTTTGAAAGGTACTGGCACCGGAAGAGAGATATTAAGGATGCTGTCATAAATTGCGCGCAAAGTCGTCAGATAGATTTGAAAATTCTTTCAGGCATTGCAACAGATAAATGATCTTCAATGGTTGGAAAAAATGTTGGTGCTCTTTCGTTAATTTTCGATCACGCAAAAGCCTTAGGAAACAGTTCAAATGATTTTGAAATGTTAATTTGTCATTGTTTTTTGCACCTCGAGAATCTATGTGCACAAGTGTTAAATATGTCACATGTGATGAAAGTTGTTGTCAAGGCAATTAATTCACTTAAAAACAATCCATTGAAGCATCGTCAATTTCAAAAATATCTTAGGGAACTGGAATCTGATTACGGTGATATCATTTATTACACCAAAATTCGGTGGTTAAGTCGCGGAAACTTATTGCGATTTTGGAAATTAATTAAAGAAATTAAAACTTTCATGAGCTATAATGGTCATAATATAAGTTGTGATGTTCCTCCCCTTGGAAGTACATCTCTCGAAGCATCAGCGTGAGCTAGAGGTGTAAGATTAGCGAAAGAACTAGGATCCAACATATTATCTTAATATGACTTTATTTAGATATTCAACTTAAACCTTTAACAAATTCAATTATAATAATTAATATGAAAGAATCTACGATAACTCAATTCGTGACACACAATATATATATATATATATATATATATATATATATATATATATATATTTATAATAAGATCTATTCCAATTCAGACCAATATCAATAAGCGAACCGCCTAATCCTCGATTCTAATAATAAGTAATCAATCCTACCTTATTATATCTTGTAATAGCACTTTTCTGTATCTGCAATGGGATATAGCTTTACGGCTAACTTCTAGTCAAACACCAATATATATATCCACGTCACACAGAACTTATTCAATCTTGAACCACGAACTGTAATAATCATCAACTGCCACAACGCACATCTATTGTCTAACATTCCTTTACATTGCAATCCCGCTTACTCTAAGATCCGATATATAAAGTCCGTTTATTTGCATCTCTTAGTCACATTTCATTTCTTGGATTTGGTTGGAAAAGAGTTGCCATTAATTCTGGCCCAAGGAACCCAAAGGACTTGTTAAAGAAAAGACGCGTAAGGCGTCACAAAGTGAACTTTCGAATGACCAATGGCTTCTAGATTTATGTTTTCTAACAGATATAACAATGAAACTGAATGAGCTGAACCAAAAGTTATAAGGTGAAAATAAGTTGATTACCAATTGTTATGAATATATAAAAACCTTTGTAGCAAAGCTGCAGCTTTATGAAAATCAATTGTGGTAAAAAATTTGATTCATTTCCCATTGTTAAAGGACTATAAAAAAGTGACCATAAAAACATCTTCAAATATTCTACGGAAATTGGAAAATTATTTGTAGAATTCAACACCAGATTCTCCTACATACAAAAGTTTCAGGAAATGTTGCCAATATTTTTAGCTCCATTTAATGTAGAAGTGAAATCAGCGCCTCCAAATTTACAAATGGAGCTAATAGGATTACAATCAAGCATCGAGCTAAAAGGCCCGTGCGAAAAAAATAGGACTGAATATTATAAAAAATATATCCTCGAAGATAAATTTTCAAATTTAAAACGATTGGCTCTGCGCATTATATCAGCATTGGGAACTACTCATCGCTGTGAGTCATTTTTTTTCCAAATTAAATCTTGTAGAAACAAAGTATCGCAGGAGGTTGATTGATGAAACCATGCCCAATCAACTACGATGCACTAAATTATCCGTTGATATTAAAAAAATCTCAAGTAAAATACAAAATAAAGCATCACATTAATCATAAGGTAATAAAATATTTTGAATGTTGTACGATAATATGAACTATTTTTAATAATTTGTTTTATTTTTATATGTGTTGCCTACCTCAGTTTAGAAAATTTTTACTTGGCCCACTAACCGATTTGGGTTGGGCACCCCTGTCTTTGACTAAAGTATTCAGCAGGAACGTTTTTCCGCTTAGGCTAGTTCTTCTCAAACTTTCAATGTTTGCGACCCAATATTCAATAATAATTGGCATCGCGCCCCCTCCATACAATAACGATGCATTAAATTCAATAAAACTATACTTTGACACTAAAACTTCAATACGACTTTTACCTCTTAAGTCCTCTGACGTATATAAACTTCTCGTTCAGCCAGCGTATTAATTGCCCCAGACGTATATATACGTCTTTCCGAAGTACTATCTTTTCCGTGAACCGCTATCCATAAAATTATTTCGAAGGCTTTGGAATGCAATAGAAGGACCGTGACAGTGTTTGCGAAGGATTTACTTATTTCAGAAAATTTGATTATTTTTTCCTTTTCTACCACCCCACTCCCTCTCAATACACCCCATACGCTTACCTATGTGCTAAACGAAGGCAGTGGAGAACGAATCGCGTAATTTTCAATCGGAATTTAAGGTATTAATTACAAATCGTACAAATGATCAAGATAAGTGTTAATTTTTGTGTATAAATCTATATATGACAAGCCCGTGGGTCATTAGTAATTATTAAACTTGTCCTTAACTTAGTATAGTTAAGTTAATTGCAAACTAGATTGTGAAATACTGATACATTTATAAATGTATTATAGTGTTAATGAGTATTTTATATTTTATTATGTCAGTAAGCTCGTAATTTTTTAAAATAATCTTTTGCTTTCGACTTTTCAATATGCTCGCACCCCCCTGATAGGGTTATCACGCCCCTTAGAGGGGTGCGCCCCACAGTTTGAGAAACACTGGCTTTGGAGCTGCCCAGGGCGCAAAAAATTGGAGGGTGAAAAAAGAGAAAATATCAAAACGTATCACCGCCTAGCCAGTTATGAGAGAAGCATAGTAAAAGACGCTAAGTGGAACAATAAAGAAAAACGGAATGACTATGGTGTTGCAAAAGTTTTCGGTCATAATTAATGAGTGCATAATGGTCCATAATCATTCATTTGAAGCATTCCATTGAACTTTGCAAGATTTAAACGGAAATGAGAAAATATTCTACTGTGGTAATTTTCGACGCTTGCCACTATTTATTCCACGTTTTACTTTTGCCGTCGAGATTGTTTAAAACGATCGTTTTTATGGTGAAACGTCGAAACACTTTAATTAACCATAATAATTCGATTACAATTATTAGATGATCCATCAGCACAAATATTTTAGAAGCAACTTCTGGATATCAAAAACGTGAAGTAGAACTGCATTCTAATACTCAATGCTTAAAATTTCCAGCTAATTTCTGTACTGTTGTTCAAATACAAAATAATATATTTGAAAAACCATTCCAGAATATATTGAATAATTATGAAGGTAATGATTGGCTCAATAATAGTGTTATTTTGGAAGCAAAAATGTTGATGTCGACAAAATTAACTTCCAGATACAGCATTTGTTGCCATGTGATCTAATGCCTTTTAATTTAATCGATATTATTGTTGATGAAAACGAAACCATCAGCAAAATGTTTGGCACTTTGAAAACGTGTTTTCCAAACTCATTCATTGCCCCCCGCCCATTTGACATTTGGGGCTGATTATTTTACCTATTTCTAATAACATATATTGTAGCCTTATTTACAGGTTATTTTTATAATATTGTATAAAAGTCCAAAGCTGCATACTCTTTTTGCTATGGTTTGTTAGCATAGATATATTGTTTAGAATAATTGAAGCATTAATCATATTTATTATCCGAACAATACATGGCTATTTTAACAATAATATGATTCTTCTCTTTGTTGATTTGATTGTTTTAATATTATTCTTTATATATATATATATATATATATATATATATATATATATATATATATATAATTTAATACGAGTGTTCTATTTGAAGTCACCTTGAATGTTGCCTATGTTCGAAAATCTTGTTTTGCCTAGCAAAAAATGAAAAAGTTCAAGCTGCGAAAAATTCAAATTACAAGACCAACAAGGCAAAGTAATTTCCTTTTTGCTTCATAATATAACTTATCATTAAGCATTAAACAAAACACAGTAGTACTTTAAAACTAAAAACTTTAAACAGTAAATAACTTATTGAATATATTTAAATTATATTTAAGTAAAATGAAAAAAACTATTTTTAATGTATTAAGGATAGAAATAATTTTAAACATAAAGACAATAAGATATATTAAACAATTCTGAAGAAGTGTGAATGAAATCTTAGATGAAAAAAAATTTCATACTTAAAACTTTCAATTGTAAGGAACAATTACGCAAAAAGATGTAGACTAAATTTGCCTTTTCAAGCACTTTAAATAAATATAACTTTTTTTTAAAAAAATGTATATTTTTACAATAGTTAATATTTAGGAAGAAATTCCTTAACTAGGCAAGACACTCATGCTGTGAATTGTTAACATGAAATTTCAAGCGAATAGGATTATAATCTACGTTTACATCATTAAAATGAATATCTTAAAAACTTTCAGAATACATGAATTATAAAGACATTTGATTTTTTAGTTTCCTTTATTTGATTGTGCACTTGAAAAATGTTTTGTGTGCGTGTTTGTCCTTTATACAAGTAGTTTTATTATTCATGTCGTTCATGCATCTACCGAAATACATAATCCATTTACCTTGCAGCTTAAAATTGCAGAAACTCTTTTGTTGCTAATTTGACTTTATTTGAGTTTTGAAATTATAATTGTTAATTTACTTTTTATTTCTGAACATTTCTCTTTAAAATTTGGTCTGTAACAATAATAAAGTACTTGAATATATACCAACAATATTTAAAAGGGAAAAATATTACAACTGAATAAATATTCTGGTCATACAGCGTAGTTTCCCATCTCATTTGCATTAACTGATCCTTCCTTTCTGGCGTACTTGTGTTCGGTTGAACGTAGGTTGACAGATCTTTTCTATTTTTTCGTAACAGAAAATATCATAACTCCATTTTAAAACTCGAAGCTAGTAGTATGCTTTCTCTATACTTACGTGATAAAAACGTATGAAGTATAACACGCTTATTTTAAACATTCCTTTAAACAGTGGATAATTTCATAATTTTTTAATGTTTTTGTTATGCTATTTCACCATATCATAACTTGAATAGCAATTGGCGTGATAACATTTTTCGGGACAGAATAATGGTGATGACACACATGTGCCTTTCTATCTCACAAGAACCATTTTAAGTTTTATTATGTTCTCTTTTTGAGTAAAGCTCTATTTTGAAGGTAAAGAATGATCCAAAAATCGACCAAGCAACTACAGAACCTGGCAATCAGTACATTTTTTATGTATTACAGTTATTACCAAAAGGAACGTCGCTATCGAAAGATTAATTTCTTTTCCAACGCCACGTTTTTCTCATTTATATAATTTCCAACAATTCTTAAATAAAATTTTCAAGATAAATACCTTACGGGAACTAATTTTGCAAACTTGCATCTGTTATATCAAATGGCGAGATTACAGTTTTTAAATCGAAGTACAAATTGGAAAATAGGCATTATAGTTCTCTCTGTCTTTCGAAAAATATCCAATCTTGTGCTATCAGTTTTCCATACATCTCTCCCAATTATGTAAAAAAATGTTGTTGTTGTCATGTGTTTTTATCCTGAGATACACATGAAATACAAGTAAAGAACAGAAAGCATACAATAAAAACAGAAGAATATAGACATTTATTGCAAATGATGATCTCAGCATATAACAAGAGGCGTACTTTACTTTTCATTCAATACGAGAATCCATTACAGACGAAAGTCCGATTTCTTTTCCCGAAGAAAATACAACTATGCCTTAATCGTGATTTGAACCTGAATCCCCTCGTTTAAAAACCGGGGGTCATATCCACCATACTACGTAAAAGATTTGTAACCGGATAATAGTCTTGAAAGTCACGAAACTCTTCTTTTAGTAAGGACTTTGCATCACTTTGGCTCTACATAAGCTCTCGAAACCCGTCTAATTCATTTTAAAACGTCAAATATTAGGTTCTATGCAACGATTAGTAACATCCCATGTGTGTATTGCTAGGCAACTTTTTCATAACATTTTGGGATGCACTGCGTCTTTTAACTCCAAATGATTCTTACTGTCTCTTTTTTACTTTGACTTTCCTTAAGAAATCTAATTCCCTCACAAGAGCATTATCTTCTGAAGAAACGCACTCTTCTTCTGAATCAGTTGGATGATCTCAAAAGACTTCATTTTAAATCTCCTATTTCTACTTCAAAGTCTTCTACAAATGAAACATCTGTTTGACAACTTTTGAAAAATTCTCATCCGTGTAAGTTGAAAGAATGAAGCTGAACAATATGAAAGCGTCATGGTTTCTAATAGAGAAATTGTAATATGTGAGATGCGTACGCGGATTGTCTACACAAGCAAATAGCTCTATAAAACGGGAAATTATTCAGATTGCGCCAATTTAATGCGGCGTGTGTAGAATTGATCATTGGAGGTGGGTTTTAAAATATGTAATTATTTATTCTTATAAGGATAAAAAAATAGAAAATAAAATTTTTTTCCCAAGGGTGTTGAGTCGAAATACCATATGCATGTCTTTTTGCGTTAGTAAAAAGCGAATAAATTTTCAGCAGAAACTACACATAAATCTACTTTAAATTCAGTTAGGTTAATACTCCAATCTGCTTTAAACTTAATCGCTTGAGACTCAAACTATATAACCCGAATTCCCATTCTATTTACAGTTTTACGTCGCATAGCAAATGTTCATCAAGTTTGAGAAGCTCCATTGTGAGTGTATGGAACACAAGAACAGTTACTGATCTTCTAAAAAAATAATATTTGTGTTGTGGTAGTTAGGAGAAGGGGGTGCCAGTTCAGGTATCGTCCTCGTCACTTGACCATGGTTCAAAACTACGAGTTCCGTCCCCAACAGTACGACAGTGTGACTTTAATATTCACTCTAAAGTATTCCAATTAAATAACATCATGGCGAAATATCGCAAACTTGGCAATAAATATTTTTTTCCCGAAAACATTGCCAATTATATGAAAAATTTTACTTTTGAAAATATTGCCAATTTGGTAATATCTCGCCATTTAAGGGGAAAAAATTTGATGAAAATACTGTTAATTTGGCATTATCATTTTAATCATCGAATTTCTAAAACCCCATTAAGACATGAAGTTGCGCTGCATGATTTCATAATTATTTGAAGCTTTCTTACTTTTGATACCTTTACTGTGTCAGTATATTTTTTTTAAAAAATAAAAATAATTGAATTTGATGAGATGTTCTTTTCAAACATGATGGATATTATCCAGGTTCACTCCTACTTCTAAGTTCAAAATAATTATTAATGAGACTATGCATATGACGCATATTCATTAAATTTTACGATACAATACGTATATTTTCAAATTCATTTTCAAAATTAATTGTGAGATTATCATTACCTAAAAAGTTGGGGAAAAAAGGTATAGTTTTATTGTTTACTTGGTATGTCAAATTAAATCGTACGAACCCAAATATTACCAAAATCTGAAAAAAATTATATTAATGTTTTATAGAATTTCTCGTAATTCTCTTTTTTATTTTGATTGCTCTACATTTATACAACTTGAATAATAAAGCTTTCATTCGAGATTGGGGTGTTGCTTTAATTTAAGATTTCAATCTGCGGCACGCAATTATTTCGCCTGACTTATGTTTAATAGTTAGATCTATGGAGTTATTCATGGTGTATTTTGATAGAAGGTTTTATATTATGATATATTGCAATCTCTCTTCCTAAAGCTCATTATTAAAGGTTCTATTACTCGAGACATTTTTTTAAAAAAAATAAACAAAATCCATTTGAGCATCTTGCTATTTTTAACAGGATTACATCACAAATTTGTGACATATATTTCTACATGTACTGTGCAATTTACTTCTTCAATTAACTTTTCTTCAGAACTTAATCATCTATACACTTGTGGTATTTTTCCACATTTTATTGACAAGCATTAGTTTTCCGGAAAAAACTGTATTTCGTTCACGATTTGGTGAAACAAGGTATTTATTTCTCTTGAAATATTGCATTATGGATATTTATTGTAAATAATATAATAAAACTATAATTAAACTTTTTTCATAAAATAACTTCTTTTGTAATATTTGTTCTTGGAAGCTTTAAAATACGCCGTTAATGTACGACTTAGGGCCCTTTTCTATGTTTGAATTTTTTTAAGGAATTTATGCGTTAATATTTAGTGATCTTAATTTTGTATCCTTTCTTATTTTTTATGCATTTTTTTTATCCGATTTGATTGAGTTTTCATTAAATGTTTCTTTCATGGCATGTTTTAAATTTAATTGCAAATGACGATGATTTTTCAGAGTGTACATTGTAGAGACTCTATGTAACATATATATATGTACTTTAACTTGTCGCTGACTTTCTTAATTATTTGCATAAGTTTAGCAGCTGTATTTTCAGTTTTTCCTATATTTTAGTTTCTTCTTGCTTTGGTTTCTATCAGGGATTTGAACCAGAACTGAACAGAAAAAAATATAGGTTTATTTCGGTTCAGCAAATTTTATATGTTACAGAAATAGAACAACATATTTTTTACGCACCGTATTTTCCTGTATATAATCATCAGATTATGTGCTAAGAAAGTTTCAAATTTCTTTGTGCGTATTATACGCCGCCGCGGATTATCTGAGAAAAACATTCTAGATCAGAAAAGCTAACAATAAAGTTTTGAAAGAAATGTCATTTATGTTTTATAAAATAAATAATAGATGGCGGTTTCATGACTCAGCTGACGTAGTTCAGCCATAACTAGTTTTTGTCCAATTACATTCAAAAACGAATTCGGTTCCTCGAAATGAAAAAAACAGTTACTTGTAGCTGGCGCCATTTCCAATTTTCTCTTGACTAGAGCTATTACGTCGTTTGAAAGTTTTCATCATGTTGAAAGCGAAAGCGTGTAAATTACACTGCAAACTTCAAGTTAAAACCTATAGATAAGGCTACAGAAGTCGGAAATCGGGAAGCTGCAAGGTTTTTTAACGTTGACGAATCGAATATTCGTTTGTGGAGAAAAAAAACCCAACTTCGAAAATTGTGATCGACGTTAAAGAGCCGATCGTCGTGGAAAACACACACACACACATCACTGGCCAGAATTAGAGGAAGAAATACATAAATGTATTTTAAAGGAAATAGACAATGGGAAAGCAGTCTCGATCTTAATTTTTTTGCTGTTAGCTTTCTATATTAAAAAAAAAAGAAAAATTTGTCTTCGTGCAATGTTTGGTTTAACAACTGAAAACATAGATAGCAGTAGAAAAGAATTTTTTTGTTTTATTGAGATTATCGTAAAAAATATCCTCATACATATTTAAAAAGACTTTTCGTAATAAATTTGTTTTCTGTACAATTTCTTACTTCTTTTTTTAATTATATTGTGTATTTTTTATCTTATGGGACACTCATTATTGGCAGTCTGTATTTTGGATTATTCGCCGTAAAAACTGCTGCGGATTATACAATGTTTTTTTTTTACTCGAAAAAACGGCTTTGCGGATAATACGCCACTGTGTATTATATACAGGAAAATACGGTAATTATTGCAAGGTCAAGTGCATGATGTGAGCAGCAAGTGTCAAGTGACCAGGGGCATAATCATGGATTTATCTGGAAAATACGATTTGATATTGGATAACAATGCCAATGATCACAGTTTTCTGCTCACCGCTCGTATCGTACATGTTTGTTAATTGTATCAATTCACATGGCGAACCAATTAACACAAGAATAAAATCTTCTACATTTTTCTGAACAACATTTTTTTACGATAGAATTATATTTGTAGTATAGATAAAAAGAAACAAAATGAAATTAATTATTTGGAACTGAGCCGAAAACAGTTTTTTGGGCTGAACCGAGAAACAAATTACGGTTCGAAGCCCTGGTTTCTACATTACTTACGCGGGACAAACGAGTAAGTATACAGGATCAGAAAAATACTCATGATGAATTCTTATAAGCTAATTTCTCATGTGAAATCGATTAAGGCAAAAAAAAAAAAAAGAAACAAAAACAAACAAACAAATAAATTATAAATGCATTTTGCATGAGAATTCAGGTTAGGCTTCAGCTTTACTTTTGGTATTTGTTCAATTGTCATTTTGCTGATGGTTCAAATTTCTTTCCTTATAAACATAAGTATTTTAAATATAATTCATTATACATTTCTGTGTACGAATATACTCATCATTTATTTTTATTTTACAATTAAAATTAAAGATCTGAATAAATTCGGAAATCTTTGTATTATATAAAATTGTATATGCATCCATTTGAAGAATGCTGTATTTTTGTTTAAAGGAAATATATTAATGATAAATGATTTTTAAAAAAAATCGCACTTTATATTTTGTATTGTATTCTATTATTAGTATTTTATCCCCATGTTAAAAGGATACACTAAATCCAAAATTGACTTAAAATTTGATTCTGTTTCTTAAAATATAAGCTTTTAATATTTAAAAGTTCTAGGACACAAGACCTCAATCTTAAGGTCTATGTTCTGAGTAAGTTTTCCGATCTCTCTGTTGAATTAGTTGTTCACATTTTTGTGTTAATTGTTCTGGAAACAATCAAGCAAACAATGAAAGAAACCTAAGTATTATTAAATATTGTCATTGTTTGTCATTTATTTTGTTGCTTTTCTTTCGTAAAGTTGAAATTGTTTTAATGCCGTGTTTATTTTCTGTTTTGTCAAATACCTTTCCTTTACAAGAGGAATTCAATCACGTGTGATAAAAGTAAGTCTAAATTAAATCCCACTTTAAATATTTTATTTTACAATTAGCTCATTTTCTACCGTGTTTATTAGTCAAACTCTCATTGCGAAAAAGTTTTTACGAATATGTTTTAATATTATTTCATAAATCATCATTAAAACATTTACCTGGATTTGTTTGTATAAACTACGCATAAAGTTATTTTCGTGATCCTTCCTTTGGTTTATGAAATAATGTTAACAAATATTCGTAAAAATATGTTGTTCGATATCACTCCCAACTAAGCCATACAAATGCTTATACAATATCACGTACTATATTTGTCAAGTGAGTGAGTTAATATTAACGTCGCACTGTTCAGCTACACGAGGGCTTTTGGCGACGGACCACGTAATTTTGAACCATGGTCAAGTGACGTGGACGACACCTGAGCTGGCACCCCCTCTCCCAACTACCACACCACACCAACGGGAGGACGTTTCATCTCTCGACAGATTTAACGTGCATCGCTGCCCTACACGGCGGGTTTTTAGTGGTACTGGGATCGAACTCATGACATGCCTGCCATGGTTGGATACCTTAACCACTGGGCTACCGCAGCCCCCACTATATTTGTCAAAGTAAAGAGAAAAATCAATTCCCTTTTAAATTATCAAATTACAAAATAAGCATAATTATCTTGAAAATGGTATAAAATATCACCCATTTTAATAATACTAGCTGCATGTCCCGGCGTTGCACGGGCTATCTCTACTTTTATAAATTTTCCCTTTCTTTCACAAAATCAGAACTTCTAATACTCATTTTAAAGATGACTTTCACCCCCCCCCCTCTCCACCGGTTAGCTCAGCGTTGCTCGGGGTTTCTCTTTTCCTCATGACACCAGCATTTTTGTGTATGTGTTTGTACGCGCACAATGTGAGTGATTTCTAAAATTATGTCAAAAAATTTCCCTTTCTCGAAATTTGTTTCATTCCACTCTTATTTTTGATTTAAGACAGGTTTCATTCCCCTCTCTATTGCCCGAACATGGTTTTTTAGTGTAAAATTATTGTTCTATCTTCCTTTCCTTCTCACAGATAAGATATAGCTTTAAATTTCGATGTATGACTTAAAAAAATATTGCGTTAGAATTAAAAAAATATTAATGTGAAGCAATAAAAAGAAAACGGTTCTGATGCTATGGGTAAAACAAAAAAACGTTCATCATCTTTTAATAATAGTTAGTTTCTAAGAATCTAAAATAATAAAATAGATTTCAGATTTTCTTGAATCAATCAATCGTTACATATAGTTGGATTAAAAATGTCTCTAAAATGTATTTTGATCAAAAATAATAGACGATGTACTTTTTAATTAACAAAGAAATCATTTCATAATGAAAAAAATAGAAATAATCCTTTTAAAAAAACAAATATATATTTATTAAAATAAAAATTCTATAAGTAGTAAATGAAAGAAAAATTAACAGATAGCTATTGAAACGATTGCTTTTTTCTGAACGTTTGATTAAACATAAATACATAAGTTAGAAAAAAAAAACAGTATGGGAGAAAGCCTATATATATATATATATATATATATATATACATGTACTAAAAAGACATTAAAAAAACGATCTGATAAAAAATTTTTGATATTTCATTTTAATTTTAACCTTTTTCATTCCACTAAAAAAAAATTACAAAGAACCACTACAAAGAAGTAGCGTAATGTGAAATTGAAAGTCTCTTCCTCTTCAGTTTCGCGAATCTAGGAACTACCGATTTATAAAGCAGCCTGTTTAAGAATCACGTCGTCTGTTCCTTTAGGGAAAAGCATTGGATTGAGCTTTAAAATAAAGGAAGATATTTCAATTTCTCATTTCGTTATCTGTTAAAATAAAAAATTTTTTCGGGCTATATTTTTAAGTTAATGCTTTCAAACTTCATGTATCAATTGAAAACAACGGTAATTTTTCAACAAAAAATATTTTAAAGAAGCAATGTTTACATATTTATCGCAAAAGGGGAAAAAATGAAAAACACATCTTTTTAAAACCGTAATTTTTAAGATATTTTATCAATCTTTATACAGATTACGCATAATATTGTTCTACACACGGAAAAAAGTTTCGTGAGATTATTTTTATTAATAAAGCAGTTATTAAATATTAAAATAAAAGTTTGAGTATTTTTTGAAAAATCGTAAAAAAAACCCCAGTTTTTGACATTAAATTGTTTAAATGACTGATTCTAAAAGAGAAAAGCATGAACTTTTTCAGTGTAAAATATTTTTTTCATTAACGTGAAAGAGGAACCATTTAGAAATCGTATTCATAAAAACGTATCAATTTCAACTCATTTTAAAAAAATCGTAAAAAATACAAAATATAATTATTTTGTAAAATAAATTATAGCATATCGTGGCGAAATAAATGATCTTTCCGAATCTGTAATTATTTTTTGTGTGAGTCTCATGAAAAAAATTAGATCGCGTTTTAAAAACGTCTAAAAAAGATTAAGTTCTAAATTTTCCCCTGGCGGTCAAAATGGTACTAATTATGCGTTTTAAGGTTTTTAATTAATATCTTTTTAACTAATTGGAATATCGGAATATAAATGGTCAGAACGGATTTCTCGGATTATGTTCGAAATTTTGGTACCTTTGGCGAGTTTCTGCGTCATGCGGTTCGTGAGAAAATTGGGTCGCTTAGATGAAAAGATACGTTTGTTTAACTTCGGATTTTAATAGTATAAATGATTATCAGTATTCATATTAAATTGGGTGTACTTAATAATTTACATTAACTAAAATCCTTAACACACGCCAATATTTGATCAAATTGATTTTTTTAAAAAAATAAATGAATAACAATTTCACGAGAAACTTTTATATGCTTTACTTGTATTAGTTATATAGCGAAAGCAAAATAAAATTAACACCTTGTGTGCTTAATATTTAATTTTAAACTTCCTTTAATTAATAATTTTAAATCGTTTTCAATATCATTCATAATTAAGAAACAATTTTAAACATACACAACTTGGAATACTTTTTTAACATTAAAATATACCTTGCCATTTTTTTGCAGATTTAATCTTTTATATTGACATTTATAAAAACAAAACATAATTTCTGAAACATGAATAATTAATTACACTTAAGCATTACGTAATACATTATTCAGTTTTATATGCACAATTTAATAAATTTACAAAACATATTTCTTACTTACGTAATTATTCATATTTAAATTCTAAATAGGCTGAAATTAAATTGCTTATCTCCGCAAATTTATTAGCATCAACTTTCCTTAAAAAATACTTTTTAACATGTATACATATTTTAAGCGCGTTATATTAAAAAAAATGTACATTTCTTAGGTACCTTATTATTATCAAAACAATCGCAATTCATCAAGTTGGCAGTCCCAATTTCGCATGTGGCATATGCGCTGCACTGACAATCATGTGCATCGTTTCACATAATGTCATCAACAGTCTGCGATAATACGTAAGTACAGTTTCTTATATAAATTTTGATACTTAATTACATTATATCTGAAAATCATTACGGGTTTCAAAACATTTAAATTGATAATTTTGACAGTATATTCTTTAAGATTAATTTACTTACAATTTGATATTAATAATACACAAATTTTTAAACCTGTATTTTTTTAAGAAACAGAGAGTCAGAATGATTTTATAATTAAAAAGTTCAAGTATTTTTTTAAATAAATTTCCACTATAAAAAAAAAGAAAATTTGCAACAGCAAGACTGTAATGGTTTTAGATGTAAAATCTATTTAACGGAAGTTTACTGAGTAACTTGTGTTCCAACAGTAAAAAGAATGAAGCGATTTTAAAACAGACGTAAAATAACTACACCAATAAGTTTAGATCAGTGATTCCGAAAGTGGTCTATGTAGACCACCAGGGGTCTATGACGACCTGTATGGGGTCCACGTCATCAAAGAAATAATTTGGGGGTCTACAATAGTGGTTCTCATTAAACCAGATCGTGACTTTAACTTTGAAAGAAAATTTAATCAAGTGAAAACCAGACTTACCTATTTAAAAGATTTATTTATTAAATTGAATGATGTTAATTTTTAGTTACTAGTTTACAGCATAAATTTTATTAAAACAAGGACAACATTCCAGTGTTTCTTGCCAGAAGTAAGCTAAAGGAGTATAATAATGGACGTCACAAGTTTTTCCAGTTTCTCAATTGTCACAGACAATCTACCAGGAAAAAAGACGTTTTAACCTACGTCAAACATTTAAATGCCCTTATTTTAGATTTTGAAGCTAGGTTTGAGAATGTTTTGACTATCGTAATACCACAGTAGGCAAGGAATTCATATGGTCATTTCGAAAAAAAAATGTCAGATTATAAGAATTAGGCACTAGAGGATTAAGCACTGACAATGATCTTAAAATAAATTTTAGAAACGGATGTAAGTAATTTTGGCTTTAAAAATATATACCTGTTATTTATTCCATATTATGGAATATCTTGAGAAAGTTTTTAATTGCTTTTCCGGTTGAGAAGGAGTTACAATGCACTTGCCGATCTCCAAAACAGAAAGAGAAAGAAAGACTATATACTATTAACCAAAGAGATATTACGGTTAAATCTGACAAGATTGGTGCCAAATGTTGAAAATTTGTTATTGCATCTCCAAATTCATCCCTCCCACTAAAATCATTTGTTTGATACTCAGTTGTTTAACGTATTAATTAAAGTTTAATTTAATTAATTAAAATATCTTTACTAAAGTTTTAAATTACATACCTCACTGTAGTTAAAAATTTAAATCTTTTAAAGGAAGTAGCTCTATACATGCTGTCAAAACAGATTTAAGTTGATGAAATTTAATATTAGGTTAGTAGGGGTCTACCCTAAGCTGAAAAAGCTGTCAAGTAGTCTATGAGGCAAAAAAGTTTGGGAACCTCTGGTTTAGATCATCGATACATTTTTTATTATTCTTCAACACTTGGGATTGCAATACCGGTATTCCGGGACACCGAATGCCGATATTTTAAGCCATTAGTACAATTTTGTAATACCGGTATTCACAGGTTAAAATATCGTTTTTTCGGTATTTTTTAGAAATTTTTCAAATTGTCGCCACTATATATTCAGGGATCACCAACTTAATAAAATAGTATACGTTTTTGTTTTGTCTTCTTAATGGGTGAAATTAATCATTTGTTAATTTGTTTATAGACAGCATGTTCCATCGTTTAATAATAAATTTTTTAAAAAAAAAAAAAATATTCACTTATTGACATTTACCATTAAAACGTTTTCAGTATGAGTTTTCTCAATGCCCTAAAAGTTTGGAAATCGGGAAATTAATATCAAAAGAGAAAAAAAAATTTAAAACAATTATTTATGTGCCAGTAGAAAAAATGATTTACAACATTGCTTATAAATTTATTGTACATTTCCACCTTATGTTCAAAATGTCTTTCCCTTTCTTGGAGGCAAAGCTGTACTCGTTTGCTTATATGTTAGGAAACGCGACGTGTTTCTAGACGAAAGGTCATACTTCATGTATCCTTCAAAAAATGAAGATTTTCATTATTTATTGCTTTGGAAAAAATTTCTATAAACTTTTTTTCATGAATTATGCTCTAAAGAAGAAGTCAAGGGAGTTCAGATTAGGCGAAAGAGTTTGAAAAACATTTCTCGAGATTATACAAACACAAAAAAAGGTATTTATGTCTTATATCACAACCTATTAGCGACATTATAGGAAACGAAGCACCTGGTTGCCAATTCAGCGCGTACGACACGTAAGAAACCGTGGTTGCCAACTTGACGAGTTATTAATAGAGTAGGCGATTGTTGCGCTAAGTACCACCTCCCCCCAAAATATGTCCATGGTTTTATTATTTGCATGGACTATTTCATCATCTCTTTGGTACCAAGACCCTAGTTTATTCCTTTATAATCATGTAACATATTAATTATTCTGGATAAGGTTTCTGCATACTCAGTCATCACATTCAATTCGGAAAACGAAGATTCTATAGGTGATACCTCATCACACACAATTGTTATCCTGGGTTTTTTTTTAATATACAATTAATATGAATTTATACCAAGCATATTCCTGATTAATAAGTTTTTTTGAACTATTTAATTACTCGTTTCTGCCAAATTTTTATAGAGAGATAATCATTGTTGCCATTTATTTAAAAAAAAGTGCGTGGAACGCCACGCGATAGAAGTGAAACTTCTTTGGCGACGTTGGAACATTGATTATTTACCCTAATATTCTAAACTGGCCGAGAACATGTCTGAATTACCTAATTTGCGTGAAAGGTATTCGTGGTGAAATGAGTCTTTTTGCTACCTTATCCAAAGTAGAAAGATGTCCTGGAATTTCTGGGTATACAATACCATTATATTTTGATACATTTCGTATACTTTTCCTATGTAAACTTTGTCGGCAATTGTAACATGCTTTAATGTGTCTTCTAAATTAATTCCCGGTAAAATATTTTGTAAAATATTTTTTGTGCTTAGCAACAGACGTTCTCAAATCATCTCTAAGCCATAATGTATCACAAATTGAACGCCCGTATCAATTGAACGGTTATCAATGAATAGCTTTTGAAAATCTTTGTGAGCATTTTTATGGGAATCATAGTCTTTGTAACTTAAGATAGAATTTATTATTGATTTGTATGCATCAGTTCTAACACGCACTAGAATTGTTGAGGGCTCTGTAGTTAATGGCACAGGGTGGTTCACTAAGTCCGTATTAATCTGTGCAGTCATTAGAAGAGTCTCAATAGCATTCCCATCCCTTAAACTGAGCATTAAGAGAGTATTTTGGAGTGTTTTTTCCGTGCTCGATATTCTCTCATGTACTTTGATGGAGATTCCGCCGTAGCACTTAATAAATTTGCAATATTTTTGTAGTCTTTTTTTTTCTTGCTTTTTTCTTGTCACTTTTTCGACTGGACTTGCTGCCAGTTTTCCTTTTTTCTTTCTTTCGCAAAACACTTTTCCTCTTTGTGCATTTGATTTAGGCATTCTGTCTAGTATTAATATAATAATTTAACGCAAATAAAAGTCAAAAAAGCAAATTTGCCGCCAAAGACATCGCCATGTAGCAAACATATATTTTAAAATATTATATAAATATTTCAAAAAAGCACGCTTTTACTGCGATACTTATTTTGTCTACACCGTAATGTCACTGCGTCTCATACAACCGTTAAAAGATGTTCCCAGTACCAGTGTTGAAATAGTCTTGTGACTCCTTCGCCGTGTGAGACTGAGGATAGTCTTGTTGGAAAATGGCTTCTAGGAGCCGTTGCATGAGTGGCAACACATGTGGTTGCAGGATGTCATGGACATACCTCTGGGTTGCCATGGTGCTACGGATCAATACTATGGGTGACCATGTATTGTAGGCAATGGCATCCTATACCATCACACCAGCTATGGGAGCAGTGTGTCGCTGTAAAGCAAAGGCAGGATTGAGGTGTTTACCACTGGGTCTCCACACACGAATGCAATTGTCATCACTGCTGAGATTGAATCTGGATTCGCGCGCGCGCGTGTCACTAAAGACGACCTGCTTCCATTGCGCTGCAGTTCAGTTTCCTCGTTCACCACTCCAAACGGAGGCATCGATGGGTGGGCGTCAAGGGCAGCACACGTAATGGGTGCCGCGATCCCATATGTCCTTCAGCCAGGCGCCTCCATATGGTTCAAGAAGAGACAGGGGCCCCTAGTGAAAGTGCTACCTGTGCCTGGACGGTGGCCGTATGAAGCAGTTGGCTGTACGCATGCATTTCTTCCGATGTGACGGTCTTCTCGACAACTGGTCTGTCGAGGGCGTCCTGAACATGGTCTTTGTGTAAATGACATCTCTCGGATCCACTGTTCACAGCACCTCCTCACAACACAATCAGAGAGGTCTAATTGACGAGCTACTCGCCTAGCTGACCACCCAGCTTCCGTCATGCCGATGATTCTCCCCCTCTCGAACTGCGACGTCTGCTCATATTGTCTTCGAAATCGGCGTAATGGCATGTCTACCTCAGCTCTTCCTTTGTGAACTATTCAGCACACTCATACAAGCTTTGGTTACATGTTTTATACTCCACGGAGAACGACGTAAAACGCCCTCTACCCGCTATACGTAATGAGCAAGCACATGCGGTATTTCTAATCATTTGCATATCTTTCCGACATGTATCTTCATGACAAGTTTAGTTACGATCCCGCAATTATTTCTTGGTGCGCTAATTTTTTTGTCCATGAGTGTAATTGTAAAGAAACAAGGGTTTTTATGTTCAAAATCTGTGTATTAACTAATAAATCTTACATTCAGTAGATATAATTACGAAAACAAATGTTACACAAAAACGAATGACAGAAATTCGGAGGTCATTAAAGAATTAAAGCAACAACACAAACTTATATTTACTAAAAGATAAATATTTTGATAGAGTACGAGAAAAAAATTATATTATTTTAAAGCAATAAAACTTATGAAATTGATTTACAATATTTTTCAATTTTCATTATTTTTCTAAAGTTTTATTATAAGTTAATTAATAGTCTTTAATTTTCATTATCCGTTTATATTTAATTTCAGAATAAAAAGATAATTTTTTGTTTTATACAGTTTCCAGAAAAGTACTGTGAAGGCTGTTGATAAAAATAATTAACCCCCATTTACCCAAAAAAGTTTAAAAAATGACCAAGATATATTTACACAAGAATAATTTTTAATAAATAGGGCTTGTAATGATAAATATTCAAAATATACTAGTGTATTATTTTTTTATTTTAAATTTAATCATATATTTTAACCTTGTTTAGTGCAATGTTTCTTGATATATTTGTTTTAGGTACACATTTGTTTACTTTTTCTTGAATATCTTCATCGAACTATAATTCATTGAAAACTAACTCTTGAAAATTGGTTTATTTGTGACACATATATATTTCAAACTTTGCGGAGATAATACATTTCCCTACATAAATACTTAAATCAAATTTACAAATAACAGAAAATTAAACAGAATCGAAGAAATTTCACAAAAAAAAAACATTTCCATAATATGTATCGATATATGTGTTTATTAGAGCTTTGCTGATAAATAAATGTGAGTGAGTCCGTTATTTAAATACTTCAAAAAAGGAGACTTCGTAAGTTAATTACTATAATATAGAAAAAGGGACATCACAGGACGGACACACAGGTAAAAAACAAAAGAGAATAAGGCTATCTGCCTTTACATAATTAGATTTAAAACATCACGCGTGTTGCAGGGTTTTCACCTCGCTCTCATGGCGGTAGAATCATAACTGCCTAGCAGTCTCGGCTGACTGCTTCAAATCACATCAGTTTATTCATGGCTTCAGAAGTGGTCTGCGAGTAGCTCAATGATTGCTCCGGGATGTCGGTAAGCTTTCAACTGACATCCACACGGGAATTCTGATGACCACGCCGTCCGCGGCGCTCGGGGGACAAGTGAACTGAAATAATAAAAAAAAACAGCAGAAAAATAAAAAATACAAAATAACATATAGCTTTGGTAATGGTAGCTTCTCAATGTGTACAACACTTCTTCATCTTAACAGCTGAAGTTGAGGTTACATTTGGACCTTCATGTTGTCCAATTTTCTGTTGTCTTCATAATGGTCGTGTTTGTTGACTTTTGTGACCTCATATGGTCCAAAGTATTTAAATCGAAATTTCAATCCAGTTCCGAACTGTGCACGCTGTATCGCAACTGTGTCGCCTTGTTTGTAGTTATACGCGGGTTTACGATGTTTATTGTACTGTTTCTTGTTTTCATCCTGTAAACGTAGGATATTTTTTTTAGCTTCGTTACGTAGTGTCTCTCATTCGTCAATAAACTGTTCCCTAAGTTCGTCTTCAAAAAGGTGTTTAATTTTAAGGTCCTCTTTTTGTTTTATTTTGACTCCAATTAAGACTGCAAAGGGTGTAAACATTGTACTACGTGTGGTGGTACTATTCTTGATGCGTTGTAGTCGGTGGACATGTTTGAACCATTTTTCGGGGCTCTTCGAAGGTTAACTTGGTCAAAACAGAGATAATTGTTTCATGTAAACGTTCTATCTGACCGTTTCTACGTGGTACACCAGTGGTTATCTGAATGTGTTCAATTGATTCATCCTGACAAAAATTTTGAAATTCTGTAGATGTAAAAGCACTACCTTTATCTGTAATAATTTTTGATCGGTTACCAAATATGGTTTGTTGCAAAATTAATTTGTCGAGAGCATCTTTAGTGGAAGTGACTTTATAAGTTAAATCGAAACAAATTTAGAAAATGAATCAATAGCAGTAAAGAGATGTTTGTAACACTTTTTTGTGGACGGTAATGGTCCTAAAAATCACAATGGTAACAGTCAAGGGGTTGATCGCCTTTTGGAATCGGATGGAGAAAGCCTTCTTGTTTACCAGCTTTACGTGAGGATTAGATGCATGGGATGCAGTTTGTAATTACATCCTGAACAATTTTCATGAGTCTGGGAATGTAAAATTCTTGCGAAACAATAGATTCAGGTTTTTTTAGCAGCAAAATAGCCTTGTGCGTGTTCATGGAGTAATATCTCTCTTTGCATCCTCTCTGGAACAATTAATAATTCAGAATTTTTGTGTAATTTGTACAAAATTTCGTTTTTAACAAAATATTCATCGGAAGGTGCAATTTCGATTGCTGATTTAAGTTGAGAAATGAATTAACCTTTATTTTGAGTGTCTTTAATCTTTTGTGTAATATCATGGGAGAAAATCCTCATAATGGGGTAACGACTTAATGCATCAACGTGTTTCATTTGTCTACCGGGACTGTGACAGACTTCATAATCGAATTATTCTAGCATCAATGCCCAATGAGCAATTTTAGCAGGCAAATCTTTTTTGTGCATTGTCTTTTGGAATGCATCACAATCTGTGATAATTTTGAATTTTGTATGTAACAGGTAACTTCTAAACTTTTTCAGAGCTTCAATAATAGCTAGTACTTCTAATTCATAGCTGCTGTATTTCTCCTGTTGAACTGTAGTTTTGCGACTAAAGTAATGGATAGAGAGAGAGAGAGAGAGAGAGAGGATGAAATAGTCCATCATCAGATTTCTGTAATAGGACAGCGCCAAAACCTAGGGAGCTTGAATCTGTGTGGAGTTCTAAAGGATAACCTTGTTGAAAAACATGGAGAACTGGGTTCTCTGAAAGAATGTTTTTTCAATTCTTGAAAAGATGCGATTTGTGTAGGGCCAAATTTAAATTTAACATTATCATGAAGAATGTCACTTAAATGTTTTGCAATTCGAGCGTAATTTGGAATAAACTTCCGGAAATAATGTGTTAATCCTATAAAAGTTTGAAGTTGTCTCGGGGTGATAGGTTGTGAAAAGTTTTGGACTGCTTGTGTCTTAGATGGTGAAGGTTTTATTGTTCCGTTTTCGATTATGTATCCAAGAAAATCTATTTTGCGTTGTCAGAAATTGCATTTCTTGAGGTTTGACTCAAGACCAAAGCCTGCAGCTGTTTGGAGAACTAGTTGTAATTTATTTAAACCTTTTGATTTATTTTGTGATGGAATGAGCTGATCATCCATATACACAATTAGAATGTTGTCACGTATGAGTTTTTGGAAGACAGTGTAAAAAATTTCTTTGGAATAAACTTGGGCTGTTTGACCATCCAAAAGGGACACGTAAAAATTCGTATTGTCCTTCATGCGTCACAAATGAGGTGTACTTTTTACCGTTAGGATCAATGGGTACTTGAAAGAATACATTTTTAAGGTCGAGTAAAGTGTAGACTTTAGAGGTTTCGAGTTTTTCTAACACTTCGTCTATCAATGGCAAGGGAAATGTATCTTTAATCATTTTTCTATTCAAATTCCGATAATCTACACACAATCTGTGTTCTCCGTTTTTCTTTTTGCATAAAACGATTGGTGCTGCGTAATCAGAACAGCTAGGTTTTATAATGCTGACATTTAACCATTCCTGAATTTGGTTTTTGACATTTTTTTTTGTTCTACGAAAGGAAGTCGACGAGAACGTAGACTAACTGTAATATCATCACTCAATAAAATTGTCATTTTAAGATCTGTATCGTAATTTTTTTAGGTGTGTAATAGCTTACAACTTGTTCAACATCTTTACGAATTTTAGAGTTCGATATATGGGGAAGATCAAGCTTACATTGTTGTTCATCAAAAAGGTCGGCAAGGTTTACCAAAACGTCATCATTTTTGCATTCATCAACATCACAGAATATACGAATTCCATCACGTCCAAATGTGAAATGAGTTTGTTGTACGAAATCCATCCTTATAATTGCATCTAAGGGGATCGTTTCATCATTAACGACATGAATTTTTGAGAGTAATGCAGTGTTCTGAGTTATGAAATTTTGAAAATATAACCTTTGCTTTCGACTCTGTCTCGACCTATTCCTGAAAATGTACATTGTGATGGGTTCAATGTAGGGTAACCAAGTTTTTGGTATGTTTTCTCATTAATTATGTTGGCTTCTGAACCAGTGTCACAAAGTGCTGTAATAGGAATTTTTGAAATGGTTATTTCAACATTCATGAGATTTTTCGGTGGTGTTAATATCGAAATGGTATTTACAGTTCTATCAAGTTGCGTATTGGTTTTGTGATTGGTTATCGTGTAATCGTTCGAGAATTTTTGGAACATTCGGCCTGAACATGACCCAAAATTTTGCATCCATAAAATTGTTTCCTGCGTTCTTTATTCGGACATAGGATGCTTTAATGACCTTTCAATCCACACAGGTAACAAACTGGTTGTTGGTTTGTAACACGCTTGTGTTCAATTCTATGCTGATTAGGTGTTGAATTTTAAAATTCTCTAAATCATTTATATGGAAATTGGTTACTATTTTTTGAGTTGAAAAGTGTTTCGTAAATTTTTAATTTATCCTTGAATTCACTTAGTGTTTTAGAACCACACAAAATTATTTTATTGTTAGAAGAATCAGAGATACCACTAATAATATAATCCATTGGAGAAGAATCATCAACCGCACCCTTGTGCGCTAAATCTCACATTGTTAAGAAATATTCCTTCAACATTTCGGTTGGTTTCAAACGTCTATTTTGCATTATATTGTGCAATTGTACACTATTGATTCTATCAGAAAATTCGTTTAATAAATGTTCTTTCATTTGTGACCAATTTGTGATTCCACGAAGTGATCGGATTAAACTTTCGGATGGACCCTTTAAACATTTCTTTACGAAAATTATTTGATGAATAGGATTTGCGATCTGATGTAATCGAAATATATCTTCTATATTGGACATGAACGTTTCAATTTAATTTGTCTCGAGAAGTGAATGGTTTAACTAGTTCCAGTAGATCTCGTAAATTAAAAGATAGGAAAGAGTTACAAGTATTCTGTTTATCCAACAACGGCAATAAATTTTGAGCTGACTCATTTAAATCAAGAGATTTCATGCTTTCGGAATGTAAATCATTACTTGCTGAGTCAGACATAATTGGCTGCAAATGACGGGTTACGGGCGGAGATTTTTCGTTAAGTTCAAGGTCGCTTTCTCTTCCGGAGTGTAGATCAGCAGATTTAAATAAAGTGAGATCACATAAATGCGTTAAAATTACGTCACAGCAAGATTCTAATTCAGCGGTAAATTCTAGATGCAATAAATTACAAACAGCAATCAATTCCACAAGAGTGAATTCTTTAATATATATATATATATATATATATATATATATATATATATATATATATATATATATATATATATATAATTTTGGTTTTTTTCTTCAACAATTAAATCAGTGGGGAATCCGGGAAATTCTCGTAATCTAGAACGATTTTTTCTATCGCCATTCTCACCAAAAATTAAACGATGTAGAATTTTAATGTTAATTGTGCTACTAGATTTTAATGATTGAGATAACTTTGGAAAACCATTTAGGGTACTCATACTGATAATTATTCAAATAAAACACACAAATATACAAATCTTATATTACCAAAACGAATTATATGATTTTAAAATATGATAAAATGCTTATATTCATCAATTCAAGTATAAAATGCAAAATATTAAACTCATAATCATCAAAAATTTGAATGCAAAGTAGTACATCATATGCAATATCAATATTATATAGTATAGTCAACACAAGTTTTATATTTGAAAAAAAATACCCAGTTCTATTTCACACACCATGTAATTAATTTAAGCATTTCATTTAAAAAAATATCAAGCTCTTGTCTTAAAAATATAATGTTCTATTCTAGAAATATTAATTCAAAATCTTTCAACTTTCGTTTCAAACAAACTTTTAAATATTCTTCAAAATAAATCACAACTTCACATACAAAACTAATTCTAATCATCAAAATACGAATTTTATATTATCATCAAACACAGTCTAAAACATAAGCAAAGTTTCGATTTCCATTAAAATTTCTGATTACCTTCAAAAATTGTTGTCAAGATCAAAAGTTATAACTTCAAGTTTCGAATATTTTATTATCTTCAAAAGTTACTTCAAATGACCAATATTAGCATCAGAATTGTCATTTCAAAAGAATACTTCAATATGCTTCAATTTTCTTTTTCATCAAATGTTGGCATGAGACAATAGGAGAATCAAATTCGACATCATTTAAAATGCTGCATCAAAAATCACCAGATAGCAAAAAATGTATTCAAACCATCAAAATTATCGCTATAAAACATCGAAAAGAAACAAACAGTTTCGTTTTCAGCAAGTTATTCATCACAAGGAAATTTTGTATCATCCAATAAATTTCTTTTTCAAATTAGAAGATAATTCTCCAATTTTCTCATGGGTATATCATACTTCTTGTTGAAGCATTCTTAATTTCTTATTTTTAACATCGAAAGTGCTACTTACAGTTTTGCGTAGTTTCTGAAGTAAAGGATTCCACTTTAAAATCGAAAAAAAATCTCATTATTAACGGCTTTGGAAACTCTTAATTCAGGAACTGATGACAGAATAGGATGTGGCCTAGGGGGTTTCGTTTTAACTACAAAATTAACTGATTAAGGTCAATACCACAGAAAGTATAACCGGACGAGCTCCCATGTGAGTGTGTTCATTATTAAAATACTTCAAAAAAGGATACTTCGTTAGGTAATTACTTTAATTAAGAAAAAAGGACATCACATAACAGACACACATGTAAAAAAAGAGAATAAGGCTATCTGCCTTTGCATATTAGATTTAAAACATCACGCGTGTTGGAGAGTATTCATCTCGCTCTCATAGAGGTAGAACCAGAACTGCCTCACAGTCTCGGCTGACTGCCTCAAATTACTTCAGCTCATTTATGGCTTCAGAAGTGGTCCGCGAGTAGCTGAATGATGGCTCCCGGATGTGGGTAAGCTTTCAATTGACATCCACATAAATATCGATATAAATTTTAATAAAGAGTGCGAAAAAGTATTACTATACACATTAGTATTATGGTATAATTAATTAATAGGTACTCGATACCTTTGATTAATGTTATATAGTTAATAATCAATTTTACTAGATGCCGGGTATCTAAAATATTGTTTTCTAAGAATTAAAACATAAAATATGTGGAATAATTTATATTCTGATAGCTCAGCTGTTTCTGAGTTAACATTTTACAAAACCTTTGAGATACATTTTCTAAATCATTTAAAAAAAATACGTATTGCTCGCAGTTGTCACTTTTTAAGCAGAATGAAACAAATGAATAGTTTTATTTCATGCTTCGTAAGCAAAACACTTTACTAAAACAAACGAATGTTACCAAAATATCAGAAAACATATATGTTAATCATTAAATGAATTTTTATAGTTCTTTATTTGCTCTACAAATCTTTTTGCAAATTTCAGTAATACAGTTGTCTATTTTTAACCCGTTTCATCCAAAGTTATTTATTTTGTTCAAATTTGAGTAGAATTATATTTTCATAAGTAAGTTAATCCTAAACTAATCAACTGTAGTAAAAGTTGAAAAAATTTACAGAAGAAATCTGACTCGTCTCTGAGATAAAAGGGGTAAAATTTGCACTTAAGTGTTAGAGTGTTCTCTTCAATGAGGAAAAGCTATTTCCGAGTACAAATTTTTACTTTATTCGAATAATACTTTCTTATTTACAAAATATTTCACTTTTCATTTGAATGTTACTCTAATTTTGGTGGAAAGATACAACGGAAGCCGGACAAAACATTTTGGCACATTTGCCCCAGTATGTGTTTGTTATTCCTTTGCAGCCGTCTCTGAAAAAGACTCCGTTTTTTCTCGCTTTAGTAAAAAAAATTACCCCAACACTATCTTTATGGATGTCTTTTTTTACATAAGAAGGTACCGTCAAGGTCCTAGGTCTACCCCTCGTTTTTATCATAGTTTTTTTAGATATACTGTTGTTACAGCTTTTCGGAACTCCTTCAATTTTAGAGCTTCATCTTTGTTGAGAGTTTTGTGAATTAGCCAGGTTTTTACAATAACCATATCGTGAACGTATAAAAAATGGCCAGTAACACTTTTTCTTACGAATTTTAATAGAACAAAGTCCAACCAACCAGTCTTGGTGATCCATACCACTCATAAGTTTGTTTTAAACATTTATGAAATTGGTCATTTTCACGTTAAATTTATCTTTGTGTCCTCTTATTTGCCTTTTCACATCAAAGACTGAATCTAAAGTGCTGGAATTTGTAGGAACAGTGTCAGTACTATTGTCATTCCTTCGCACGAGGAAAATCTCAGAATTCTCGTCAAATGCAAAATTAGACGTGAATCTTCCTTTCTTCCACATAGACTTAGATTCTTGTACGGACACTCGTGGTTTATCCAATTTTCTCATAAAATTGGATAAACCACTAGTTCCTGTAGCTCGAAAACCTTGTTCACCAAGACTTTTCAAAAGATCAATGCTAGTAAAAAAGTTATAAAAATATGAAGTGTAACTTGAAGGGTTAACAAAATTCTTCGTTATTTTCATCACAACCCTAGTAAAAGAGGAGTATCATTTCTTACATCAGATTCTTTACCACAATAGAGAGAAAAATTGTTGCAATTTTCCTTGCTTCCTCAGAGAGGCCAAAGTTTATATCAAAAATGTATTGGCTTGTCTCGGATAAATTGTGTTTCAGACTATTCCTACTGTAAAACATGGTGGTACTTTCATCAATGCTTATATTTGCAGAGAAGTGTTTAAGTTTCCTAAAATTATTATTTAGTATAGCAAACAAATGCTTTACTTTAAAGGATCGAAACTTGCTATGCTGTCTTACAGTTTCATTGTCCACAAAGTGTAAAAAAGATTTCAACTTTTTGAAACGGTTTCGTGACATGGTATTTTTCGCAAGGGTAATCGTGATGGTCTTCAGCATCTGACCAATAAACACTTTAACAGGTATGTGAATGATAACCAGTTAGAAGCAAAATTCCTATAAAAACACGTATTTCGTCAGCAGTAGTCAAGAAACCGTGTTGGTTTTTTACATCTGCTATGTATCGCAATGTTTCTTTTACAATAAGATCGTAAACTTCATCGGAATAAAACTGCTCAAAAATCTCTATTTGAGTTTTATGTTTCAATGCAGTTTCCATCTGCTTGAGCATGTCACTTGCAGTTGATTCAGCCTGTGTTTCCCATTATGCATAATGCGGTGATTTATCCTTTATCCAAAGTGACTGATGTCTTTTAGCTTGTTTCTGCTCTTCGCTGTCAAACAACTACAACTTGTGGATAGCTCAGGCTGGAAACTATCTCCAGTTCTAACCTACAAACACATAGGAAAATCGTTTGCAATAATCTCACCAGTATTTACTTCATTCTCATCCCCTTCATCTTCAATTAGTTCACTGGAATCTATCTGGTGCAGAATCTATCTACACAACAATTTCAACATCACTCTTTTCGAAATCTAAACTATTGAATAATTTTAATGCTCCTTCAGGAAAATTTCCACTGACATAACTACTACTGGACACTAGAAGGGAAATTATTTTTTTTTACTCTTCGTTATAAAGAGAGAAAGAGCACGTCAATTGCATGGGGATCGCCCCACTGTCCTATTTAGAGGACAGTTAAAAAATAATTTGTTAAAACTTACCTAAGAACAATATCACTCTAATTAACCACCGGGATCATAACGAAAGAGTACTACCACTTAATAAATGCCCTGCCAAGTGTCCAAACTAAAGCAAAAAATAGTTCTGCCACCCTGAAGAGGTGACACAAACTGTGCGTCCTCAAATACGATGTATAAGCCAAATTTCCAGCGGAAGGAAGAGGGGGTAAGGCACATAACTCTCACTGGAAGAAGCTAATACATATCCCTACTTGTTCTAACAGTCAAAATATTCTCAGCATACAAATAAGGATTTCCACAGGACATTTTTCAGAGGTCCTCTAAATAGGACAGTGGGATAAAATGGGTTAAGGGAAATGAACTTTCTGTTTCTTGTCAATTCAGATTGGATTGCTTTTTAAATTTAAGATTTCAATTTGTTTCCGAATTACACTCTGTCGCAAAAAAATATATGCACCCAGAAGAAATTGAGCTACATTCACGAAATTTGGTATGCATGTAGTGTATATGAAAATAAACAAATGATTAAAAATTCAGAACAAAATATCATTTTATTAAGCGGTTACAGCTTGCAAAAGGTTAAAAATCAGTAAGTAGTAAAGCCACCTCTGGCAGCTATACAAGCCGAAATTCGGCGTGGCATCGATTCAATTAGATCACTTATGACCCCCTGTGGAAGATCCTGCCATAGTCTTTGCATCTGCGCAGTTAATTCTCCTGTATCTCGGGACGGCTGCAGTTGCCTTCCCAGCGCGTCCAGACATGCTCTATTGGCGAAAGATCTGGTGACCTGGTAGGCCATGGTAGGACGTCATATCCTTGAAGACATTGTTGGGAGAGTCGCGCAGTATGTGGACGAGCATTATCCTGTTGATAAATGGCACCTGGGCGACTTGATAGCATGGGTAGCACAATCGGCGTTAAAATATCGTCCACGTATCTGCGAGCTGTCAAAGTGCCTTGAAGGACCACTAAAGATGATCGTGTGTCCCAAGAAATTGCTCCCCACACTGTGACACCTTGTGAAATTGCTGTATGCCGCTCGACAATAAATGCCGGATCGGACCGCTGGCCGGTGCGCCTCCAGACACGTGTGCGGTGGTCATCAGCACTGAGACTGAATCGGGATTCATCACTGAAGATGACACGTCTCCAGTCTGTCACACTCCAAGTTGCCCGAGGTCGGCAAAAATCCAGTCGACACTGCCTATGATGTGGGGTCAGTGGTAAGCGTCTTAGCGGACGTCGGCTCCTCAAGCCAACTTCGGTCAGTCGTCTCCTTATGGTTTCTCTTGATGGCACTGGATGTCTGGAAGGAGGTAAGTGGCGTTGAATCGATGCTAGCGACGTTGTTGGTGCCGAAGTGGCCACTCTTCTGATTGCACGATCCTCGCGATCATTTGTGTTCCTGGGACGTCCTGACCCTCCGCGACGGTACACTCTACCTTCTGAGATCCACTGTTGCCAACACCGAGCAACTACCATATCGCTCCGACCGAGGTGGCGGCCGATACGTCTATTCGACCAACCTGCTTCTCTGAGGCCTATTATACGGCCCCTATCAAAGTCCGTCAGCTGCTCGTACTGCCGCCGGTTACGTCTTAGAGGCATCCTAAGTCTCAATATCGTCTATCAAAGTCATCAGATTCGTTTGGATAGCCGTACGGCGCTCGTACTCATGCTTTTAAACTCTCCCAGTTGCGCAACTAATATGCGCATAGCACACTTAGCCTTGTCTCATTGGCTTCGAAATTTTAATCATTTGCATATCTCTTACCAGACTACATTCTTGCCGAGTTTCGTGATTGTAGCTAGATTTCTTCTGGGTGCATATATTTTTTTGCGACAGAGTGTATTTCACAATGCTTATGTTTACTAGCTAAATGTATTAGTTATTCATTGTGTATTTGAGCATTACGTTTTATAATACATTACCCATACCTTGTTACCTATATCTGATTATTAAATACTATTCCTTAATACAAGTTATTAATTTAAAGAGAAAAACAAGACCTCTTTGCAAATCTTGGAGTTTTTACTCTGACATCGTTGACTTTGTAATACACTATTCTATCTAAGCTCTGTAATTTACTGACACCTTCAGCGCTTATACAGCCCTACACTTCTAGATTTCTACTTTATACTTTATTGTCAGATATAAGTTTTTCGGGGGAAATTCTTTATTACTTTCGTCATTCGAGGAAACAAGATTTTTTTTACCCCTTGAAATATTTCTGTAAAAGTATGAGTATGTTATATTTTTACTGTAAATATATATATATATATATATATATATATATATATATATATATATATATATATGTATATCTTAGCCTTCATCTCAATAAACTTATTCCACTATATTTGTCCTCGGAAGCGTTTAGAGACTTCTTTTTACACAGAGCACATAATTTCTTCCTCAGACTGAAATTTCTCCTTTCAGAATAGGTGCTTTAACATAAAGAGTTCTTAGTTTCAAATCATTGTTGCCTTTATACGAAATTTTTTCCTCTTTTCTTATGAATGAGTTTTCGTAAAAGGTTCAGTTCACAATGAATTCAATTCCAAATAACAATTTTTCAGATTGTAGATTCTATAATAACTGTTCAAACCAATGCTACTATCTTCCGTCATTATCGGCTTCATTTAAAAAAGCTTTTCTATTCATCATTTCACTTCACTTTAAATTACTTGGTACAACAGAATAATTATTAAAGAACAGTATAACTTGAAAGATGATTTGAAAAGGACAAATTTCATCAACTACAGTGATACGGTAAAAAAGTCAGTTATCAATGCATCTAACGGTAGAATTTTGATTAGAAATTGGCTATAATATGAGTAATTTATGCAATTTTGATTCTACTTAAACATACATTTACTGTCCTAAGAAACTAGTAATCGGAATATAATTAATTCCATACTTTTCACACTGTATTTAAAATTATTATGTTTTGCAATGTATTCAGATTGTTATTGTATTTCAAATTTGAAGCCTAGATAATTTCGGAAATCACTGTAAATATGTATAAAGTTTTTATGTATTCGTTAGAAACATGCTGCACTTTTCGTTTAAAGAATTATTTTCAACTGAAAAAACATGTAAATAGAGCATACTTTCATTTTGTACTGTATTGTTTTATCGTTAGTGTTTTATTCATGTGTTAAAATATGAATTGGAATCTAAACTTGTTCTTTAAATTTATCTCTACATCAACTTATTGATATTTAAAATATGTGACGCCCCAGACTTTAATTTTAAAGTCTTGGGCCTTACATGTGGCCGCGGTAGCCGAGTGGTATAGGTATCGAACTGTGGCTTGCTTTGTCACGGGTTCGAGCCCAGTACCACTAAAGACCCGCCGTGTAGGGCAGCGATGCACGTTAAATCTGTCGAGAGCTGAAACGTCCTCCCGTTGGTGTGGTGTGGTAGTTAGGAGAGGGGGGTACCAGCTCAGGTGTCGTCCACGTCACTTGACCATGGTTCAAAATTACGTGGTCCGTCGCCGAAAGCCCTCGTGTAGCTGAACAGTGCGACGTTAATATTCAATCAATCAATCTTGGGCCTTACATAAGATTGAGCTCCATTCTGTTCGTATTCTGTAAAGGTTACAGACATCTCTCTGTTACAAAACCTCTGTTACGTTCATTGTTTGAAATTTTGAATGAACTGTAGTGGGAACAATCATGGACTTGTATTAAATAAGCATAACAATGAAATATTCCTCAGTATTATTAAATCGTTTCATTGTTTGTCATTTGTGTCTTGTGTTTTAGTTGCAAGGTTGAAATAATTTTTTGCTACCTTGTTTGTTTTCGTTTTGTTAAAGACTTTTCCTTATATTCGAATGAATTCAATCTTGTGTGACAAAAGTAAGTGTTAAATAAATTCCCCTTTAAAGTTTTCATGTTAAATCTCTTACTATCATGTTTTCTAACTCTGACTATAGTTGCACTCAAACTCTTAATTCGATAAGACAAAGTAAACTAACATTACAAGCGTTTGTTTGGATGTACTTTTGTAAACTCAGAATAAAATTAGTTTCAAGATCATAATTTATAAAATAATAACATGTATTCACATGATTATGGCTGTACAATATTTCTTGCAATAAAGTCACATACATGCCATTTTACTCTCAAGTATCTTTCTTGTCAATATGTAGCGTGAAAAAATTAATATATTTCTTTCCTTCAACTATTAACTCACAAAATAAGAAGAAATGAAATGAACTTGGAAAATAAACATAAAAAAATATCTTCTAATATTATGATTATTATCTTTTGCAATAAAGCGGGTATATTTAATAATTTGTTATTACTAAAACCCTTAAAGAGTGCGAATTTTTCATCAACTTTTGTTTTTTTAAAAATAAATGAATATTAATGCAACGTATGATGCATATAAAAGTAAACATGCAAGCAAAGGTTTTCGTTTCAATATGTATTTTTCTAGATAAGTCTCTTCATGCATTATTTCTATTGCTAATAATGAAAGCAAAATAAAATTGACACCTTATGTACTGAATGTTTTATATAGATCCCATAACTAATACTTTTAAATTATTTTCAATGTGCATTCATCCTTATTTTTTCAAATGCATTTGGAAATATTTATTTAACGTGTTCAAATACCTTTGTATTTCTTTCTTGCAATAGTTTTCTGTTTGATATTTATATAAGAATAACACAGATTATTTCCAAAACATTATAAATTACACTTAAGCTCCAAGAAAAACATTATGCTATCTACTTTCAATTTAATAATTTTTATAGAACATATTTCTTACGTAAACATTTCATATTTAAATTCTAAATGTGCTGTTATTTAACTGCATGTGTCCACTCCTTCATTATACCATCAACTTTTCTAAAAAAATATTTTTTTAAATATATATATATATATATATATATATATATATATATATATATATATATATATATCATAATAAAATGTAAATTTCAGATTTAAAGTTTTAATGTTTAATTAAATTGTATCTGAAACTTGCATTACGACTTTCAAAACGTTAAGAGATTGTCAATGAGATGAACAATTTTTGAGGTTAATTTATATGTAATTAGCTCTTTCTAATACGCAAATGGATGATTTGTGTTTTCGTTAAGGAAACAGAGTCTGTATGATTTTATAATTAATGAAATCGAGCTTTTTTTAATGTTTTAGCATAAAAAAACCTCTGTAACTATAATACTGTAATAGTTTCAGGTGTAAAATTTTTTAATGGATGTTTATTGGGAGTTACTTGTGTTCCAGAGTTGTAAAAAAAAGAAAAAAATAGGTAAAACTCTCTCTCTCTGTCTTTGATATAGACATAAAATAACGAAACCAATAAGTTTAGGTCTCATCAATAAATTTTATATTATTCATAAACACATTTAGATTATATGGATAAATCCAGGTTTAAAAAGAATATAGGAAGCGATGTGTTGTTTTTAGAATCTGAACTTAATTTATATAGCGTTAAACATTCCAGAAGTTACAAACCTTACACGAAATCAGTGATTAAAGGATTAGGGAAATAAGTATTTTGAGAAACTATATAATAATAAATTCATTAAATTCACAATAAATAACCGTCTTGTAATTAAAAATACCAGCAAAGCCTAAATAGTAGCCGGCAAGAGCATAGTTCTGTATTTTAGACAGAAAATTGGAAAAATATGTTACATACTAATCAAACATTTATAAAGTTCGATTTTGCTTTTAATCTGTATTCATCCTATTCAGAGATAGATGTTTTGGAGTGCATGGTATCTCTTAAATCGAAAGAGATCTTTCTGCAATGATATTTATATTTTTCCTTTGAGAAAGCAACGCTGTTCACAAACAATAATCTTCTGCAGTGTCGCAGTAATTTTCTGATTTAGACTGACGATCACGACAGATTTCCCTATATAACTCTCTTATCACTTTCTCTAAAAAAATTAACTTGTTCTTAATAGTTTTAGAAGTATATTTTTATCTTTTCATAAAACAACAAAGTTGGAAAAATCAGGCTAGAACAATTTTAAAAATGAGAAATTCTAACACGAGATTGTGTATGGATTGTTAACACACCCTAAAACGATCAATACAATTGACAAATATTTAGAATGCGCCGATTTCCAGGGGTGCGTGTTGAATCTATGCGATAGATTCTAAAGTATCTAATAATTTATTCTTTTAAGGATTGACAGGAAATAAATATTCCTACATGATAAGTTTAGAAACACCATGGGCGAATTTTCCAGGGTTAATTCCATGCCAAAAATATGCACATATCTGGTTTGAATTCATTTAGGTTAAAGTAAATGGACTTTCTGCTTGAACTTTATCAAACGAGATCGAAACTATGTTCCAAACTTTCATTCCCTTTTTAAAAATTTCAGACATGACATGGAAAATTGCCCTGAAAACTCCATCACGAGTGCGTGAAACAAGAACTGTCTAAAAAGGAGATATTGTGAATTAGATAACTACTCGATAAAATATCGTCCAATCGGTAATAAATGTTTTCTTTCTGAGAACATTGCCAATTTGGCCATATCGCGCTATTTAACGATAACAGTTTGGTTTCCGAAATCATTGTCAATTGAACAATATCGCACCGTTTAGGTATAAAAGCTTTATTTATGAAAACATTAACAATCAGTCAGCATTTGTACATACAAATTTTGTTCCTAAAATAATATTAATTTGACCTCATTATTCCAATCTACTTATTTTCATTGAAGCCAATATTAAAGCAGAAAATTCTATTCTTATTTGAAGCTTTTTACTTTCAAAAACATCAATGTGTTTTAGCCTGTTTTGTGTATTTAAAATAGTTGTTGAATTCGATACGATATTTCGGTATTTACATAGTTTCGTAACAATCACCAAGTTTCTAGATAACTCGCCTAGTTGGGGACCTCTATTTCGCATGTTTCGTATGCGCGGAATTGGCAGTCATGTGTTTCGTTTCATATAAAGGCGCAAACAGGTGAAGATAGTATATGCAAGTGCTGATATTTTTTCGAGCATTATTTATATTATCCTGGTTCGCTTGTACTTCAAAAGTCAAATCCGTTAGTAATTAGAATATTATATATAATCCCTTTTGTAAAATTCCGTTTTTTTCCAAAATATTTTCACACTCATTCATTGAAGTTCATAACCAGCATGTTCCTTTAACTTTTGTCTTTTGGAATTGCTAGTATTTTTTGAAACTTGTACAATACACACAAAGTGCTATCTTTTAATAAGATTTTTTTAAAAAATATTAACTTATTGACATTTACCATCAATGCATTTTCAGGGTGGTTTTGATCAATGTCCTAAAAGTTACCGTTGTTTGAAATCGCTAATTTAATATCAAAAGAAAAACAAATTTAAAACAGTTATTTCTATACCAGTAGCAAAAATCTTTTATAACATTGATTATAAAATTATTGTACGTTTCTAATAATTGTTCAAAATGTTTTCCCCTTTCTCGGAGGCAAAGCAGAACTTGTTTGCTCATATTTTCGGAAAACCGACGCATTTTTAAACGCAAGGAGATACTTCAAATATCCTTTAAATAATGTCAAATTTCATTATTTATTGTTTTGGAAATATTTTCATAAGCAATTTACTTAAAATAATCTCTTCAAGACAAGTTCCTTTTCATATTAATGGAATGAGTAAATAGATTTCTTAAGATAAAAAAATTACAAAAAAAATTCTAAATTATGTCCAAGGTTTCATTATATTTTCAAATTTTCAAGACATATTTCACCAACCTTTTGGTACCAAGATCCTGGTTATCCCCTTATAACTATGTAAGAATATAATTGTGCTGGATAAAATTTCTGTAAACAGAGCCATCACATTTAATTCGTAAAACGGAAGTTTCTTTGGTTATATCTCGTTGCCCACTCACCTGTTCACCTGTTATTTTTTAATATGTTAAGTACATATGAATTTTTACCAAGCATATTTCTGGTAAATATGCTTTTTGTATTAGTTAATTACTTGCGTCTGCCAAATTTTTAAGGAGATATAATCAGAGTTGGCACATATTTTATAAGGAAAATAAGAAATCTGGAAAAATGAGAGTTATTTCAGTCTACTTTTAGAGTATTTCAAAGGCATTATTTAAAATCGGATTGTACATTTATGACAAAACGTTTTTAAAAGCAACATAATCGTCAAGAAACATATTTTAATATTTAAAATCTATATCTTAACTAATACAACTTACATTCCGCAGAGATAATTACGAAAATAAATATTACACAAAAAAAAAACGGATGACGTCAATTAAGAAGTTATTAAAAACAAAAGCAGCAATGTAATCGGACTTATTTTTACTAAAAGGTTTTATTTTGATAAACTATGAGTGTGATAGGAACGATATTATTTTCTGACAATAAACTTATGAAACAAAATCACAATTCAAAAAAATATTTTTCATTTCCCATTAATTTTCTAAAAATCTTCTTACAAATTATCTGCTGTTTATTGATTTTAATCCTGATATCTCTTCTATTTCAAAATAATATTTTTTTTAAAAAATTTGCAGCACTCTACGCCCCCTATATATATATATATATATATATATATATATATATATATATATATATATATATATATATATATATATTATATACATGTATATGTTTTAAGTTTAGATATACGTTTTCTATATTATTTTCAAAAACAATTGCATGTAGTTATCACATTTTAATGTTTGGCGCAGTTTAGCCAAAATTTGCT
Organism: Trichonephila clavipes; assembly: GCA_019973935.1. Lineage (NCBI taxonomy): Eukaryota > Metazoa > Arthropoda > Arachnida > Araneae > Nephilidae > Trichonephila > Trichonephila clavipes. Next base: position 732,766 of record BMAU01018624.1, read on the forward strand.
CTTGCGCCAAAAACCCAATACTCACTCGCTATCACTTTTTAAATTGAATGAAAAGATAAATGTTTTGATTGCAGGCTTCGAAAGCAAAACTATTTCCTAGGCCAAACGAATATTACTATAATCTTGGGAAATATTTATGGTAATAATTTGTTGAATTTTCTTTAGTTTTCATTATTCTTTATTTGCTCTACTAACATTTTTGCAAAGTCCAGTAATACATCTGCTTATTATTTAGGAAAATTGACTTTATCCCTTTCCTTTCCAAAAGAAGTTTATTTTTAAAAATTGAGATTTAAATCTGTTCTCAATTATTCCACAATGCTTATGTTGATGAGCTAGATCTGTAAAGTTGTTGATTGAGTATATATTTCAATATTAAGTCTTATATTGCAGTATATTGTGTTACTTATACCTTATTCTTAAATATTTTATAATTCAAGTTATTATTTTAAAGAGAAAACCAAGACCCATTTTCAAATCGTGATGTTTTTGCACGATGGCATCGTTGACTTTATGATACATTATTCTATTTAAGATGTGTAATTTACTGACTCGTTCAGCACTTATACGCACCTTAACGCTCTCCATATACTCCCTACTTTTTAAGTTTTCTACTTCGTATGTTATTGACAGACATCGGTAGAACTTCTGTATTTTGTTCTCCATTAAGAGAAACAAGGATTTTTATATCTTGAAACATGGCTGTAAAAGTATACGTACTTATCAATATATTTTTATTGTAAAAATATATATGAATATTTTTAAGTCATATGTTTTTTCTTTCTTATATAACCTTCATCTCAATAAAGTTATTCCATTACATTTGTTCTCGGAAGCTTTAAGGCAGTGGTTCCGAAAACATTCCACCTCATGGAACCCCTAGAAATTGAAGGTGCTTTAGTGGAACCCTCTTTCATAAACAATTTTCGATAAATATATCTTAAAATGATATTTAAAGTAGATCGACATGATACGGGCACTTAATGTAAAGGCAACTAAAAAAGTATTGCATTTATTATTATAGAAATATAATCTAATTTTTAAATAAAATTTTACTCGTTAATAATATTCATTTGTGATCCAGGTATCACTTATCCATGCATTATTTAATAACTCGGATACGTTTTTATTTTTTCTTCACACAAACTGTTGAAGCCTAGGTCTATTGAGTTTAAATACACTGCTCGCCACAGTAAATGCAACACTTTGAAGGAAGCATGCAAATAACATGGAATTTACAACATGCATTAGCGGAGGTGAGATATGCAAATGATTAGAATTTAAGCGCAGACACACGTCATGCGCGCCTGTGGCGCCACCTCAAAGCACTATTTAAGGCTTGGAGATTTCGACAATTTCAGGTTTCCCCATTGTTTTTTCCTTGTGGTTTTTTTCAAAAAACGATCAGTTATGACTCGTAGAAAACAGCGATCAGCTTTTGATCAAGTATCCGAGTTCGGCAGAGGAAGGATAGCGACCCTCCGAGATTGTAGATTATCTTTCAGGAAAATCGGTTGTCGTGTTGGACGAAACCGAACAACTGTAATGCGGATATGTGACCGTTGGATGCAGGAGGGTACGACGGACCGACGTGGTCTATCGCATCCACCTCAGTGCACCACATCACGGGAGGACAATCAATTTGTGCGCATGGCACTGACGGATCGCTGAGTCACATCACGAAACGTAGCATAGCACATTGAGTTTGTAACGCATCATTTAGTGACTGCGCGTAGCATTCGGCGCCGTTTACAGCAGGGTGGTCTGTCCGCAAGACGTCCATTGCTTGGTCTACCCTTGACGCATAACCAAAGACGTCTCCAACACCAATGGTGCGATGAAAGAAGGATGAGGGTGACAAAATGAAATGAAGTTGTCTTTACTGACGAGTCACGCATCAATGTGCAACACCACGATGGTCGGATTCGAGTCTGGAGACACCGTGGAGAGTGGATGCTGAACTGCGTTATGGGTCCACTACACTGGTTCTGCACCGGTATTATGGTATGGGGCAGTATTGGATATCATTCTCGCACTCCTCTAGTACAGATTGCCGGTACTTTAAACAGCCAGCGCTACATCTCCAAGGTGTTGGAGCCAGTTGTCCTTCCTTATCTTTAGGTCTTGGACACAGCCATATTTCAACAAGATAATGCACGACCACACGTGGCACGCCTTTCCCAAAAGTTCTTCACCAATCACAAAATTCAATTGCTTCCCTAGCCGGCTCGCTCTCCGGATCTTTCGCCGATAGAAAACATGCGGTTCATAGTTGCTCAACTATTGACCCTGATTGCACTCCCAGCTGCAACACGAGATCAATTTTGGCAACGTGTAGAAGCTGCTTGGTCAGCTGTACCCCAAGAACACATCCAAAATCTCTTTGAATCAATGCCGGGACGTGTGGCAGCGGTGATCTCTAAAAATGGCGACTACTCTGGCTACTGATTCTGTCAGGATCCACACTTCACAGAAGTCTATAAATTTAATCCCTTGATACTTGGTCAACATGTTATCTACAAAATAGATTTTGTTATGCTATCTCTTGTCTTTATTGGTGTTGCATTTACAGTGACCAGCAGTGTACAATCATATTTTTTATTCCGAGTTAGCCACTCATGTTGAGAAATATATTTCACTTAAACACAATGCTCTGAATAGCATTAAAATGTTTATAGCTGTATGAGAAAACCCGTGTATTTCGTAGGTATTTTCATCCCAAAACTTAGATGCGGTTCTTGTTAATTTTATATTAGAACATCAAATCTGTTAATCAATTGCTTCTTTTCTTTCATTAAAGGTGTTTTTACCACAAATACAAAAAGATGAATATTCCATTAGAAAATTACTTTTTTTGCAAGGCATTTTGTAAACTAACGAGTAGAAATGATCTCGTGGAATACGAGATATTAAATAATTGAATATTCTCTATATAGTAGGAAGTATATATATATAAAGCGTTTTAATATCAAGTTATCATAATATAATAAAATTGTTGCATAATAAAGTTAGTATACATACATAAAACTGCAGTTTTAATGAGTAGGACGAGCTATACGAGGTTGTGACTACATAACCTTGATAAAGTACGTAAATCCGCTTTGAATACATATTCATTTCTTCTTGACTTTTTCGTTGCCCCAGGGTTCCACGGAACACAGTTTGAGAACCACTGCTTGAAGGTATTTCCTTTAAGATGAAACAAATATTTTCTTCCTTTTACTGAAATTTCTCAGTTCAGAATCTTGCTTTAATACAGTGGTTCTCAAACTTTCACTACTGGCGGCCCAATTTTCAATCATAATTTTTATCGTGCCCCCTTCCCTAAAAGTAATAATGTATTAAATTCATAATTAAGGCCCTTTGGCGCTAAAGCTACAATACGATCATAAATATAAACCGTACAAATTAACAAGATAAGTATTAAATTTTGTATAGGTTACTTTAAGTAATATATATATTTATATTTTTTTACTTTTTAGTTCGATTCACTATAAAGCGTGTTTTTTAGTTTTAAAACTATAATTTATTTTATAATTATTTTTACTATACACGATAAATAACACAATTCCAGTGAATAATTTAATTAAGAGAAAATATACTTAACACTACTTTCAAGGACTTTTCAATTTTTCTTTGAAAATTTGAGAAAAAATCCAATAAAACTAAAGAAAATGTTCCAAATGTGTGTGTCCTTAATAAAGGACATAAATCACACAGACACTTTCGCTAACAACACATGAACGTTATTTTCCAGCAAAACTGTCATTTTTTGTTCACGTTATTGTAGTTTTGCTGTCGTTTGTTGATCTACAAATAGCATTTTGAACTTTTTCTTCCATGTGTCTTTTAGACAAGGTGAAGTGTGCTACATTTATGGATTCATAGTTTTCTTCATAGAGATCTTTGGGCAGCATTTGATCAACACAAATGTTTCATGTCTAACGTTTTTCTGATATTTACTTTCGCTATTTTGATTAATATGCATTATTCAGTAGGCTCTTCAATTGCTTGATCAGTTTTAACTTCCTTCAATAGGGATCACAGATGCCCATTTTTTAATGTTCTGCTCATTTACATTTATAAACTATAATAAGTCGTACAACACAGCAATTAAAACCACAAAATTGTTCATGGGGAAAGTGTAGCATGTTCTAAAAAATAATTGTGTAAAACGTTTTTCATTATGCATTATATGTTTCAGTATACTCATAAAAATAAATCTTGCCAAATAATTCTTCAAAGTGCTCAATGTGCTTATCCATATATCATAAAACTCTTTCACATGGAAAAAGGCGAAACAGAAATATATTATTTACAACTTCCTTAAAAAAAGGACGGAGATAACCATACCAATAAGTTCGAAGGTCAGCTAAAGTAATATTTTTGTTAAAAGAAACGTAATAAAAAAGTCTCTCATCGTAGGATTACAGCAAAGCAAACAATATATTTTTTTAAAATTTGGTTGTAGGATCAAAGATGGCTAATGAGCTTTTGAAGTGGAATCTTTTATTTTTGATGATCACCATATGATAAAAATAAATTTTATCAGTGTAAATGTGTATTTTTTATTATTTCAGAAAGCATTTTGTTTTACTTCATTCCCCAAAATTATTTTTAAACCTTTTATTTTCAACCCCCTCGCAGGGTTACTGTGCCCCCTAGGGGGCGTTACCCACAGTTTGAGAAACACTGCTTTAATATATTTAGTGTTCTTAGTTTCGTATTTTTGGTTATTTAATACGAAATGTTTTCCTTTTTATCCGTATGAATGAGTTTTCGGAAAAGGTTCAATTCACATTGATTTAAATTCCATATAATGATTCTTCAGAGTGTAGATTCTATAACTTCTCAAACCTCTTTTTCTATCTTTCTTCATTATTAGCTTCGTTCAAGAAGCTTTTCCATTACATTTTATTCTGTTTCTCGATTTTACTTCAATTTAACTTATGTGGTACAATCGAATAATTATTTAAGAACAGCCTAACCTGAAAGATGATTTGTAAAGTGCTAATTCCATCAGATATAGTGCCTAGCTACAAAACTTTGATTATCAACACATTTAACGTTATAATTTTGGTTGGAAATTGGCTATAATTTTGGTAATTTGGGAAATTTTATATTCTAATTAAATCTTCAGTTTTCTGTGTTAAGAAACTAGTAATAATCTGAATAAAATTCAGTTTAAAATTTTTACCCTGTATTTAAAATTATTATGTGTTGCAATATATTCAGCTTACGTTGTTATTGTAATTAAAATTTGATGTATGAATAATTTGGACAATTATTATAAATATATATACATTTTTTATGCATCCATTTGAAACATGCTGCACTTTTTGTCAAAGGAATTATTTTTCTTTGAGAAAGAAAGTAAAATAAAGCACACTTTCATTTTGTACTGTATTGCTAATTTGTTAGTGTTTTACTGATATGCTAAAATAAGAAATAGGATCTAAACTTTTATTGTAAGCTTAATTCTATATTTTAAGAATATATCTATATTTAGAATGAAATATGTGAGGCACAAGACCTTAGGATTAATGTCTTGGGCATTCTGACCGTATTCTATGAAGGTTATTGAACTACCTCTGTTATAAAATCTCTTTTAAGTCCATTGTTTGAAATTTTGAATGAACTGTTGTGGGAACAATCATGTGCTTCTGTTAAAGAAGCATAACAACGAAAGTAATCTCAGTATTATTAAATCGTTTCTTTGTTTGTCATTTGTGTTGTTGTTCTTCATCTGCAAAGTTGATATAATTTTACTTCTACGTTCAATTTACAATTTTTTAAATGACTTTTTTTTCTCTCAAGTAAATTCAATATTAGTTAACAAAAGTAAGTGTTAAATAAATTCCACTTTAAACATTTCATGCCAAATTAGCTCGCTAATTACCGCAGTTTATAATTTTAAATTTAGTTGCAGTCACATCTCTTCCTTCGATAAGACAAAGTAAACTAACATTATATATAAACATTTATTTGGATATATTTATATAATTTAAAATTATATTCCTCTGGTTTATAACATAATATATTCGTAGAAATATTCCACGCTACCAAGCGATGTAAATGCTACTTCATTTTAATGAATTTTATTCGTCAATATGAAGTAGTAAATAACAAAATAAGCAGAAACGGAAATATTTTGAAAATAACATAAAATACCATCCCTTTTAATAATGTGATTATCCTCATTAATATTAAATTTGGTGTATTTAATAATTTATTTTAACTAAAATCCTTAACCCACCTAATATTGCATCAAATTCTTTTTCTTTCTTTTTAAATAAAGGAATAATAATTTAACGTATGAAACTTATAAAATTAAATATGAATGTAAAAGCTTTAGTTTAAGGAATAGTTCTAGGAAAGTCTTTTAATGCGTTATTTGTAGTACTTTTAATGAAAACAAAGTAAAATTAACACGTTATATGCTTACTTTTTGTGATCCTTTAACTAAAAAATTTTGAATAGTTTTTAATGTGTATTCACATTTAAAAAAAAAAGTAACTTCTAAAAAAGTTACTGACTGACTTGTATTCCAAAAGTAAAAAGTAAGAAAAAGATTCTGATACAGACATAAAATAACTGCTCCAATAAGTTTTATATATTCATCAATGAGTATTATATTATTCAAGAGTATTATATTTATTTTTCATATTATATTAATTTAGATTTATAAATCGAAGTTTAAAAGGAATGAAGTAAGAAATGCTTTTGGCGTCTAAATTTAATATACATGGCTTTAAACTTACCAGCAGGTACAAACCTGATAAGAAATGCAGTCAGTGGTGAAATGTATGTTTTGAAAGATAAATTACTAAAAAAACGAGATATTATTTTGAAATGAAAAATAAAATCAAAGTTAAAGCTTGCGTAAAGAACTTAACTGAACAATTTAGACAAAAAATTGTAAAAATATGTTACATCCCATGGAAGCATTCATTAAGTTCAAATTCATTTAAATTCTGCAGTTATCTCATTCAGAACTAAATTTCATGGAGTGTATTGTGTCTCTTTACTCAAAATAAGTCTCTCTGCCCGGTTTACTTTGTCATTTACCTTTAAGACGCTATTTTGGTCCCATGCATTCATTACCTTTAGGAATGTCTGACTCCTAGTGTATAGAAGGATTGTCACTAAATATTTCATTAAAATGAACCTGCTATTTCTTCCTTAAAAATCTTTTCATCTGACGTAACGTCCTCTTGACAGCTTTTGAATCATTCTTATTTCTTATTCTTAAAGGAATTTGAGAACGTCATAGTTTTCAATTGAGAAATTTTATTATGAGAATGGGTAATGATTGCCAACACATCCCAAATTGCTCTATAAATTTTTAATTCTCTGACTTACGTGGTACACGTAGTATTTGACTTTTCATATAGATACTAAATTATCTATATATATATAATCATTTATTCTTATAGGGATTGGGAGGAAATAAATATTCCCAAATTACAAGCGTAAAAATACCCTGTGTGAGCTTTCCAGTGTTAATTCAAAGCAAAGAAATTTTCTGTAAAAACTATACGTAAATCTATATTTTGAATTCAGTTAAGTTAAAGTAAATGTCTTTTCTGCTTGAGCTTTTATCAAACGAGACTGAAACTATATTTCAAACTCCCTTTCCTTTTTTTTTAAACTTCGGATATGACATGGAAAATTGCACCGAATTTGAGAAACTCCATCACAAAATTTCCTGAAAAGTACCATGAAGGCTCTTTTAGCTCTAACTGAGAAGTCTATTCAAATTTATTTCTTTTTATGATAACATTTTTGGCTATTAATTTCAATTAGTTTTTTTTCTTGTTGCTATCACTCTTAAACGTAAAATGTGTTGAATCGTATGTTACTCCTATTATACATGTTCGGGTGATCTTTCGACAGATATTTCCCAATTAAAAATGCAAAGGAGATCATATCAACGGGGATAATAATGAGTTTCCCAGTTCATGCAAACAATGAGATTATTGGATCAAATGCAGCTATAAAGTAAGTTTTAATTATTTTTTTTATGTAAAATCCAATTCTTTCTTTAAGTACACCGTATCGAGTCAAACCACGAGAGAAACAATTAAGTTTTAATACTATCAGCTTGATCAAACACTTAAAGTTCCTTGATTCCCTATTAGTAGTGATTTTAGTAGCCATCTTTTTAAATTTTCTTCTTCTTCCAAATAAAAAACTTCAAAAAAAGTACTCGAGGTAAAAGAGAACTTGGTTATATTTAAATAGGACATAAAATTTAGGAAATTAAAACTAATTTTCACTTTGTTCATAAGTAACGTGAAAAATACCAAATTTTAAGCACTAGTAAAGGAGAAAAACTCAATTTAATTTTTATATGACATTCTATACTTATGTTAGTTTATTAATTATTTTTTAAGCAAGTATGCATACTAGTTATGTTATCCAAAAAATATTCTGAAATAAAGAAATTTTAGAAGGAATAGATTCAATTAAATAATTTTGGCTATGCTTTTATTTCATGCTTCTTCAAGAAAACCAGAACAGGAATTCTTTAAATCATTTAAATGTAGACTTAAGTTAAGAGGATCATAGCCAATAACCCTAACCTTCTTTTGCGATATTTTTTCTCCTATTTCCTTTCTTGTAACATGCAACATTTGTTCCCTTATTCTTAAATATTTTCATGGAATTATATTTCCTTAAAATCTCACTGTTGACAATAGGTTTATTTATGACACCTTCATCTTTGAAGCTTGACGTAAAAATACGTTACATTACGGAAATACGTCTAAAGACAAACTTACCAAAGGTAGAAAACTAAATAGAACCGAAGAACTTTCACCAGATAAAAAAAGGAAAACTAAATACTTCCATAATATGTATCAATATATATTTAATATCATTTTGGTAATGGTTGAAAAATAAAACTCGAAACAAATTTTAAACAGAGTGAATAAAAGCTTTTTCTTTACACATTAGTATAAATAATTGCTAGGTACTTGATTACCTATAAATAAGATATTATTTTAAGCAATCAATATTACTATACGGCAGGTATAACTAATTTTTTTCTTTTGAAGATTGAAAACAAAATACGCAAAGTAAACTTTTATAAAGATAGCCAAAGTATTTTTGAGTAAAATAATTATACAACGTTATACTGAGTAATAATTACAACATATTTACATATTTATTTTTTAAAATCACTTTTAAAACTTTTGTGTACTATATTATCACTACTTAAATAGGATAAAAATATATAGTTTTGTAGTATACTACGTATGTGTTAAGCAGATTCATACACCAAATGAATAATACCCAATATTCGGAAAATAGTTGTTTTAGTATTTGGTAGAATTCAATTTAGTTTTGATTGCTCTTTATTTCTTTACGATTATTTTTATTATGACTAATAACACACATCCAATGTTAGGAAAAAAGAAGACATCCTATTCCTTTTTATTTGATTTTTTTTTACTTAAAATCCCAATATCGGATTCACAAATATTCAATTATATTTATACTTAATAGTTAGATCTATTAAATTATCCATTGTGTGTTTCATTATTAGGTTTATAAGAGAGTGCGTTGTGTTACCCAAAACTTATTATTAAATATTTTACACTTCGAGTCATTATTGTAAACAAACAGCAAGATTCGTTTGCAAAACTTGTTAATTTTGAATAATGACATCATTGATTTTAAAGGGTGTTTTTTTAGAGGTATGGAGCTTTAAATTGCAATAAAACAACGATGTATTATTCGATTGACATGAATTTTTTTTATTCGAAAGATAATCTTGTGTCATTACCTTTTAAATATGATCAAGCAAGTCGTAGATTCGTCGAATGGGCTTAAAACGAGATAGCCGTTGTTCCCGATTTTCATAAGCGAATTTTGTTTAGCGATCAAGCGCACTTGTGGTTGAATGGCTACGTCAACAAACAAAACTGCCGCATTTGGAGTGAAACTAATCCACAAGTGTATGTCGAAACACCGTTACATCCAGAAAAACTGACTGTTTGGTGCGCTTTATGGGCTGGTGGAATCATTGGTCCGTACTTCTTCAAAAACGATGGAGGCCACAACGTTACAGTCAAGGGTGATCGGTATAGAGCCATGATTACTAACTTTTTCATTCCTGAATTGAACAATCATGATGTCCAGGAGCTGTGGTTCCAACAAGACGGCACAACATGTCACACAGCTCGTGCCACAATCGATTTATTGAAAGACACGTTTGGTAACCGCCTAATTTCACCTTTTGGACCTGTGAATTGGCCTCCAAGATCTTGTGATTTAACACCGCTAGACTATTTTCTGTGGGGCTTTGTAAAGTCATTGGTCTATGCGGAGAAGCCACAAACGCTTGACCATTTGGAAGACAACATTCGCCGTGTTATTGCCGATATACGGCCACAAATGTTGGAAAAAGTCATCGAAAATTGGACGTCCAGATTGGACTACATCCGAGCCAGCCGTGGCAGTCTTATGCCAGAAATCATATTTAAAATGTAATGCCACAAGATTATCTTTCGAATAAAAAAGAAATTCATGTCAATCGAATAATACATCGTTGTTTTATTGCAATTTAAATTTCTATACCTCTAAAAAAACACCCTTTATAACACGTTATTCTACCTACGTTGTAATTTACTGACCTCTTCAGTATTTATACATCCATAAAATTGTGGACATGGATGTGTCCTTTATGTGTTACTGGCAGACGTAAATTTTTTCAGAAAAAAGTTCTGAATCTCTGAAAATACAGCTTCTTCTTGAAATATTGCTGTAAAAGTCTGTGTATCTATCCATATACTTTTATTATAGAGAATAATAACGCCTTTTTCTAAAAAAATAATAAACTACATTATAATAAATTTATTCTATTCTATTCGTTCTCGGCAGCTTTAAGATAAAGCGCAGGTACCATTTCTGAGACTGAAGTTTATTTGTTAAGTGGTTCTTTAACAAACAGGGAAGAGAACAAAGAACATCGTTTACAAGCTTTCAGGACATAGTACACCTAAATGAATGGATTATATCAATGCATGTTTTGGAAACACTTTTTTGATGCGGTAGTGAGGACACAAAACACAAGAAAGAAAGGACAAGAATAAAAGGAGAAAAAATAATTCTTAGTACAGAAAAATGCTAAGAAATATTTGGTTGGAGTACGCGATAGATGGCGCTACATAAACCGATTATTAGATGACGGTGCATGCTTACGCGCGGTTTTTGCTACCACATTGCTGTGAAGCTTCATTTTGGCTGCCAGAGCTTACTATACGTGTTTTCATGGGCTAAATGTGACTTGGTGGTCAGAAAAGCGGATTCCGAACGACTATCCTCATGTTCTGTCACCAAGAATCGTTCTTATTCAAAATTTTTCTGTTTTTCCTGGAAAAAATTATATATTTCTGATCTAATTTGTTTTCTATGATCCCTTATAAATTTTATTCATGTATTTTATTTTATAGCTTTTAAAAAAGTTGTTTTTTTCTGTATTTCTTAAATATAAAGTTTTTCCTATATATATATATAAATTCTACTATTAAGTTTCTTAGCTGCTCCCCCATCGGTTAGACTAAGCCCCACCACCCACAGATCTGAGTTTTGATTTCATTTTCGGTGCTTGCACTGATTTTGACTAAAATTTTCAAGCACTATGGATTTTTTATTTTTATTGTTCTAAGTGTCTGTTTTACTTTAAAAAGACTCTTAGACTTAAAAATCTATTTTACTTTTTAAGTAATTTAATTTAACAAGGGGCAAGAGTCATAACATCACAGTCATTCAAAATTCTAATGATGAGAGGTTAAGGCTCGAAAGAGCAAAGCCCTCTAGTCATCCACCCAACGACTATTTCGTCTGCCGAGAATGATTGTTAGATGAAACACACCACACAAACGCTGAGCTCGGTATCAATGTCTCGATCCCTGTGTCTGACATACGGGGCCACTCCTTGCGAAAAACAGCCATTGTTGATTGTACGCCAAACGCAGTACCCACAAAATAAACTCCTATCCAAGACTTACCCCAACGATTTTTCGACAGAGGATGTCTTATCGTGGACACGCAGGAATGTGAGCGTAGAGCAGTGTTTCTCAAACTGTGGGGCGTGCCCCTCTTAGGGGGCGTAATAACTCTACAAGGCGGCACGAGCATATTGAAAAGTCGAGAACAAAAGATTATTTTAAAAAATTATTAATTTACTGAAAATAAACAAACAAAATACATTTTGTCATAATAAAAAATAAAATACACAATTACACACTGATATATTACACTTATAAATATATCAGTGCTACACAATGTATTTTATAATTAATTTAACAATACTAAGTTAAAAACAAGTTTATTAATTACCAGTGACCCCCCATGGGTTTGTCATATATACAATTTAAAACAAAAATTAACCCTTATCTTGATAATTTTTGTATGGGTTTATAATTAAACCTCTTGACTGCCGATCAAAAGTTTCGCGATTCTCTTCCAAATGCCAACCGTTTTCCACGTAGGCACGTGTATATAATGTATTGGGGGAGGGGCGAGGAATAAAGAAGTAAAAATAATGTGGAATAAGTAAATCCTTCGCAAACATTGTCAAGTTTATTTTATTGCATTCGAAGATTTTCTGAATAATTTTACGGATAGAAGTGCACAGAAAAATCATACTTCGGAAAGACGCATGTATACGTCCGGAGAATTTAACGTTTTGGCTTAGCGAGACGTTTATATACACGGGGTGTGTGTGTGGTGTGTTTAAAATGTTAAAGTCGTATCGTAGTTTTATCGTCAAAGAAAAGTATTATTGAATTCAGTACATTGTTATTGTATAGGGGGACGCAATGAAAATTATGATTGAATATTGGGTCGTGAGTATTGGAACTTTAAGAAGCACTGGCGCAGAGTAAGAATGCTAAATAACGAGGTAGACAGGGCTGGATCCCGTACAGAACAATCCCGGTACCAGTAAGCCGGTTCTTGCCATTCATGTCAGGTTTTCCCGTAGGATTGTCTAGCGGATTATGTATACTAACGCGGCGTGCTCTCCATTTCTTTACGTGCAGCCTTATTGTCTGTTTGATGTTATTTTTACATAATCTTTTGCTGTACGAATGATAATAACATTTTTCTCATTTTATTCAAATCCCGTTGTTCTTGTGTTTTGTGTTTATCGTGCCAGGAAATCATTTATGATCACGGGGTGAGGTATCCTCTACGTTTGTAACCGCAGTTCTGATACACCCTGCATATAACTCTCAGTTTCACATCTTTTCTTATTCTTTCGTAGTCCTTGTTCGTGTTTCCTATTTAACTTAATTTTCGTGAAAAGCTTCATTCATGGTATATTTTGAAAATGACCATTAATTTTTTTTTTTACTTAGATTATTTTATTTCGATTGTAAAGTAGCTCTGTCTTCCTTTGTTACTATATTACTTTTTATTCTACTTTATTTCAGTTTTACGTGGTGAAGTTGGATAAGGACCCAAGAACAGCATTATCTTAAAGATGATTTGTTAAGTGCTGATTCCACCAACTGAAGCGATTCAAGCAGAAACATTTGATTATGAATGCATTGAACATGGGAATTCAGGATAGGCTGAGTAGCTTTAATTTTGATATTTATTCATTTGCTTAAATTTTAAGTTTTCTGTTCTAGGGAACTAATATTGTTATGTATAAATACATAATATCCACTCCATATTTGGAATTATTTATGTGTATGATACATTTAGCTTTCGTTGTTAATGTAGTTCAAGTTAGATGCCTCAATATTTTAGGAGATCCTTCTAAAAATATACAACTTATATTTACGTCCAAAATTAAGGTCACAAAAATAAAATCTGCCAAAACTCATAAACTATTCAGTGTGTTGCTACGAACTTTACAACAGATACCTGTTACAATGTGAAAAATAATATAGCAACATAACAATGTAAAGAAGATTTTAAGTTTGAATTAAGCTTAAGTTTTTATCAGAACATGGGAAATCATGAATTAGAGATAAAGCATTTAACTGTGTAAAAGTTTGTTTAATATGGAGTGTGAAACTGCGAAGAACTATATAAGCCTCACAACGAGCTGGCATATTGTTTATGAAGGTGTCAAAAAATATATGTGGCAACAAAACCCATTTTTCCAAAAGCGGGACTTTAATTTCCTTTAGGGAGGTGGAGGGGGGTCCTAGGAGGAGAGCTACGCTAAGAAATGGCTTTTCTTAAACCATCCCAAACCTATTCAATAGAATTATGATTCAGAGACATCGATGGACAATCCATATAGTGAATTTCAGCTCCTTCATGAAATTTATCAACAATGTAAGTTATATGTGGCCCCGCGCATTATCGTCCATAAAAATGTAGTACAGGTCTATAGCACCGAGAAAAACCTCACATAGGCAACAAGGATCTCATCCCTATAGAGCTATGAGTTGACTGTACCCGCATCGAAAACTTAATGCGGTACATGAAAGCCCAACATTATGCCGCCCCACACACAAAGTTACATATGTCACTGAATCAGTCCATTTTAGTGACGTAAGAAGGATGAAAGCGAGATCCAGGTAAACTCGACGAGAATCACTTTGTCTGGTATATTTTGACTCACCAATGAAAAGCACACGCCACCCTTATTGTGGTGTTCACGACTGATTTTTCTAGCTCCTTTCTTTTCTGCTGGATGCAGTCACAGTAACTTACTAAATATAACACCAAGTGTAAAGGCTGATTTTTGCAAGACGGCGGTAGACTGTTGGCCTGAAATTCTTCTTCCATTCAAAGCGGAAAGGTCACGTTCAAGCTGAGGAGCCGTTGTCCGCCAATGTCGTAGTGCGATTAATGCCCAGTAGTGAGCTTTTGCAGATATCGGCATTCCTAGTAATAGTATATCTTGTTTGGAATGGATTCCATAAATGGGACACCACTTGCAAGCCACGTACCCTTACAGCTATCTCTGCTTGAGACCGACCCTCTTCAAGCCTGCCAACGGCTCTCCATCTCAAGAATTCCTCTAAACGATCATGAGAAGTCATTATCACTGCAGACTATAACTTCTTTGTTTTAATACAATATTCACAAACCTGGAGGCAAAATTCCCATATGCTTGAACGGTCTCGATGCAGTAATTCTGCAAAAACTGTGACACTAAACTGAAAGTTCACATTGCCCTATTTTTAAAAATATATAAAATAAAAACTCTATAAATTTTCTCTAATTATTTTAAAATTGTGACGAATAACATGTTTGTGACCTAGATTTTGGACATGAGTATATTTATGTATCCGTTTGGACAATGCTGAATTTTGCTTAAGCAATTATTTTCCTCCGAAAAAGAAAATATATTAATGCTAAATGACATTTTAAATCTCTCATTATATGTTGTGTTTTATCGTTAGTATTTTATCCTCAGATTAACTAAGAAATGAAAGCTGAGGTTGCTGTTTACAATTAATTCTATATTTTGGATTCTATATAAGCGTTTTTATTTTTAAAATTGGTCAAACATTAGACTCTTCAATTTTTAAGTTAACATTCTCTGTAGTTTATTGACATCTCTCTGTTGCACAAAACCTCTGTTAAGTTTACTGTTTGAATATTTAAGAGGATATTGTTTTGGAACAATCATGCACTTCTACTAAAGAAGCTTAACAATGAAAAATTAACTTATATTATTAAATTGCTTCATTGTTTGTTGTTAGTGTGTTGTTCTTCATCTGCAAAGCTGAAAAAATGTTACTATCATGTTTGTTTTCCGTTTTGTTGAGGATTTTTCCTTTTTCAAGTGAATTCAATCTTGTGTGACAAAGGTATGTGTTTAATAATTCCTACTTCTTATATTTTGTGTTAAATTCTCACGCTCATTATTGTGCATGCTTATTTTAATTGTATTTGAAGCCTCTCTAATTCTTGTTTCGATAACTCAAAATAAACTAACATTATAAACATTTGCTTGAATATAGAAACCAAGTATAAGATTACTAACCTGGAAAACCTGGTTTATAAAATAATAACAACAGTTATTCATTTAAACATGGGTAATCGATATTTCTCACAAACAAACCATAGAGATGCTATTTCACTTCATGTATTTTGATTTGTCAATATATAGATGAAAGGTAGTTGTTTCCTTAATTATTAAATCACATAATAAGTAAAAAGATGTGTTGAAAATCTACAAAAAAAACCCAATGAATTTTTTTTCATTTTATTTCTAATATAATAGTTTAAATATTCATAATAAATTAAATATGTTTAATTATTCTATTTTGTAGTTTAAATATTTAACGTCCACAAGTTTTTCATCAATTTTTTAAAAAAAATAATACAAAATAATTTAACACATGATGTTTGTTACACTTTAACACTTGAATGCGTTTCCTAGAAAAATATATCTTTGAAATTAATGAAAATAAACTTTGAAATGAATTTCCCAAGTTGTTTGTAAATTATTTCAAAAATTTTACGCGATCACTCAACTTTATTGCATATAGCTCCTTATTTCTACAAAACATTATACGGGGTAGAATGCTTTTTAAGTGACAAAAAAAAAGATAATTTATCACTTTTAGAAATTTTGAAACTTTTTTATTTACTTTTATTATCTTAGGTAACCAATATTTAAGTATCCAATCCTATTCTAGATATACATCAATTTCGTTTCGAAAAAAAATTGAGCATCTAAATTTTTTCTATCAAACATGTGAACAAGTAAAAAAACATATTTACACACATTAATATAGTTATATTTATAGTTTGTGAGCCAATTTTTAATTATTTAAATTTTCTGCATAAATTAAATAAGAAATAATATAGATTCGAGTATTCCTTATCGTATAATTTAAAAAAAAAACACACGTTCTTTTTCCTTTTTTGTGTACTAACAATCTACAATCATGAAAAATATTTAGGATCTATTAATCTATTTCTTAGTAAACTGTCGTAAACTGCCACCTAATTATTTTTAAAGAAATTCAATATTTTAAAAATAGAAGCATTTATCCCTCGATTAATTAATTTTGGCTTTATATGTGTTACAAATCAGTAATCTTCTTTTTGTATTATCGGTAACTTCAAGAAATAAGACATGCTCTGGATAAAAAGTAGAGGTTGAAAGTAAAAAAAAAAAAAAACTTCTCTACTTTTGAGACTACTCAAATGAATCCCCATTCAGCAGCATTTTATCACAGTCCGATAATTTCAAGGTGTGACACTCACGCAAAAAAAACGAGACTGGTCCAATGAATCACAGTACTTGCTGAATGAGTTCTCCGTGACTGTATCATCTTCAAAGTAGTTCTCTTCAGAATTCTCACACTTCTGTACTCGGTGCTGCCATTAATGGTAACAGTTCCGGAACGATTTTTTTGGAAGACTCTTTAGGAGGTGTTTCGTTTTTACCTGAACCTCTTCATCTGAAGTAAAATGGGTTTTTTACAGCAACATGTAATTGTTGGAAACAAAAAAATGTCGCGTGGGCCGAACCAGGAGGATGGCCCATTAGAATAATGTTGTTGCAGTTCAGAAACTGCTTGACAGATAGGGTCGTGAGAACAGGTGCATCGTCCTGCCGCATTGTTGTACTCTCCGTCACACTAAAACTGTGATTTTTTCCTAATTTTTCATAAAGTCTTTTTAGGAATTCAATGCAGTAGTTTTTATCTACAGTTTGTGCACTGCTGTGAGTGGGAACCTATTCATAAAACGAATTCTGTCTATATTTAGGTATGTAATCGCTTACCTTGGGCGTCCAGCATGTTTATCGTCTTCCAAACTGACCTTTTCCCCTGAAACCCTCTTATACTATTAAAACAAATGTGCACGAGGCAAAGTTTCATCTCCGTATGCCTTGGTTCATATTTGAAGTGTTTTCGAGGCTGATTTCTTAAGTTTCACAAGAAGCATGATGATGATTCGACATTTTCCCGGAAGAATGAAGTTGCACGGGAATACTCAGTGACGCAGTTCTCCCAACAAGCATGATTGATTAACTCGAATCTAGCCACATGGATAGAGGGGGAACATGGGGTGACGTCACCAAAACAGTTGCTGCAAACTCCACCCTTTTTTCAACCTACAAACTTAATTTCGTTTTTTTTTTGTGTCGCACCTTGTAAATTTTCACATGACCGTTGTCAGATTCTGATTTTTAAATAATTTGTATTTCATAATGGTGGGTTTTGGGGGGAAATCTTCCTTGGAATTATCGTTATAGCATTATACCTAGCTAGGTGATCTTTGAGTTATACTATGGTACTTTTTCATTAATGCATTTCTTCTAATCAAATTGGACCTATGTCTAATGGAATATTTTTCGCACCACACGACCCAAACCTTCACCATTTATCGTTTTGTTTCGATTTCAGATAATTTTCACAAAATTTTCTATTTCCTTAATTATGAGTTTATAAATTGCGATGTTCAAATTTAATATGGAATATGATTTCTTTTCAAAATAAGAATTTTATCTACGGTCGCAGTTTTTGCTCCTTCTGCAAGAGCAAATAAGGCCTTTTCCTCCAAACACATAATAAAAGATACCAAACTGTACGACCCAATCAAGCAATCGATAAACAAGATGCTCAAATACACTTATAGCATTTGATTGGCTTCTATGCAATCAAAACAAGAAATGACTCAATGGATATTAACGTGCTTAAATTATCAAATATATGGAATAGGTATCAAGTTTGCAACTGTCATAGCGATTCTACTTTCTTTTTGCAACCTGTAATACCAACAATGAAGTCAGAAAAATGCGTCATCCTTGATCAATTTTGAAGCTGACGATAATTTCACAAACCAAGTCACCCATTCAGATTCCATGTCATGGGTATCTTTGGTATTCAGAAAGAGTGTATTAGTGTGGCAAGATACTAATACAATGTTTTCAAATATACTCTACAATATAAAAACAATATCTACAAATGAATTTTTCTTCATCAAATTGACGTTGGTGGTTTTGTAGACAAAATAAATTGGACCTTATTGAGGTATATACGGGACATTGTACAAATATCATTCTCATCACACTAACAGTTACGTTATTAAAAGTGCTGTTGATAATTAATGTGGGGATTTGTTTTTATTTATATAAAATTAGAACTTGATCACACACTGTCACCATTTTTGATGCTTGAACAAGATGAAAAAAGGCTTTATATCCTTACACCAAATGAAAGACACATGTTATGGTGACCATTTTTAATCTGAAAGAAACGAAAAACGACACGGTCGCGTAAAATTACTACATTAAAACGCCTGCACTGCAATTAAAGAATGATAGGACTAAAAAAATCAAATATAAGTTCAAGAACTAAAACGGGTGCAGTGGTCTTAAAATTTACACGGAATGTAATTTTTTTAATTGCAGATGGGTATAAATTCTGTTGGGGAAAGAAAAAGTCTGTTAGTATAACAAATACGCCACCACATGAGCCATAAAACATGCATCGTCCTCGAAGAATTTCAAAGCTGGCTATAATTTTATTCTTAGCTGGCTAGTAACTTCCCAGTCTTAGGTACCTCTGGTGTTCAGGAAGAGTCTATTAGGGTCACAAAAACGCGATAGACGACAAAAACGCGAGAGGTATCCTCGGAGAGGACGACCGAAGAAAAAAAGCTGAGACGACATGATCATAAGGAAAAACATTCCATGCCTGTCCCATAGGAAAAGAATTCTGTGGTCTCTTCGTGTCAAAAGAATACGACACACCCGAAACACATCACGGATTCTTTCCTACATGAGAAAACTTTTGCATGATGGGAAAAGTTTTCAGGTGAGAAACTACATTATGCTGATTTTTCTATTAGTTTGTAAAACTCATTAGGCAATATTAAGTAACCGACTTTTCAAATTATTCCTTACAGAGGAGAGGTAATGTTCACTGTCATCCAAAGCCTATATGCCAGTCGAGATCACCCGGATTTTGAGATAAGCTAAATACTATGGAAATGTGTCCGAACCGAAAAATGTGGGATGTAAATTCAGAAGTTTACTAAAAATTGTTTTCCATAATTTTTTATTTTTATTTTTGCAATTTATTTTAATTCGTTTCAACTATAACATACTTTTAAAACTTTTTCTATTAAAGTCGTTTGTAAAACTTTAAGATCCCTCGTAAAAATTAAATTACTTCAATAACGGCCAAGTGCGTAAAGTACACCTATTTACCGGGAAGAAGATTTTATTCCTTATATCGCGTTTGTTTATATTACTCGGTCATTCACAATTTTCCTGTATTTCCCCATATACTCTACAATATCTGCTCAATAAACTGGAAAGATGACAAAAGATAATTTTTTTCATCAAAGCCTAGTTGGAGGTTTTTGCAGACAAATTTAATTGAACCTTATGGAGGTAAATACGGGACATTGTACAAATAAAATTTTCATCATACGACCTGCATTTTAGTCCGTTCTAGTTTTTCTTAATTTAGGACAGTTGTCCCGAAATGTTCATCCTGACTGACATTTACGTTATTAATCGTGCTGTTCATAATTAATGTGGGTATTTGTTTTCATATAAATTAGAACTTTGATCACACTATCGCCATTTTTGCTACTTGAACAAGATAAATAAAGGCTTTATCTCCTTACGCCAAATAAAGGAGACGTGTTATGGTGACCATTTCTAGTATGAAGGAAACGATAAACGAGACGATTGCGTAAAGTAACTACATTAGAATGTCTGCAAAGCTATCAAAACATATGACTCAAAAAATGAAAAATAAGTTCAAATACTAAAACGCGTACAGTGGTCTTAAAATTTGCACGCGAATGTACTTTTTTATTTGCAGATGGGTAGAACTTCTGGGGGGGGAATTCTGTTAGTGTCACAAATACGCCACACATCTCAAACTCCACCAAAGCAGCCATACAAGATGCGTCGTTCTCGAAAAATTTCTAAGCTGGCTATAACTTTATTCTTAGTTGGCTAGTAACTTCCCAGTCTTGGGTACCTCTGGTGATCAGGAGGAGTCTATTAGGGTCACAAAAACGCGATAGACGAGAAGAAACTCGAGAGGTATCCTGGACAAGGACGACCGAAGATAATGAAGCTGAGGCGACAGGATGCTAAAGAAAAACATTTCATGGCTGTCCCATAGGAAAAGAATTCTGTGGTCTCTTCGTGTCAAAAGAATGCGATACACCCGAACAACATCACGGATTCTTTCCCATCCTAAAATAAATGTTGCATGATGAAAAAATTTTTCGGGTAAGAAACTTACAGTATGCTGTTTTTTCTATTAGTTTGTGAAACTCATTAAGCAATATTAAGAAACTGACTTCAAATTATTCTTTACAGAGGATAGATAATGTTCACTCTCTCATCCAAAGCCTATATGCCTGTCGAGATCAGCCGGACTTTGAAATAGACTAAATACTTTGGAAATGTGTCCGAACACAAAAATGTGGGATGTAAATTCACAAAGTCACTAAAAATTGTTTTCCTTAATTTTTTATCTTTATTTTTGCATTTAATTTTAATTCATTTCAACTAACACACTTTAAAATCTTTTTCTATTACAGTCGTCTGCAAAACTTTAAGACTACACGTAAAAATTAAGTTACTTCAATAAAGGCCAAGTGCGTAAAGTACACCTATTTACAGGGTAGAAGATTTTATTCCTTATATCGCGTTCGTATATATTACTCGGTCATTCACAATTTTCCTGTATTTTCCCATATACTCTACAATATCTGCTCAATAAACTGGAAAGATGACAAAGCATAATTTTTTTTTATCAATGCCTAGTTGGAGGTTTTTGTAGACAAATTTAATTGAACCTTATTGAGGTATATACGGGACATTGTACAAATATCATTCTTTTCACACGACCATCATTTTAGTCTGTTCTCATTTAGGACAGTTGTACCGAAATGTTCATTCTGACTGAAATTTACTTTATTAATCGTGCTGTTGATAATTAATGTGGGGATTTGTATTAATTTAAAATTAGAACTTTGATCACTTTATCGCCATTTTTGCTGCTTGAAGAAGATAAATAAAGAATTTATCTCCTTGCACCAAATGAAGGCCACGTGTTATGGGGACTGTTTCCAGTATGAAAGAAACGATAAACGAGACGATCGCGTAATGTAACAGCATTAGAATATCTGCAATGCAATCACAACATGATATAGCTAAAAAAAAAGAAAAATAAGTTGAAGAACTCAAATCCGTGCAGTGGTCTTAAAATTTGCACGCGAATGTAATTTTTTTATTTGCAGGTGGGTATAAGTTCTGTGGGGGAAAAATTTCTGTTAGTGTAACAAATACGCCACACACCTCAAACTCCACCACAGGAGCCATAAAAGATGCGTCGTCCTCGAAGAATTTCAAAGATGGCTATAATTTTATTCTTAGCTGGCTAGTAACTTCCCATTCTTGGGTACCTCTGGTGTTCAAGAAGAGTTTATTAGGGTCAGAAAACGCGATAGACGAGAAGACACTATAGAGGTATCCTCGACGAGGACGACCGAAGATAATGAAGCTTAGGAGACCGGATCCAAGAGATAATCATTCCATTTATGTAATAATAATAGGAAAATAATTCTGTGGTGTCTTCGTGTGAAAATAATGCGATACCCCCGAACAACACCACAGATACTTTCCTATCCGAAAAAAATATTGCATGATGGGAAAATTTTTCAGGTGAGAAACTTACATTATGGTGTTTTTTCTATTTGTTAGTTAAACTCATTAAAAAATATTAAGAAACAGACTTCAAATTATTCTTTACAGGGGAGAGGTAATGTTTACTGTCATCCAAAGCATATATGGCTGTCAAAATCACCCGGATTTTGAAATAGACTAAATACTTTGGAAATGTGTCCGAACACAAAAATGTGGGATGTAAATTCAGAAGTTTACTAAAAATTGTTCTCCTTAATTTTTTATCTTTATTTTTGCATTTTATTTTAATTCGTTTCAACTAACATACTTCAAAAACTTTTTCTATTACTGTCGTTGTAAGACTTTAAGGCCACTCGTAAAAATTAATTTGCTTCAATAACGGCCAAATGCGTAAAATACGCCTATTAACCGGGTAGAAGATTTTATTTCTTATATCGATTTCGTATATATTACTCACTCAATTTCAATTTTTCTGTATTTACCAATATACTCTACAATAAACTGGAAAGATGACAAAAGGGAGTTTTTTTTCGTCAACGTCTAGTTGGTGGTTTTTGTAGACAAATTTAATTGAACCTTATTGAGGTATATACGGGACATTGTAAAAATATCATTCTAATCACACGACCTGCAATTTTCCTTTGTTCACATTTTTCTTTATTTAGGCAAATTGTCCCAAAATGTGTTCATCCAGACTGACATTTACGTTATTAATCGTGCTGTTGATAATTTTTGTGGGGATTTGTATTAATTTAAAATTAGAACTTTGATCACTTTATCGCCATTTTTGCTGCTTGAAAAAGATAAGTAAAGGCTTTATCTCCTTACACCAAATGGAGATCATGTGTTATGGTGACTATTTATATTCTGAAAGAAACGATAAAAGATAATGTCACGTAAAGTAACTGCATTAGAATACTGCAATTAAAACATGATATGACTCAAAAAATAAAAAAATAAGATAAAGAACTCAAACGCATGCAGTGGTCTTAAAGTTTTCACGCGAATGTAATTTTCTTATTTGCAGGTGGGTATAAGTTCTGTGTGGGAAAGAACAAGTCTGTTACTGTCACAAATACTCCGCGTACTTCAAACACCACCTCAGAAGCCATAAAACTGCGTCGTCCTCGAAGAATTTCAAATGTGTCTATATTTTTATTCTTAGCTGGGTAGTAACTTCCCAGTCTTGGGTACCTCTGGTGTTCAGGAACAGTCTATTAGGGACGCAAAAACGCGATAGACGAGTAGAAACTCGAGAGGTATTCTCGACGAGGAAGAAAGAAGACAATGAAACTGAGGAGACAATATCAATCAGATAAATAATTCGATTTATATCCAAGAGGAAAATAATTCTGTGGTCTATTCGTGTCAAAAAAATGCGATACACCCGGACAACACCACAGATTCTTTCCTACCCGAATGAAATAATGCAAGATGGGAAATTATTTTAGGTGAGAAACTTACATTATGCTGTTTTTTCTATTAGTTTGTTAAACTCATTAAGCAATATTAAGAAACTGACTTCAAATTGTTCTTTACAGGGGATAGGTAATGTTTACTGTCACCTATATTCCTGTCGAGATCACCCGGATTTTGAAATAGCCTGAAGACTTTCGAAATGTGTCCGATCACAAAAATACGGGAAGTAAGTTTAGAAGTTTACTAAAAATTGTTTTCCTTAAAAGGATTTTTTAAATTTGCATTTTATTTTATTTCGTTCTAACTAACAAACTTTAAAAACTTTTTCTATTACAGTCGTTTGCAAAACTTTAAGACCACTAGTAAAAATTAAGATACTTCAATAACGGCCAAGTGCGGAAAGTACACCTACCAATCTGGTAAGACATTTTATCCCTCATATCGCGTTCGAAAATATTACTGTCATTCACAATTTGTCCTGTATTTTCCCATATACTTTGCAATATCTGCACAATAAACTGAAAAGATGACAAAAGGTAATTTTTTTCATCAAACTCTTGTTGGTGGTTTTTGTAAACTAATTAAATTGAACCTTTTTGAGGTATATACGGGAAATTGAACAAAAAGCATTCTCATCACATGACCTGCATTTTTTCCACTGTTCTCATTTTTCTCAATTTAGGACAGTTGTCCCGAAATGTTCAACTTGACTGACAGCTACATTATTAATCGTGCAGTTGATATATAATGTATGTGGGGATTTGTCGTCACTGCTGAGATTTAATATGGATTCGTCGGTAAAGACGACATGGTTTTATTCCGCTGCAGTGCAGTTTCTTCGTGCACGGCACCACTGAAAACGGTAGCGTCGATGGGTGGGAGTTAATGGCAGCACTTAGGCAAATGTCCTTTAGCCAGGTGCCTTTGCATGGTTTCGAGAAGACACAGGCGTCCCTAGTGAAGGTGCTACCTGTGCCTGGATGGCGGCCGATGAAACAGTTGGCTGCACGCGTGTATTTCTTGCAACGTGGCTCTCTTCTCGACGACTGGTCTGTCGAGGGTGTTCTGAGCCTGGCCTTCTTGTAAATGAGATCTCTCGTATCCACTGGTCCCAACACCTCCTCACAACACAATCAGAGCGGCCTAATGAACGAGCTACTCGCCTAGCTGACCACCCAGCTTCCAGCATGCCGATGATTCTCCCCGTCTCAAATTGCGTTAGCTGCTCATATTGTCTTCGAAAACGGCATAATGGCACGTCTACCTCAGATCTATCTTTGTAAACAATTCAGCGCACTCAATCAAGCTTTATTTCTCTGTTTTATTATACGTCACGGAGAACGACGTTAAATGCTACCTTGCGGCCATACGTATTGCGCACAATCACACTTCATTTCTAATCATTTCCATATCTCCCCGACATGTACCTTCATGCCAAGTTACGTTACGATTACCCAATTATTTCTTGTTGTGCTAGTTTTTTTGTCCATGAGTGTTTTAAATCCTAAATATAATTTACAGACTTGAATTATCATTGTCTGATGACGACAATAATATTTCATTCCAAAAATAACTTCAAGTGAAGTCAAGTGTCAACGAATTTAAAATTGATTGATGAAAATGACTGCTATCTTTTGTCAAGAAATGATTGATGATCTAACTGGATCGATTCTTTTTCTCTTTGTTTTTGTTCTCTTGTTTTATAAGCTCTGATAAGGACCAATAATATTATACATCTCTAGAAAGAATTACAAATTGTTTTTCGAGCTAGTTTTTTTCCAATGCAATTTAAAGAATTTCATTTCTAATACTGTTACTCGACTCTTATTGAATCCTTTGAGGTAATCTGGGTATAAATATTCCATAATACAATAAACTTTTTGTCCCCATCATTGAATAAAAAATTTCATTTATTTATATGTCTTAATATTTCATCTTTTTTTTTTAATAGTAAATGTAGTTCTTCCCAACTTTACAATGATTTTTTTTTGAATCAATGTTTGACTGAAAATCTAAAATTCAGCTAGAAAGAAAAAATATAACTAGATAAAGAAAGAGGAAGAACTACGCTGCAAAAGTGGTGGATTTTAAACATTTGATATTAAGCATTCTTTTAGTAAAATAAGAACTAAAACTTTTATGAAGATTGAATTGTGTTGTCAAAGTTTAAAACTTGATATTTCAAAAACTTAGGAATGTATTTTTTCAAAGTTTGTATACGAGTTATTCAATGTATGATAAAGATAATGAACTAAGGATTTAGCACTAATATTAAAAGTTTTTGGTTTCATTCTTAACAATTTATTGTCACGAACACCATATATTTTACAAAATTTTCTGTAAGAAAATGGGCAATTATTCATAAATTTTGTTGCATTTTAATACATTTTAGATTGTTGTTCACTGCCTTTATAACTGTGTTAAATATGTTGTATAAAAATATTTTAATATATGGCTTTTAATTCAATGTAGACTGTTTTGAAATTCAGAATAGTATTCATTAAATTCTCTACCTTAAATACTTCATTTAAATATATCCGAACGCGTCCGGAGTACTTTTTTTTAAAAAAAATAGCATACTAAAACATTATAAATGCTTTTTTATGAACCAATACTAATATTTAATCAGCAATATTTTAAAAACTTATCTAAATTTTACAAAAATTACGATTATAAGTTTATTGTTTGCTATATTTTTTTGGAAAACTTGAAGGCAATTTGAGGAAAAACTAATAAAATATCAGTAAAAGTACCATTAAAACAAATTAGATGCATTTACCTAGAGAATGTACTAAAATTTTAATGTTTGTTTAAAATTTAAATCTTTTAGAGATGATTGAGTAAATATTGAGAGAAAGTGACATTCTTTATGAGACTACTATTTTAATAATAATCTTTAACTCAAAAAATATTCATATAATCAGAAATGTTTTAGTACATTCTCTAGAAAATAATATAAATACAATGTTCAAAACGTTTTATAGAAATGCATGCATAATATTTTGAGTTATCAAAGTCAGTGATATATTTTGAACAATTTAAATGCCCACACACACTTTTGGTAAATTATATTCCACTACCACACATTTCCAATTTTTTTAAATTTGATAAAATTGATTGTTTTTTTACCACTAGGTAGCGTACAAAGAAAACAAAAATATTTTATAAAGTTGAAAGATATCTCTATTCAATAACATTAAAAAAATATGTGTCTTGACCAAATACGGTCATTTGAACGTGCTCGGTTATCTTAAAATAATTTAAATTCTCACATAATATCCTGGTATGTGTTTTACGTTAATTTAAATAAAAAGTACCAACAAAACAACATAAAATTACTAATATCATGGTATTTTAAAAAATTTGCCTTTGAACTTAGGCAGATACCTTAAACATTCGTAATTATCGCCATTGCTATGATCACTCGTAACAATGAGCTACCCGATTGGTATATCCTCTGTAACTCGGGATTTCTTTCGACAGCCAAATTGGCACTTATAGCTTGAACAATTCCTCAATATATATGAAAGTCTCAACCGAATAATACACAAAGAGTTAGATGATAGTAGAGGATTGTGGAATGTACGACCACGTATTGACTCTTATCAGTTGATATAAAATGCACAATGTTTTAACATTTGGAATTCAATATTTCGCGTGTTATTGAATCTACAAACCAAGTGGGCTGCCTCTCGTTCATATGAACCACACAGTTTATTCATCCACTTTAATTTATCTTGTCTACATATCGCGTATTTATGACTAGTGTTTTATTAGTAAAAGTAAATTTTCTGTTCCACACTGGATTGTATTCATTTCGAATTTGAATCAATGTCTTTTCCACCCATACTGCGTTATTGTTCCTTTTTCTTGTATATTGTTTTCTTTAACAGAAATAATTACTTTTCCTTCAAACTCCCTACCTTCAACATGCGATAAAAAAAACTGACCCGTCAAGACGTTTTCATCTGAATGAGATAAAATATTTAATAGTTATGGTGTAAATATATGAAACAAATTAATAAACTTCAAAAGAATTGAATTCTATATTCAGAATACCAAACTTCATATATAGATCAAATCAACAAATATGTCCTTGCATCCAGATTCTCGTTAAATCAACAAGTTGAGGGATGTCCTTCAACAGGATATTTTTAAGAATCTCCATATTTGTCGAATATGATCAACAAAATCATGTGATTGTCTTATGCCCTTCTTGATTATCAGTTTTAAAATGATTTGTTAGACAAATATCAGTTAATCTAGAAACCAAGATAAATTACTTTATATACTTTAAAAAACGCACACACACAAAATATCGGCATGTCCCGATGTGTTTTATGCAATTAAATTCAAATGTCAGAAGAAGTATTTCATGAGGAGGATAAAATGTCTTCAAATTTGTCCTTCCATTGAAGTGACCTGAACAAAAGCCCATGGATTATTTTATCAAATGAAGAGGCACAACAAACTGTAATTTCAGTTCCTGTGGCTGTGTGGCTGGTTATAGTGAGTTTAATATGCCTTATATTAGTTATCTTAATGGAATACGAAGATATATGAAATTGAATTTAATCAAAATAAAAACAAAGGTTCTATTGTAAAAAAGTCTTTTACGACAGTATTAACTTATGCATGTGAGTCTTGGTCCATGTCTCGAGCAGATGAGAACATGATAAGTGTCTATCATGCTAAGTACCTGCGATAAGTATCTATATGATAAGTATCTACTATTAAAATGTTTTTTTGGAGAAATTGAGGAAAATTGAATATGCTGATCAACATCAAATTTCGAGCTCTATCAATCATATGAAGAATCTGACATTAACTTCATCGAAATACATTTATTAAAATGGTCAGGTCACGTTGTCAGAATTGACAAAGACCGCGCCACTAAAAACGTTTTCAATGCCCAACCAATTGGAATATGAAGAAAGGGAAGGCCGAATCTTAGATAACTTGATGGCCTAGAAAAAATCTCCTAGTTTTGAGAACTAAGAATTGGAGAACGCTCGCAGGAAGAAGAGTAGCCGTTAAAAGGCTTCCTGAGAAGGCAAAATCCCAGTCAGGAATGTCGAGCCACTGAGGAAGGAAGAAAAATGCATTATATATATATTATTCGGTACAAATCATGTGTTTCTAGTCATCCGGAATAGAATTCTTTAATGACATCGACTATGCTTCTAGTTACCTTTCAGTTGGAACAACTCCAACTCTGCGATAAATCATTTTTATGAAAAGATGAGGAGTTATAAAAATGGTTTCCTTAGACTCAGCTTTGTTCTTTGAATTTTCTATTAGCAATAATTGTTGCAAAAGCTTATACCATAGGTTTTCAGTGGAAGTTTGGCAATTAAGTTTCATCCTTGGCACTTGACAATAGTTCAAAATTACAAGTTCCATTGCCAGTAGCCTTGGAGTTGTTTTAAAATACGAAGCTAATAAACGATCAAAAAGTCAGTTCCACTAACGCAGGAAATATTTTATAAAGACTAGTGAGAGTGTCGTAAGAGAAGCTCTGATAATCATCTTTAATCTGCCGTAGTATTTTGTCATTTCATAATTAAAATTAGTATTGAAATTAGTATAATTCAAACATTATTAATTATTCTTATTAAGAGGAAGGACACAGTACGATTCAATTGACAAAAATCAGTCAACAAATCAAACCTAATTTGTTAAGCGTAAATTACTCTTTATATACTTCTCTATAACCTCACAAAATGTGAAAGCTCTAAACTTTGAAAATGCAGAATTATGATAGCTTTTACTTTCCTTTTTATCCACATATCCCTGGCAAATCAAAACTTTAAACATACTTATCGCAGAAAGATAAAGTAACTAGTTTATCTTTATTCAAAATGCTGGATTTTTATCTATTGTGCCTAATACTTTGATATTTATTTAACCTATTGCTAATAATACATTGTAACGTCGTCAGAAGGTAGCGTGAAAATAATACATCACAGCAAGGTTGTGGGAGTAAAAAAAAATACTTTGAATTTTTTCCTCCAATAATATAATCGATTTAAGTTAGATTGTAAAGTTAATAGTTTCCGTGCCTAGCCAGTATGGTGACCCCGTTTTGAAGTCGCTCACTCCACAGCTTGTCTCCGTCCAGTCCGCAAGGCGTTTTTACTCATTCGCGTTTCGGATTCCTGGTCAGCATCACCGAGCAAAAAACTCTGGGATTCTCCTCTCCGCTTCCTAAAACGACCAGCCCTTGTCTTTTCCGAGCTCATTTTCCTTCCTTTTTCTCGTTCTCTTTCTTTTTTCTTTCTCCCGGTTTTTCCAACCTTTTAAAACATTCCAGCCCCTCACGTCTTCTCATTGGTGAGCCCATATGAGTCGATCCTTCAACCTCAACTCAATAGAGCCCATTGGTCCATAATCCGCCAATCGTCCACTCACCCGGTTTCTTCACAAACCAGCAGGTGTCCGACACAAGCACCGACGGCCGAGCCACCTCCGGCCTACTGTCGTCGTTTTACCGCCTTTGAGGACGATTCGCCATTCTGTAAGTAAGGCGACAGTCCGCTGCCCCGGAAGCGATTTCGTCCACAGTAGAATGGTCAGACAATTGTTGGTCTAGTCTAACCGGCACCAAAGTCCAGACGCTAAATAAGCGATAATGAACCCCAGCTGCACGTGCACCTAAAACTCTGTCTAGTATTGTCCTTCAATAGTATTGTCCTTCAATAGTATTGTCCTGAAAGAGTGAATCTCGTTTCAAAAGGAGAACATCACAACTTCCTTCCCCCTAAAAAAGGTCCATTTCACGGGACTGCTCTGGTCCTAGTTGGATTCAGTTCTTAGAAAACACACACATAAAGATCGTCCCATCAATGAGATTGATCAGGGCAGGAATCCCGGTATTAAACACAATCAAAAAATAACATAATAATTGAATCAAAATTTCAAAAAAAAATGTACACTTTACACAATTAGATCTTAAAATCCGAATCTGAGATTCTTTTCTCAAAGTCACATTTCACCTTTAAATTATAATTTTTAAACAAAATGCGTCAAATGCCAATCTCTTACTAACCATCTACACTTAATCGCGCATGACTACAGAAGTAAACATCTGTTGGCCTACGGTTGACTAAGAGACATCAGAGATTTTCACTAACATCTATTTTGTTCCACAATGTACACAGATACACTCACAAACATACAAATAAAACAGTAATTTAAATATATATAATAATTAATAAAAAAATCTACAAACTACTTATTCCAATCTACTTAGGCCGTCCGCGTTTCCATGGAGCCTCCTAGGTTTGTGTTTGATTTCAAAATTAAACGGCTGTAAACTCAACGCTCATCTTTGTAACCTAGGATTAGTACTCCCCATCTTGTTTAGGTACCTTAAGGGGTTGTGGTCGGTTTCTATAATAAATTTTTGCCCGTCTAAATAATGCTTTAATCGCTTTAGACCAAAAATTATCGCAGCTAATTCCTTTTCACCGTGCTGTAGTTTCGCTCCGCTTTAGAAATTTTTTGCTTAGAAAACGATGGGGTGTTCTTCCCCCTCTATTCTTTGCGATAAAACAACCCCAGCACCCACCTCACTTGCGTCCGTTTGCAGGATGAAATCCGTGGCAAAATCTGGGGCAAACAATATGGGTTGGGAGACGAGTTTGGCTTTTAGCTCCTCGAACGCTTTCCCACATTTCTCATCCCAAGTGATCTTCTCTTTCTTAATTTTCCCTTTCAGTGCGTCGGTCAAGGGTGAAGCTATTGTGCTGTAATTTGGGATATAATGAGAGTAGTACCCCACTAGACCGAGAAAGGATCGTACCTGTGTTTTAGTGGTGGGCCGCGGGAAATCTGCTATAGCTTTTATCTTCAGATCACTCGGAGACCTACTCCCTGAACCAATTCGATGCCCTAGAAATAAGACTTCCTCTTGAGCAAACTTACATTTAGAGGGTTTCACTTTTAGCCCCGCCTTTCTCAATCTTCCTAAAACTATGTCGATATGTTTTACGTGATCTTTCCACCCTTGGGAAAAAATGGCTATATCGTCTATGTACGGCAATGCAAACTGCTCCAACCCCTCTAAAACTTGGGCCATCAATTTGCAAAAATAATAGGGCGCACATACTAACCCGAACATCATTTTCTTGGGGATATAGGTGCCAAATGGAGTAACGAAAGCTGCGTATCTCTGAGCTCTCGGCGTGAGCGGAATCTGAAAGTAACCTTTCGACAAATCCATCACCGTTACATAGGGAGCCGCACTCACTTTTTCTACTATCTCTTCCATATTTGGCAAAGGGAAAAATTCAGCTCGAGTTATCTCGTCCAATCGACGATAATCAACACATGAACGAGGGTCTTTATTTGGGTTTTCTACTAAAATAAGGGGCGAAGTGTAATCGGACTGTCCTATCTCTATTACACCCAGTTCCAACAAACGTTTAATTTCTTCTCGCAATGTGTTAATTTGTCTCGGAGACATCCGATAAGGTTTTGTTTTAATGGGCTTGTCCGAGATCAGTTCAATATCCATTCGCATCAAGTGAGTCATCCCAGGGTCTGGGGAAACACGTCCTTATTTTTAGTAATGACTTGTTTTAATTCGTCGATCTGAGAGGGGGATAGTTTAAGTTGCAGTTGACTTTCCCGCAATATTTCGTGATAGTCAAACTTCGTGCATTGTTTATCTGGATAAGGAATTTTCGCATCTCCCTCTATGTCATCCGAGACCTCTTCTACAACCAGGCTTACCAGCTCGAGTCTCCGATGATACGATTTTAGTAAGTTTACGTGATAGATAGTACTACGGTCCCTTCTTCCCGGTAGATCTATCACATAATTTGTATCCGAAAATCTACTAAGTACCTTTCCCGGCTCTATCCAATTCACCTCAAGTTTATTTTGTTTAGAGGTAGCTAACACCATTACCAGATCCCCTTCTACAAATTTCCATTCCACGGCATCGCGATCGTACCACGTTTTCCTTTTAAGTTGGCATTCTTTCATCCTAGTGATCGCAATATCTTGGCAACGTTTGAGTCTATTATTTAACTGCAATATATATTCCACTACCGATTGACTCGTGTTTCCTTCCTCCATCCATTCCTCGTAAACTAACGTTTGGGGTGTTCTCAAATTCTTTCCCATGACCAACTCGGTGGGACTGAAACCTGTACTCTCGTGCGCAACCGTTCTGAGAGAGAATAATGCCAAAGGAAGAACCCCCTCCCAATCTTCTCCCGATTCCACGCACAAAGCCTTAATTACGCGCTTGATGGTTCTATGCACTCGCTCCACTGCATTGCTTTGGGGGTGGCTGACTGATGACCTCGTCACTTTGATGCCGAACTTATTGAAAAAGGTGGTGGTCAATTCACTAGTGAAAGAAGTCCCCAGGTCGGATTGTATTTCGCGCGGGAATCCTATCCTAGAAAAGATACTCAAGAGGGCGTCTATTACGTTCGGGGAAGTAATACTCTCCACCGGAATAGCTTCCGGGTACTTAGAGGCTACGCAAATTGACGTAATCAGATATCTGTTTTGCTTTGTTGAGACAGGGAGAGGTCCCACAGCATCTATATTGATTTTAGAGAATACCTCCGAAATAATCGGCACTAATTTCAGGGGTGCTTTCGCCTTATCTCTCGGTTTCCCTACTCGTTGACACGAATCGCAAGTTTTGACGAACTCCTCCACGTCTCTGTACACGTTTGGCCAAAAAAAAAAATGCCTTAGAATTCTATCTTTGGTTTTCGTCACCCCCAGATGCCCCCCTATTTCGTCATGGCTAAGTTTGTTAATGTCAAGTCTAAACTTTATGGGTACGCATAGCTGTCTGACCTCCTCCCCTCGCTTAGTTTTCGCGACTCTAACTAATTTCCCCTGATGACCCTAAATTCTTTGTCTATTCCTGTTAGGGCCTTATCCAAAATGGTTTCAGATCGGGGCATTTTCTTTGTTCCTCTTTAAATTCAACACCATTCACTTTCGCCAAACTCTTTCCCCTTCTCCTTCAAAAGCAGGAATGATAAAGCTATCGTCTTCCCCTCCCTCGGACGGGGGAATCCGTAAGTTCAAGCTCCTCTTCGTTCGCCTCTTTTTTTTCTTCTCGGGGAAAATCTTTTTGTTTACTTCTAGTCACCACTGCGTTAACCAATTGCACCCCCTGTTCGTTTGACTCCAGCAGTTCAGCAGTTCGGTTTCCCAATAAATATAGATCATTGTCACTACTATCCTGTTTTATTGCAGCCTTGGTATAAAACTCCCCTTTCTTCGTTTTGATTTTAATTTTAGCCAGAGGCAAACAGTGGCAAATCTCATCTAACGGGCTTTTCAACCAAACGTATTCACCTAGGAGGTCATTTTCATTGATCCAGCTCCGCGAACAGACGTCTATGGATGACCCCGAATCTCTTAGACATACGCGATCTATGCCATTTATTTCCATGTTCATTTTGAATTTTTAAATGGGTCGTAATTCCCGGTATTTAAAGTTAAATTAGCTACCGTTTCGAAATTATTTTTCCTTAATCTAGGGCAGACTGGCTTTATGTGCCCTGTCTCATTGCAGTAATAGCATATTATGGGCTTCCTTTTCTCAAATTGACTCTCCCCCGCCCTGGGGCACTCCCTCCTAATTTGAGAACTCCCATGGCTTACCTCATGCTTATAAGGATCCCTGTTCAAGGGCCCGATATTTTTACCCTTACCACTAAAATGAGCTGATTTATTTTTACTTTCGAGAGGCTGTTTATCAAAGGTTCTACGCTCCCAGGTTTTCGTCGGACCTGTTTTTTTATGCACTCTTCTAATCGCCTCAAAATGGTCCAATTTCTCAGCTAAACTTTTAGCCTCCTTGAAACCATCCCACGAATCTAGAAAATGGTCTACTAATTCACTTGGTGCTCTTTTTTTATTTGTTCTGTCACTAGTAGCTCTTTCAATGCGGCGAAATCACCCACTTTCATCCCCGCTAGCCAGTTGTCCAGGTAGGACCTTAGTTCGAATACTAAATCCGCCCACATGGCCCCTGGTCTGCGTTGATGCGACTCAAATCTATCTCTAAGGGCTATCGGTGTGAGTTGGAACCGGGCCAAGAGTAGATTTTTTTGTGGGGTAATCGTCGCTTTTCTCTAAAGGTTCTTTCGCTACTATCTCCGCAATTTCTATCGGAAGTAAAGGAATGAGTTGGGAGACCCATCTATCCTCAGCCACTTTTTCTTTTTTCGCCTGCCTTTCAAATATTTCAAAAAATAAATTAATGTCTGCATTTTTGCATCGAATTTAGGCACTAAGTCTTTTAAATTAACACGTCTATTAACCCCTTGCCCTTCTAAATCGGTTGACGATACACTTAATCGTATCCGTACTATTAGTTAATTTCATTCTTTCCAACGCAAATCCATTAATTTACGTTCTTCAAATTCTCTATAGTCTCCCGATTTTCCTTCAATTCTCTGGCTTCCCGTTTTTCCGCCAAGATACCCTCCAAAAAACTTTTAACCGATTCTTCGTTATAATCTTCACTCTGACAAATTCTATTCTTAATTTCTGACTTGGTTAGAGTACTATTGACTTCGACTCCTAAATCTATCGCAACCTCTAACAATACTTCTTTTGTTTGCTTTAAAAGAAACGCCATCGTGCTTTAATAAATACAACACTAAATCCAATCTCAATTGTCTCTAAAACAATTCAAATATCCAACATAAATCAACACTACACTATACACTATACTTAGTTGTACTACACAAACTTATACAACTACCCAGCGTAACTAACCGTACACTAGACCTAGACTTTACTTATACTTCACAAAATTATACTCATAACTAGCATAACTAACAGTACCCTAGACTGAGACTTAATTATATTTCACAAAATAATAAAAATACTCAGAGTAACGTGACAATACACTACGCAAAACTGTGCTAACGAATCAAGTATACTACTGTATACTACGACCTAACTCAATAAACAAACACACATACAAACATAGCACATCAATACACTTCAAACAAACTTAATAATTTCTGTAGTCTCTCAGTCTAGACTTTTAACTTTATCTAGCATTACTTTTCTTACAAGATTTTACATAAACTAGAAATAATGTATTGCTGCCCCGATACTATACTCAAAGAAAAAGACTGACCTTAACATTGCAGGTGGAAACACTGGAAACATCTTCCTCATCCTTCTCCGGGAAAAAAACGGAAGGCAGGCACTTCGCGGGCACTCTTCACAAGCAGGAAAATACAGGAATTCCGGGAAACCTTTCAGGTGGGCACGCTTCCTTAACACACGGGCACGAGCAAGGCACTCCGGTCACTTCTTGTTGCATGTAATTCGATGAAACACATTTCTTTCACAAGTTGTGCGAGAATCAGGCGGGCATAACTCCATACGGCTGGCGTTTTATTTTTTCTTCTCAATAAAGGGTTCGAGGCATCTATTCACAGAAATGCCTATCTCACAAAGCTGCCACCAAATTAGATCTTGCTGTAACGTCGTCAGAAGGTAGCGTGAAAATAATACATCACAGCAAGGTTGTGGGAGTAAAAAAAATACTTTTAATTTTTTTTCTCCAATAATATAATCGATTTAAGTTAGATTGTAAAGTTAATAGTTTCCGTGCCTAGCCAGTATGGTGACCCCGTTTTGAAGTCGCTCACTCCACAGCTTGTCTCCGTCCAGTCCGCAAGGCGTTTTTACTCATTCGCGTTTCGGATTCCTGGTCAGCATCACCGAGCAAAACTCTGGGATTCTCCTCTCCGCTTCCTAAAACGACCTGCCCTTGTCTTTTCCGAGCTCTTTTTCCTTCCTCTTTCTCGTTCTCTCTTTCTTTTTTTCTTTCTCCCGGTTTTTCCAACCTTTTAAAACATCAGGGACATTCCATTTCTCCCCCTCACGTCTTCTCATTGGTGGGCCCATATGAGTCGATCCTTCAACCTCAACTCAATAGAGCCCATTGGTTCATAATCCGCCAATCGTCCACTCACCCGGTTTCTTCACAAACCAGCAGGTGTCCGACACAAGCACCGACGGCCGAGCTACCTCCGGCCCACTGCCGTCGTTTTACCGCCTTTGAGGACAATTCGCCATTGTGTAAGTAAGGCGACAGTCCGCTGCCCCGGAAGCGATTTCGTCCACAGTAGAATGGTCAGACAATTGTTGGTCTAGTCTAACCGGCACCAAAGTCCAGACGCTAAATAAGCGATAAAGAACCCCAGCTGCACGTGCACCTAAAACTCTGTCTAGTATTGTCCTTCAATAGTATTGTCCTGGAAGAGTGAATCTCGTTTCAAAAGGAGAACGTCACAACACGTAACAAAAGTTGGTTCGCATTTTTGAATCAAAGCAATACTTATTCTTTTAAGATGTTGAACTCAGAATTTATATATTTTTTAATGAATTTTCAATACTCATTCCTAAAAAGGAGTATTGTACAAATAGGAATCATGTTATCACAAAACCCACATTAACTTTCGTTGTAAATATATAGGTTGACGTACTTGCAAATCAAATTTCCTGCGTGTATGTATTTTTTTTTGCAGGAGGACTCCCTTCACAAACATGAAGCTTTTTTCTTAAGAAATAAATAGCTAGCTTTTCATTAAATCTTGAGCAGAAAATCTGTTTTATATATTATGCACACATAGGGGGCAACCAAAAAAAAATTTGAAAATCCTTAAATTAAAAAAAGTTTTATGTAAATCATACCACTCCTTTAAGTGGAAGTTAAATACCTTCTATAGGGGATACCTGTGCTTATAGGTAATCTAATTGTTTTTAGCCTGAGTTTTGTATATAGTTTTTTTTTAAAAAAAATATTGTCTTATATGTGTGAGAAAGTGGGAAAAGAATAACAATTTTCAAAATTACAAAGTTTTGTAATTTTTTTAAAGAAACTATACAAATATTTTACTAAAAAATAGGGTCACTATTTTTCTGTATTGTTTTATATATGGGCAAAAAACATTTAACGTATTTATAGGAGGCACATTTTTAAAAACAATGGTACCTAAACATAAGTAAGCATTATGAAATCTCAAAAATTATGTCCAACTTAAATTAAACAGAAAAAAATTGAACAAAAAAATAACTTTTGTACTTCTACAGAATGTGAATGAAGTATCTTTGTTAAAAACACACAAAAAAATTAAGCTCTATTGGAAATTTTCAAAATATATGTCCAAAAAAAGTCTTAATTTTGGCATTTTACTGTGTCGGTCATGTCCTCTGGTACGCTTAATTCATTCTCTCAAAAGACATTAAATGCACTAAAATAAAGTTTACTCCATGCATGAATGTTTTTCCTGTTCATGAACCGGTTATTTCATGAACAATGTGGAATGAGTAATTTTTATTAAAGTCACACTGCAAAGCGACACGAGACTATTAACGACGGACCTCGCTACTTTGAACCTAGGTAAATTTAGAAAAGAAAGAAAAGAAGTTAGACAAAAAACCGAATGCATTATATATATAGATATAAAGGGTGTATTTTAGAGGTATAGAAATTTAAATTGCAATATAAAAAACGATGTATTATTCGATTGACATGAATTTTTTTTATTCGAAAGATAATCTTGTGGCATTACATTTTAAATATGATTTCTGGCATAGCACTGCCACGGCTGGCTCGGATGTAGTCCAATCTCGACGTCCAATTTTCGATGACTTTTTCCAACATTTGTGGCCGTATATCGGCAATAACACAGCGAATTTTGTCTGAAATTAGGCGGTCACCAAACGTGTCTTTCAATAAATCGATTGTGGCACGAGCTGCGTGACATGTTGCGCCGTCTTGTTGGAACCACAGCTCCTGGACATCATGATTGTTCAATTCAGGAATGAAAAAGTTAGTAATCATGGCTCTATACCGATCACCATTGACTGTAACGTTGTGGCCTTCATCGTTTTTGAAGAAGGATTCCACCAGCCCATAAAGCGCACCAAACAGTCAGTTTTTCTTTATGTAACGGTGTTTCGACATACACTTGTGGATTAGCTTCACTCCAAATGCGGCAGTTTTGTTTGTTGACGTAGCCATTCAACCACAAGTGCGCTTGATCGCTAAACAAAATTCGCTTATAAAAAACGGGAACAACGGCAATCTCGTTTTGGGCCCATTTGACGAATCTACGGCTTGCTTGATCATATTTAAAATCTAATGCCACAAGATTATCTTTCGAATAAAAAAAAATGCATGTCAATCGAATAGTACATCGTTGTTTTATTGCAATTTAAAGTTCTATACCTCTCAAAAAACACCCTTTATACACACTCTACAACAAAAAAAACGGCGCACCAAGAAGGAGTTACCCGATTGTAATCAAATTTCGTAAACAAAGACATTGATACTGAACATGCAATTAATTAAAATTTGGTGAACAATTAATGAATAGTGGAAGCTACAGTGCATCGAAACTGCGCACTAAGCAGATGCATATAAGAAGCGATTCTCTATATGATGGTCAAAATTTCTGTTGCATTGCGATTTAGGATATTTTTCATCAACTGAAAAAATGCCTTCCCCTAAGTTTGGAGCTGATTACGAGCAACAGTCTCAGTTTGAAAGATGTCTTATCATTGAATCGAAAGAGACAGGTTGGGCAAATCGGAGAATTGCTCGTCATATGAGTCGAAGCGATGCGGCTGTTAGAAGATGCTGGCAAGAACAGGTCGACAAAGGCAAATTTCAACGTCATGATGGTAGCGGTCGATATAGAGTCACAGCCAATCGGGAGAACACATTGATTGTCAGATCAGCTTTCACAGCGCCTGATTCATCGTTATTAGCCATCAGACGGGTAACCCGCACATGAGTGTCCACCATGACCATCCACAGACGGCTGATAGAAGGAAATTTACGCTCGCCCCAACCGCTACGCCCCTGCCACTCACGCCTGCCCACAGTTGAACCACATTACAGTGATGCTTGGCTCTTTCAGTCTGGAATCATGCTGACTGGGGACATATATCGCTTCCAACTGTGTCCTGAAGACGCCCATAGCATCGTGTCGAACCTGGTTTCACTACTGAATGCCACACAGGCCCTCAAGATGTTGTGGTGTGGGGTGCCATTTCTTTTGGCCCCCTTTGATCATCATTACAAGCAACTTACATGACAGTGGTACGTCGACGACATTCTGAGAACTGTTTTGCTACCGTTTCCTTTTCAGTACGCTGGCCTTGCGTTTCAGCAAGACAATGCCCGACCACATACAGCACGTGTTGCTACAAACTGTCTTGCAGCTTGTCAAACACTTCCTTGGTCAGCCAGATCGCCAAATATCTCGCCAATCGATCATGTTTAGGGTATAATGTGAAGTCGACTGCTTCTACCAAAGAACGTTGATGACCTCGCCCGACAATTGCTGCAAATTTGGCAAGAAAGACCTCAGGAGACCATCAG
Organism: Trichonephila clavipes; assembly: GCA_019973935.1. Classification (NCBI taxonomy): domain Eukaryota; kingdom Metazoa; phylum Arthropoda; class Arachnida; order Araneae; family Nephilidae; genus Trichonephila; species Trichonephila clavipes. The sequence goes on from BMAU01018624.1 coordinate 773,208, forward strand.
GGTGCATTTTTACTCTATGCTACATCGTGTGGTAGCTTGCATTCAGACTAGGGGTGGGCCAACAACTTATTCAGTTCGTTACTTTGTAACTAAGTATAACTCTGATATAAATCCTTCAATTTTTCAGAAATTTTAAACATTTTCTATTCTGGTGCGTAATCTTTCAACCCACCAAATTTTATTTCTATCACATAACTTGTTCTTTGTGCGTCGGTTTTTTATTTTTTTTGTTATAGAGTGTATATATTTCCAATTTTAAATTTAATATAAATTAATCAATGATTCGGCATTCACAAGAACATGGAGAGTTTTCTTACTAATTTTCTCTAAATCTTGATCAACAGAATACTAAAAAAATATGAAAAGGGATTTGATTCTAGTTTATCAGTCAGATCAATATTTGCATTTTATTTGAGAAAAAATAGGTAAGCAATATAAGAAGGACTGAATAATATAAAGTTAGCTTAAGTAAACATACATTATGTTTTTATACTTAAAAGGTTTTTTTTTTTTTTTCTCTGTAAGTACAATAAAGCATTGTTAAATTTGTAAATTAAAAATGCATACTATACCACAAAATTCGTATATATGATTCATAAGGTCTGTTGCGTGTTAAATATCTTTGATTTTTTTCATATAAAAATTTAAATTTTTTCACTTTTTTTGTTTAGAATAAATTTAAAAGAAATGTTAACAACTCAGCCAGAAATGAAATAATTTCAATTAAATAAATAGTTCTGTAAAAGTTATTTTTCAATTACATTTAAACTCATATATAGTTCTGAATTTATAAGAATCAGAGATTAAAAGACTGTTTGTAAAAAGTGTACGTTATAAAAAAAATTATATTTTTAGTTGGAAAGATTAAGTGACGATATTCGTCAGTAGGAAAATGCATATTTATGTAAGCTTTTTTTCTTGCAAAAAAGACTGTGTAAGTTATAATATGGAATGGTTGGTTTCACATTATTAATTATTACGAACTTTATTTCGCTTCAAAGCTTCAGAACATTCCAAATAATTGAAACATTCTAGAGTAGTTTTATTAGCTCCAATCCAATAATACACATTAAAAGTTTTATGGAAAAAACTGCCTTGAAACTTACATTTTCTTTGTTTATGCCTTTGAAATTGTAAATTCTTTTTATCTTTTTGTAAGTGTTCTTGTGTGCAGCACTCATGGGAAGACTTTTAAATTAACTTTCATTTTCACGAATGTGATCATGCAGAAAGATAAATGTTTTCTTCAATAAAAAGAAATTTAAAAGCTTTATTTCGCAAAACTAATGAGAAACATATTTTCATTCATTAGTAAGGCTTTTAAGCATTCAAAACTAAGATCAGTTATAAGTTGCAAAGCTTGCTACACAAAACTCTTCTAACTTTTCCAAAAAATTATACATATTCTTAGCGTTCTCATTTTATTCGTAATGTGGCAGAAGTTTTTGGATTTTTCTTACATTTCTTTTATTTTTACTTTACTTTTGATTACGAGAAAGTTTTCAATCTAAATCATATTATTAAATTATCTGCAGCTCTAGTTTTTTTTAAAAAAAACTGTGAAACCGAAAAATTATTTTTCCCTTTAATGCGTTTTGAAAAATATTGACTTAACATAAATGGACTTTACTAAATGATCGCTCGAGCTGCTGTTATTATGTGCACATGAGAGCACATTTAAATACTTTTCATTTGGGTAAATGGGTTCATGCAGCAAGTAGTGTCATTTAAGACATGAAATAAATTTTAAAAGATCTTCTGTTATGAGTAAAAACAGGAAAAAAACATACAATTCTTTCGAAAGTTTTCAAACTTTTCTGTATATTTAATTCAAATTATTGGTATCCATTCAGTATGTTGTTTTTCTAGCTTTTTTCTTAAACATTTCAGTGTATTCTTGAAGCATTTATTTCTTTTCTACAGTTATAAAAACTTATTTATAGTTATTTGTAGTTTTTATTGCATTTCTTCCAATGTGTGATGGAAACCTTTTGATCCGCTGAACAATATCTAATCCTTTTTAAAAATGAAACAAATAATCGTTTCTTTTAAGTTAAGTGCATTTTGAAATAAAAAGTCTGGGCACATGTACCACTGAATTTTATTTTATGACCACCCATGCAAAATTTTAAATTACTACGGTATTTTTAAAGCTTTAAAATCTTTTCAAGAACATTTCAGAAAAAAAAAAATCGTTCTTTATTTTTCCTGCTTTTTTTTCTTGAGCACTTCTGCCAGCTTGTATGTTAATGTCTAAGCTTAATTACATTTTCTCGACATGTCTATCGAAAAACTCGGCAAATTTTTAAATGCCACAACTTTAAGAATATATTTTCAAAGTATATTTATAAATATTTTACTGCACAATACAATTTCCTTTATTGCTTATGAACTTTTTTCAGCTATATAGTATAATTTGGGAATCCCATTTCTGTAAGAGGACTGACTCCCTTGTTACGGTCACAAAATTTGAGCATGCTTTTTTTTTAAATTTTTACTTTCAAATAATCCTTAACGAAGAGAAAAAGATAGCTATAGTATATTACTAGAATAGAATATTAATTCAACAGAATTTTGCAGCCTATCTCAAAGGTCTTCGAATTGCTCGCAAAATTATGATAATGTCTTTCTTTGGGGTTCAGTAAAGCAATAGTAAATACCCACAGCATACCGGACTCTTTCATTTTCTTAAAGAAGTTTTGTTGAAATTATCATTTTTGCAGCTCTTTTGTTAGGGTTTTGAAGCTCACAATGCATTCGTTCTTAAATTTATTTCCAAGCAATCTCTTAAAATCAAAATACAGATCAAAACATATTTAAAATGCGTCACAGCTCAGCTTGAGAACAAAACTCGGCTACTTCATTCTATCACGCACTGTTGTCACATATACCAAACTTAAATAATAACAATAATACATGTTATTAATCACTAGAGTTACAATACTGAACTATTAAATTATCAATTATATAATAAGATCATAAGTTTATAAATAAACAGATAAAAAATTTGTTTCTGTTATTTTGGATAGGAGCATAAAGTTCCGGTCCATTTAAAAGAAAACACTTATCACTATATGGAGCTTATAAAATTGTATTGACACATCAACAAAAAAATTTCATTTCTATATTCCACTCTAAATGTTTACAATTTTCCACACAAACACTCTATTTTACTATATCTAGTTCACTTTTAATAGAACTCCCAAAAATGTCAATACTGACTACACACATCGTCAAAACCAGATACTTTTGGAATTAACTAATATCAGTTTAGTTAAAAGTTCACGATCTTATTATTTGTGTAGCAATGTTTCTTTTTACATTGAAATCAAAATGACTTTTCCCTTCTTCACTTTGAAAACAAAACTACAAATATTTTCCTATGTGTCCCCCCTTTTGTTTCTACTTTGTTCATTTATTCTTATTTCAGGAAATCTCCAAACACATTTGTCATATTTTTTTTCAAAACCTCACACATGTCATTTTATTCTGACACGTTTACGGAAACACTTTTCAACTCTCTTTGCATTAATACGTCATTTATTTCGAAAGGGGAGTTTCTTGGCAGGTTAGCTTTAATATTTACCAGTACGTGTTAGTTTCGAACCATGTTCTGCTTTATTTCTACATCAGTCATTCTGCTCGTGTTTTTCTCTAGTGTTTTTCCTAGTTTTTTCGTATTTTCAACTGTTTGTTCGATTAATGATTGTTTTTTTTTTGCCTCAACTTTGCCAATCGACATATATTTTATAAAAACAAAAGAAGAAAGCAGAAAGATATTTGCGAAAAGTCTTCTTTCTTTCTTTTTTTTTTTTTTTTTTTTTTGCTACTTTGGGAAAAGAAAACTGAACAGAAAATGTACTAATTTGAAATGCAAGATAATTTAGAGTTATATAAAATACTTGCTGAAAAAAGGAAATACGAGGAAAACTCTTTCATATGAAAGAATCTCACGAGACAGAAAAACTCAAAATGTTCCAAAGATTCTCTTTTTTTTTTAAAAAAAAATCGAAAACCAGAAACACATAAACGTTTCTAAATCAAAATCCATCTTCAATTAATTAGCAATAACAATTTTGAATGCTTGAGATATGTGAATTTATTATAAATAAAATTAATAAACGGAATTATGAAACTTGGTCTATATAAAAGCTACAAAACATTACATTTAAAATATGGAAGTGATGAATAATAACAAAAGAATTTCCATTTAACAAATTTAACATTTTATTTCCAATATTTAGTAATGAGTAAAAACATCACTAGAGTTATTTTTGAATTTAATTTAATTTATTCAAATGATCATCTACAAAATAATATGCGAGATCAATCTCAATTGTGTTTTGAAATTATTGTTTTATTTAGTTATTCATGAATCATTTTTTAGCTGTTCATAGTTAAGAAAAGAATCTAAAACAAACTATAGAAAATTAAAATTTTTTAATTCCGTTATTTATAAATATAAAACTACAAGTATTATACCATATTAGCCGTTACCCACACACTTCACTGGTTCTTCTACGACTTTTTAATACTGTGTATTGTTTCCGAGTTTTTAATATCTATATAAATCATAGCCTCAAGCTTTCGATAGTATAGTCTTCGTCACTTGACTATGGTTTAAAATTACAGGGTCCGTCACTAAAAGCCCTTGTATAGCTGAAGAGTGCGACGTAAATATTCACTCACTCACTCATGATTTCGATAGTATTCAATAACATTCTTTTAACCCACACCTCTTAATTTAAAAAGGAAGTACTAGGATTCTTAAACGGAAGTATACTTACCTTTACCCCCGCGTAACCCTCCTCCTCTCCCCTAAACTCGAAGCCAACTTCCGTAACACCCGCTCTTAGCAGATCTCTACTTAAAACATTTAGGAGCTGAGGTATTTTCTATATTTTGAAAATGACTTACTTCATTGATATCTAAAAAAGGTTCTGGGGGTGTATTAATTATATGATAAGCAATAGGATTTCCTGTAACATATCAGCTTCAATATTATATATAGTGCTACCTTTCTTATATTTTATATCAGAATTTTACAAACTTTTAAAGACCATCTAAAAAGTCTATCCGTGGGATTTTTAAAATTTTTATATAAGCCAAACTAATGCATTATGATCAGTATGAACTGTGAAATGAGATCCCTGAAGATAGCAATTGAATTTATCTAAGCTATCAATTATAGCTGAACATTCTAATTTAGTTATTGTAGAATTAATTTCATAATTTCTCAGTCGTCTCGAATGGAATGCAATCGGTTGTTGATTTCCATTGGGTTTTTGCTGTTTGAGGATACATGAGATGGCAGTTTTTGATGCATCTACATAAAGATGACAGGGGTAATTTGGATTGAATATAGCTAAAATGGGCTTTGAAATTAAGCTGTCATGAAGTTTCTGAAAAGATTGTTGTGTGTGTGTGACATTCTGGGGTCCAAATTCCAGTTTTGATTCTTTTTAAGATGATTATTTAAGGGTATTCTTAGTTTTGCATATTGAGGAATGAATTTATAATTGACATTAATACTACAAGGGAATCTTTATAAATCTTTTACATTTCTAGGAGGTAAAAGTTTTAAAATTATTTCGACATTTGTGTTATTCGGAGTATATGATCCTTATTTTATTTCATATCCTAAGAAATCAAATGTATCTTTACCAAATTTACACTTTAAGAATTTTAATTTAATATTTTCTATTTCCAAAATTTAAAAAAAAAATTATCTAAAGGTTTTGCATGTACTTCAATTGATTCCGAAAATACTATTGTGTCGTGAAAGTAATTCAGTGCAAATTTTATCTGGTATTTAAAATCTATCTAATAGCTCTATGAAATATAGCTGGAGAATTATTGTATCCAAAAGGCAAACGATTAAATTGAAGAAGACCGTAATTTGATGTAAATGCAAGTTTTTCAGATTCATTGTCATTTAATTTAATGTGCCAATAACCACTACAGAGGTCTATCGTTGAGAAAATTTTACATGTGTTAATTTGTCTAAAACTGCATCTATTCGGGGAATTGATTCTGCATCTAATTTTGTAATTGCATTTAGCTTTCTGCAATTGATACATAATCATGTACGAGCGTTATCCTCTTTATTAAAAGCCAAAGTTATAGGGGATGCGTAAAAACTATAAGATCGTTTAATTATTCCTGCTTTCAATAATGCATCTAATTGCTTTTTTATTTCCGTATCATCTTTAAAAGATGTCCTCTATGGTCGATTTGCAATGGGTAATTCTGAGGTAAGTATTCTTTTTGGAGAATTACCTTTTAATTCATACACATCAAACTTATTTTTAGCAAAGACATGTTTATATTTATCAATAATCACATTAATAGTATCATAATCACTGTTAGGAATTATTTCTATATTAAATACACATTATATCAGTTTTCTTAGTGATAATTTTATTAATACTAAATTTAAGAGTTTCATTCTCTCATTCTTTAATACTTTTCGTAGATTCTAAATTTTTTAAAATTCTTTTTCCTTTTTGATAAACTTTATAGTCACTAAAATTAGTATTTAATGCAAAAATACTCATAGTTTTATTAGAAATTATTAAATATTTCAGTTCTACATTTATTATGAGGAATTTAATATATTCACTAATTTCTCCTATTTTAAATTGATAAGTAATTGCCTCTCTCATCTTAAGTTGTCCATTGATGTTGGCAATTTTTGTTTTGATTTACTCCCCATTGCATTGTTGCTTGATTTGGATATTATATTTTTTGGAATAATATTGACATTTGATCCTGTATTCAAGAAGACTTAAACTTGTTTGAAGTTGATTCTTCCCTGGATGATCATAAGTTCTCATGTTCGATGAAGTTGGAATACTGTATTATTTTCTTGGTGGAGTCCGGTCGCAAAACTGCTGTCGTTGCGGCAATCGTTGGTTTCTCGGACACATAGTCAGCCGCTGAAGAGAAAAAGAAGGGTGATGATAAGAAGGTGATGGAAGCTGAGGAGAGTATACATTGTATCTTGAACTGGTTATGGTATCCGGGTGTTGAGATTGATCATTTCTCCAATTCCATCTTCTATACTGTTGTCTATAAGCACATGGATTCGTATGGTGAGGTATTCTTGCCATTGGATACCTTGGATATATAACTTCATTCCTATTTGATTTTGATTTTTCTTAGATATCTAAAAGTTTCATTTTTCCTTCCTTTCCTCTATGTTGCTGCAGCTTTGTAACTGTATTTCTATGGATCTATTTTCCTTTAATCCTTTTATGATGTAAGATTTTTCAGCTTCTTCTTCCAAGTTTATCCGAGATGTGGTTTCTTTTATTCTGTAGAAGTATTCTATGTGGGTCTCCTTTGATGTTTTTTTTCTGTTTAGATAATTGAAAATTAATCTCCGATGGATTGATTTGTGTTCCGAATTCACGTATTAAATTATTTTTCAGTACGTATAAACTTTTAGAGATCGATTGTGATTTGAAGTAAGTCTACACAACTCTATCTACTAACTTAGTTATAAATAGGATTTTCTGTTTCTCTGTCATATTGAAGGAATCACACGTACTTTCAAAATTTTTAAGGAATGTTTGGTCGGGCTTTTCCAGGTTATATTTTTGGAAAAAAAAGTCTGTAGATCTTCAAATCAAATATCATTTTTATAAAGGTTATAGGATGTTCTAATTTTTCTTCATCTGCATCTATATTCTCTTCTAGCTTGATTTTATTTTCGTTCCTTGCTTCCATTTTTGAAATATAAATTTCTGAAATTTTGCAAGGAGAAGACGATGATTTTGTTCTTTGGGGGAAATAATGATGTTTTTCCGGAAATTACTAGCGCCTTCTAATTTCGGCAACCCGATGTCTTCAGCAAAAGTATGTAGAGCGCAGTCAGTGTTCCAACAAGTTCTCCATATCAGTTATTACGGTCATTGGCATTAGCTTTCATATTGAAATTTTTACAATTAAGAATAGTTTTAAGTTAAAGATTCGAAATTTACTCGCAGATAGAATCCTGCTGGCTTTAATTCTGACATATTTCGACTCAGAATCAGACTTAATTTTAAAAAGAAAATTTTATCAATCATTTCTACATCTCTTCTGACGCTAAGAGCAGAGAGGAAAGTACGCCACGGGGTGTTTTTAAGTGGCTAAACACTTATAAAATAGGTATGGTAAATATCGCGGATTTTATGATTGTACTTGAAAATTCGCTGACATATAGGGCAATTAAGTATAACGATCTGGAATTAGACAGGTTTATTGCCTATGCCATATGTTCTGAAGAGTAAATGGGTGATTAGTTTGATACCTGAAGATGAGATGAAAAGTATGAGTTAACCCTCTAACTGGATACCTTCCTCCTGAAAAGTTATTCCGAAAGCGTTTAACTCTTATTTTACGATTCCCTTCAAAAATGCAACAGACTTTTTTTCTTTCTTTCCCCTTTTAGATCTTGGGAGGTCGAAGGGAACAATTTTACGACCCAGTTCGGTCCTTTTGTAAACTAAGAATAAAGAGATCAATCGTTTACAGCTAGCTGTTAAGTTGCCTTGGGCAATCTTTGAAAGCGTAGTGGAATTCCGCGTTTCTTTCTCCTATATGTTCAGTCACAATAAAATTAAAAATGAAAGGCAAAAAAAAATAGAAAAAATGAAATAAATAGTGTGTTAGAAGTTGAAAAATAATTATATTTTCTTCAAAGAAAATTTATTTTTCTGTCATTTTTAAAATTAATATATATATATATATATATATATATATATATATATATATATATATATATATATATATATATATATTTGTATTGCGATTTGAACCAGAAAAAGCATCCTGTATTCATTTTTGAATATGAGAGTATGAAAACGCGCTCATTTTTCCTGTTTTTCAAAAAGTAATGAGGTAAAAAAGCAAAGGCCCTATCTCATTTTTTAAACAATAACACAATAAATATTACATACGATGATTATATTTATGAAATAAAACTGATCTTTCTCTATTCAGTTATATTTTTAATTTAAAAATATATAGCATAAAAAAAAGGATTTCAATACTTTTAATTTATTTTAATTAAAATCATATAAAAGATATTTTTATGTTAACTGAATATTTTCGGAAAAAAATTTAAATTTTCCTTCCTAGTGTTCTCTTTTTCGAACTTCTTGTATTAAATAAAAATTCCTTTTCTACATCGGCATTTGTGATGGACATAACACACATTCAGTCAATAATTTTTAATTTTAATGGGGGATATACTTCTTCAAATGCGCATGACAGTACTTCTAACCATTTTCTACTCAAGTTAAATTTCTAATCTTTTCTGTTTTTTTATTACAAGGAAAAATGTCACACATCGATAACTACATTTTCACACAATTCAGTCATTACAAATTCTATTGTGAGAAAAGTTCTCCTAATTAATTTTTGTCTTTCAAAGCAGTACACTTAAAACAATTTTGTTCAGTGAAGTTAACCGACAGTTCCACAATGTATTCATGCCAAATTTAAAAAAAGAATTAACACTTGAAAATGTATCCTGTATTAAATTTTTCAGTATACACAAATATTTCCTGCTGTAGGGAAGATATAGTATGAGATGTGGTGTGCGGTTGTGAAAGAATGTTTTCGTATGTGTAGACTATTTTTGAAAATTTAAGTATCACTGAAGCTGATCATATAACTACAAATGAGCCTTATTTTAGTGTGTGCTGGTATCAAAGTAAAACACTTTACAATATTAAACAGCCTATGGGTTTATACTCAACATCAAACTATTCGCAAAAATGGCTTACAACTTCTATTCAAATTGTAAAGAAACTGAAATATAAATATATCTTAATGTAGACAAAAATATTCATAATTTGTAAATATCCTATTCTCCACTTATTTCAGTACATTTTAAAAACTGTAGCTGAATGCAATTTTTTATATTTATAAACGAGGCATAAAAGCTCACACAGTCGTAAAAATGTCTTTTTCATTTTTAAATATACTACTATAAAACGTATATGAATTGTAAGATCAGTCGTAAAATCCTAAAAGCTTTTAGAAGAGCTAAAACATGTAATTTTGGATTGATCAAATTTATAATATAATACACAAATATACGTGTTATTAAGCAAATACATTTGAAAAATCAAACTTCCTTCTGAAATAAACGTAATTGAAAGAAAAATGTTTAATTGCAAATGAATGGAAATACATGTTTATCTAAGGGGTATCCCCAAAGTGAGGTAATCCTCAAACTTAAGACTCAAACTCAGTGGCTCAACAATCCATGAGGGCCAGTAACTACTGTGCCCATCATAATACACGTGACCATTGGACGCTGAGGTGCATGAACAGATGACCCGATTTGGTGGTCTGTCTGAAGAGAGACCTTCAGTGTTGAAGACCCGAAGCAAGCTTGGTACTCATTTATCGACCCAATGTAGCGGGATGAAAGGCAGAGTCGATCTTGCGCAGCCCGTTAATAGAACCCCAGACCTGTGGTGTGGAAGCACTATACACTACCACTCGATCCTATTCGGTGAAAAATAAAATTTAATGTTACAATCTTATATAAATCCCTAATGAATGAGGGAGTCCAAACTTTTTTTTTTCATGTAAACTGTTTAGACGGAAATGGATAATTATGAACATTTCACAAGTTGTAAAAATTAAAAATTAACCGTAATAGTTTTAACATAAATTTTTAAGGGCAAAAAGTGTATTTCGGCTTTAGGAATTAATTTTAAAAAGGAATACGGTTACGAAAAAGTAGTACAAATCTATCTAAAGTAGGGGTTGGTTACCTTACATATTGTCAAACACAACAATGTATTGGAAGCCAATTCCACAATTCGTTGTTATAAAATGTATGGAAAATTACAAAATTTTTTTTGCATTTGTAATTTATATATATATAATTTTTCCTGGGAACTTTTAAAAAAAGCTAGAGCGGCATCCATCAAAACCACGGTTCTCTCTCTGTTTTCCAGATCGCCCTGACTAAGCCGGCTCTGCCATAGTAAGTGAAAATGCCGTATTTTGTTTGTCAAGATCACATTTATAGCAGACTGCATTTTTCATGTATTTTAGATATATGGTCGTTTTTATATTTTTCTACATCAATATCTTAATGTCTGAATTTAAAATTACATAAAATTCTTGACATTCCGCATCAATGACCATGATAATTTTTATTAGTATATGAATATGTCATCAAACGATTACATGACTATTATTAACATATTATTTTAACCATTTAAATAATATTAAGTATAACATAACGCACACAAATTTTCTGAACATTAAAATAAATATTTTCGAAAACTACTTCAGATATACTCAAAATTTTTCATTCCTACGCTTTAGATTCTCAGTTTTGCTTCTATGTAAGAATTTTATTGTAATTGTAGCATATTCATCAATTTTTTTAGTATATTTTTTTGTTCTTAGCATGCGGTTTTCAACTGAATTGTATGAAATCTTCGAAATATATTAAAAAGATACCACCAAGCTATATAATAAAATTTGAAATTTTTTATACTCAAACAATTGCTAAAACTTATAGTAAATAATTTTTAACTTTGCGCGATGCATTTTTTTTCAAATGGAATTTCTAACATAAAATTTCTAGCTTTTATACGGTCGAGATTTTCAAAAAATATCCAGATTTTAATTACTTATTCAGTTAGCCTTTAAAAAGATAAATGTTGAGGTATTTTTGTATAAATAGATATTTTTGAACAATAATTCGAATGTTTTTGAATAGCTCAATTTAAAATTGTTTTTATGTTTTTTATATGCATAAATGTCTACTGTAAATGTTTCCGTATATTTTTGATTTACCATTTATTCAAACATTCAAGTTATAAAAAAATGTGTGAAAATCTTCATTCATATTTGTCTTTGATGTAAACTGAAGTTCAAGCACTTAAAATTCAAATATAATTCAGTGTATTTTAACAATATATAACCAGGCACTTTACTTAAACTTCCCTGAACACTTGGGCTTTGAAATCTAAAAAAAAAAAAAAACTAATAAATCTTAATTAGTTTTTTTGGTTATTATTTTTATCAAAGTGTAAGAAAATGTTTCAAATGATTTGATGAAGTTTAAATTTATTCATTTTTAGTGGTTGGAAAATTGAAAAGGTTCAAATTTTAAAAGAGTTTGGTGTTTTATTAATTTTTTCGGTATCTTATAAAAAATAATAATGTTTCAAAAAACTAACAGCTTTGATTAAAATAAGAAAAATGAAGCGAAAGAATATAGCAAAAAGATAATTTGTCTAACTATATAAAATAGCAGATTGCCCTGACACGCCCCAACTTGTTTACAGTTTCAAATTAATATAAGGAATTGTAACATATTTTACTTATGCGTTAAGGACTTTTTGGAAACTTTAAAATATAAGCTAGCAAACAAACACTTTTCTAAAAGAAATTTCTCCCGATTTTTACATTGCCCCGGGGTCAAAGACGGGGTTCCCTGCGAACACAAAACTTCTGCTGTGTTGCTTCCTCCGTCCCCTCATTATCTTTCAAGTTGTTAAACCTTAAAAGGGGAAGGATTTCAGAAAAGTGCGGCTAATCCGCTTTTGAAAGCGTTACTTGAAGGCAGAAAAATCCCGTGCAGTCCATTTTCGAAGCATCTTTACACTGACGAATTTTCCGTGCTATCCAGTTACAGAGTTAATTACTTTAGATAGGGAATTTAATTTTAATCTAATTTAATTATCATACACACACACATACATATATATATATATATATATTATATATATATATATATATATAGAGAGAGAGAGAGAGAGAGAGAGAGAATAAAATAAGATGAAACCACGAAACCTAGAAATGTTTGAAAATGTGTGAAATGAAAAACAAAACTACTGGAGAATAATACGTAGACGTTGTTTTTAAATCTATTGAATACCACATTTAGCGATGTTGGCAAAAAGTTTTAAAAAATATTTTTTTGCTGAGGACAACTTCATAGCAAGTTAGAAATACGTTAGAGTTCCATTTCAAAATATCCCAGAAGGGCTTTTAACTACCGAAGAAGAAAGTTTCATATATTTCAAATCCAGTAGCGAAGTTAAAAGACAATTTTGTAAAAAAGCTCTCTTTCAATTTTGGGCAGAGGTAGATGAGGAATTTTCTGCACTAAAACAAAAGCATTTTGCAATACTATTAACATTTTAAACATCGTACCTTTTTGAAACCGGATTTTCTGCGGTAGCTGCTTTGAAGACAAAATATAGATCTCAGCCAAATATAGAAAAAGTACTCAGAGCGTCAATTTCGAATCGTAAGACTTCCTTTTAAAAATTTTCCTCTGCAAGGCAAGCCCATGGAAGTCACTAATAATTATTAAACTTGTTCTTAAATTAGTATAAATAAATTAGTTTTAAAAAATATTATGCAGTACTGATATATTTATAAGTACACTGGTTGAAGTACTCGCTCTTCGCTTATTTTTTAAAAATTAATACATTATTCTTGATATAATAGCTTAATCATAAGGAGAGTAAAACCAAGTGCGCAACAATGTATACAAAAATGTAAAATGATTTTTTTAAATGACTGCTCCTATTATAAATATTATAGAACGAACTGTAATTTTAAGCCTCACAGAATTAGCATTTAGAATTAATGTTAAATAATGAAAAAGAATGTAAAATTCCAATGAAGAATAATTGTGTTATTTTTATCATTTAAAGCGAGAAACCTTCAAAATGTTTTAGCCCGGGAGCAGGCACGCAATCGACTCTAACGTTAATGGTCGCTCCTTTTTTATAATTGTTTTTACTCTACGCGATGAAAAACACAGTTCTCCAGTGAATAATAATTAAGAGAAAATATACTTACCTGCTTTCAAGGATTTTTCAATCTTTATTTGATAATTTGAGAAAAAATCCAATAAAACTAAAGGAAATGTTCCAAATGTGCGTGAGCTTAATAAAGGACATAAACCAAAGTCAATTTTCGCTAACATTACAGGAACGTTATTTGCCAGCAAAACTGTCATATTTTGTTCACGTCATTGTAATTTTGCTATCCTCTGGTTATCGAAAAATAGCATGTTGAACTTTTTCTTGCTTGTGTCTTTTTGACAAGGCGAAGTACTACATTTATGGCTTTATAGTTTTCTTGATAGAGTTCTTTAGATGCAGCATTTGAAAATTTCAATTCCTCAAACGTTTCATGTCTTTCGTTTTTCTTATATTTACTTTCGATATCATGGAAAAAATGCATTATTTCAGCAGGTTCTTTAATTGCTTGAACAGTTTCAACTTCCTTTAATAGATATCAGATGCCCATTTTTTTATAATCTGCTCATTTACATTTGTAAACCATAATAAGTCGTACAACACAGCAATCATACCACGAAGTTGTTCATAGGGGAAAGTGTAGCATGTTCATAGAAAATATTTTCGAACGAAAGTAGTCGCGCAGGGAACTCGATCAAAACAAGTACCTTGATTGTAAAAAAACGTTTGCCACCCTCAAAAAACAGACATATATGTGACCAATTCATTTTGGTTCCCATTAAGACTCTAATAGGAAGATACTGTCAAGATCACTACTAACGAATAAATAGTTTTCAAAGAATTAGTTATTTCGTAAGACCGGGGGACTCTCCAACTCATGCGACCGCTCCTTTGCTTAGAGTGTATTCAATATAAAAATATCGATGTCAGTTCTAAAAAAAATAATTGTGTAAAACGTTTTTCATTATGCATTACATGTTTCAGAATACTAATAAAAATACATCTTGGCCCAATAATCCTTCAAAGTGCTCAAAAGGCGTATCTATATATAATCAAACTCATTCACATTGGAAAAACAACAATAGAAAAATATTATTTACTACTTTCCTAAAAGAAAAAGAGACGGAACTAAACATTCCACTAAAATGGAAGGTCAAATAGATGATAATCAAAGATAGTATTTTAGGTTAAACAAAACGTAATAAAAATATCTCATTGTGGGATTGCTGCAAATCAAACAAAATGTATTGTTTTATTTGGTTATACATAGGATCAAAGATAGCTAATGAGCGTTTGAAGTGGAATCTTTTATTTTTGATGATGTAATATCACCAGATTTATAAATTATGTCAGTGTAAACGTGTATTTTTAGTATATCAGAAAGAGCATTTTGTTTTATATCATTCCAATAAATTACTTTTTAAACCTTTTATTTTCAATATGCTCGCGCCCCCCTCGCAAGGTTATCGCGTGTCCCACAGTTTGAGAAACGCTGACGTATGGTTTTCAAATAAATTTGATAAGCTTATTCCTTTCATAGAGTAGAGATAGGCTACAAAATGGGTTTTATGAAAATCAAATCCCAAGTGGCGTTGCGGGGGGAGTAAGAGGCATTATACATAATTATTCCCATTTTTAAACTATTAGACTTACAGTCTTGAAATTTGATACGCGGATACCTTTCATGGCGTAGAAATCTACTACAAAATGGGTTTTTGATAAAATTGATTTCCAAGTGACGTTTTGATTGCCAAAGGGGAGTTCTACAAAATTATTTCAATTTTTAAACTATTACACGTACAGTCTTGAAATTTGGAAAGCGGATACTTTTCATAGAGTAGAGATCCGCTACAAAATGTGTTTTGAGAAAATTGAATCAGAAGTGGCAATGCGGAGACTTAACCCTCAACCGGACAGCACGGATTTTTTCAGCCCTACTAGGAGGCTTCGAAAACGGACCACACTGAATTTTTCGTAAGGCCGGGGACTCACCAAAAATGAACAAAACTGATTTTTTCCTCCTCAAGTAATGTGTTCAAAAACGGAAAAGTCGTGTTTTTCCGAATTTTCCCTTTAAAGGTTTAGTATCTTGAAAGATAATTAGAGACGGTCGAGGGGAGACACAATGGGCATTGAGGGGAAGTTTTTACGGCTAACGGGGAGACCGGTTCTATCGTAAAATAAAATCTTTTAAAGTTTCGGACACTTCTAAACATATGAATAATTTTTAAGCTTCTGTATTACATTATTTGCCCAAAAATTTATGCATTGTTAAAAAAAACCCTATTTAAATCTTTTAGTTTTTCATAATTTTAAAGCCCAGATATTCAGGGCATCTTACATAGAATCCCTTGTTTTGTATAGTTCAGATAACAAATTATATTTGAATTTTGAATGCCTGAACATTAATTTCATTCAAAGAGAGAACTTTAACTACAAGCTTATATTTTGAACTGGAATCTTCAAATAAAGAAGTATTTAAAAGCATCTGGACAAATTTACAGTTAACATTTCCGCATATAAATAAATATAAAGATCCTTTTTTTAAATTCAAGTTAAAAAAAATATATATTTATGCATAATCCCTCATCATCCATGTGTTCCATTAGTGGTTGACTGAAGAAAAGGTTGTCCAAAATTTGGACATTTTTATAATCTTAACCATACAGAAAAACTAGGAATTTTGTATTAGCTCCACTGAAATTCTGCATTGGAATTTCGAAAAAAGATATTTATGCGTGTCTCACATACTCAGTTGAAAAACATATATATTTACCATAAATACTAATAATTCTTTAGATATTTCAAATTATCATTAGATAAATTTTTTAATATATATATATATATTCGACTTCTAATATTTTTTCAAGTATTCCTTAAATTTCATATAATTTAATTAAGTGAGGGGATATTAAAGTCGCACTCTCTCTTCTCTACTCAACTACTTGAGGGCTTTTGGCGACGGACCTGTGGCCGGGGTACAGGTGGTCATGGTATCGAATCATAGTTGGCATGTCTCGAGTTCGAGCCCAGTGCCGCAAAAGACCCGCTGTGGGGGCAGCGATGCACGTTAAATCTATCGAGAGCTGAAATGTCCTCTCGTTGGTGTGGTAGTTAGGAGAGGGGGTTGCCAGCTCAGGTGTCGCCCTCGTCATTTGACCATGCTTTAAAATTACGAGGTCCATATTCACAAAAGCCCTCGTGTAGCTGAACAGTGCGACGTTAATATTCACTAACTTGGCGACGGACCTCGTAATTTTAAACCATGGTCAAGTGACGAGGATGACGCCTGGCATCGCTCCCTTACACGGCGGATCTTCAGTGGTGCTTTAGGGTCGAACTCATGACACGTCAGCTACGAGTCCGTTACTTTGACCATTAGAGCTACCGCGGCCTCACAATGTGGTTGAAAGCTGCATGTTATGAGTAAAAATATGCTGAAACATTTGATGAACTTATAATAGATTTTTGCATAGAAGATAGATGTGTGATATGCTAAAATGTCAATATGTAAAAGTTATGAGAATATCGATGACAATTTTTGAAAAATTCAATTTAAGTTTTCAGTTTGAAACGTATTCGTTTTTTCGCATTTAATATTAAATAGTCGCGATAGCAAATTAATAGTTTAACGTATTCATAGATTATAAAAAATAAAGGTATAAATGACATTGTTGGGAATAATATGTTTTTATAGTTTTTGAATTCAGAACTTCTTTGCAGG
>BMAU01018627.1:0-231732 GCA_019973935.1 Trichonephila clavipes
TTTATATCATTTTGAAGAGAATTTAATTCTAAATTCAATACAAAAAAGAAAGTTCAAACATTTGCAAGGCAAAGAAAGTTATGCTGCAATAACTGTCGATACATACAGATGATAGCGGTGTGTTATCAGAACTGAGTGAGGTTGCCTTTATTCTTTATTACAACTTCACATCAATGCTGCATTGAGCTGAAAATAGTTTTAGGAAACAATTATATTCTCAATGAGTTCTATTCTATTTCACGGGTACTTTATTCGGACAAGAGTTTTCAAACGATGCAGTAAGTGTTCAATAGGATCGAGGTCAGAACTGTTTCCTGGCCAGGATAACAATGATATTTCGTCCAAAAGCAAATGATATCAAATGAAAGAATAGATTGGACACATGTGTGACGAGAAAGTGGTTTTTCCTTTGTTAAAATTATATAACAGGTGTGTAGTTCTGCGACTACATCTGGAGACCGAAAGTTTGTTTAAGATGTCAGGAGAAAAATTTAATAAAATAAGCAGGAAAGGGCAGAAAAAGGTGCACCACATCTGTTGGTGATAAAAGAACCAAAATACTATGTTTCAGAGATAGTAGAACTTCATGGACATCTATCAGAAGTGAGCTGAGTGATGCTGGTGTTTTTGTGTGTTCAAAAATTGTTAGGAGTATATTAATAGATGTAAGACTAAAAGTAGAATTCCACGAAAAAAAATTTATCTCAATTTACATTAGCTCTTAAAGGACTACAGAGGGCTATGAAACACATTAACTGGACAAATGATTTTTGGTCACAAGTTATATAGAGGGATGAATCTCAAATATCGTTATTCTGTATTGATAGCCTAAAATATGTAAGACTTGCTGAACAAAAATGCTACATCCTGACTACATTCAGGTAACTGTGAAGTACTGTGGCGAATGTTTTACCGGCACCAGTTGATGACGTTGGAGACCAGGAGCGAAGGGTGTTGCCACCTGAGGAAGTGGGGGGAGAAGGGCTCCCTAGAATCCATGTTCCCTGCGTTCGGAGATAGACTCCTCTAATAAAGGATGCGTAAGTACCGTTTGAGGGTCTGGGACTGGAAGCAGAGAACAGAAACGTGCTCCGAGTCTAAGATGGTTATTTTAGTATGTTCTTGTAAATAAAATTATATATTTATATCTCTAGGCTGGCTGTGTTTTTTCGTATCCAATACGTCACAGTACCCACATAGCTTTATCATTTAGTCATGCATATCAGCAAATGGTATTGCTTGCTTTCAGGTCATCGATGGGACACTGAATGTCAGAAAATACACATTGACACCATTCTAGAACCCAAACTTATATCTTCCATCGGAGATATATTTACCAACAATGTGCTTCATCTGTTTTTAAGTAAGATTCTGCTCCTTGCCACACAGTAAAGTAATTCAAACACTGGTACCATTCTAAGATAATTGAGTTGTTGTCCTGTACAGGGAACAGACCTTACCTCAATCCTATCGAAAACTTGTGGCACCGTTTTAAATCTCTTGTCCGAATGAGGTACCCGTTAAATAAAAAGAAACTAATTGAGGATATAATTGTTTCCTGACGACATGTAATATCGAAGGAAGCGCTTGAACTATTTTCAACTCAATGAATCATCAATGTGAAGCTGTATTAAAGAATAAAGGCAACCTCACGAACTTCTGATACTTCAATGCTATCATCAATTTCTAATATATATTAACAATATTGCAGTATAACATTTTGTGTTGCAAATATTTCAGTTTTGTTGGGGTTTTTTTATTGAATTCAATATTAAATTGTCTTAAAAACGAAATACAATACTTTGCATTTTTTACAGCGTAAAATTTTCATAACAATTTAAAAAACATAACAATTTTAAAAAAGTGTCCACAATTTTGGCCACCACAGTATATAAGTTACACACTTTATGAAAAGTGCTTAAAAAATGAAAGAATCCTACAATATCATAGAAAGAAAAGAAAGAAAGAAATTTATAAATAGCTTAGGAATATAACAAGAAAAATTTTTCAGTACTTCTAACGTATCAAATTTAATCTAAAAGAGTTTCAAATTTATAATAATAAAAAAATGAATGTTTCACCTCATTTAAGGTTTCAAAATTGAAAGTGATACAACAGCTGAATCCAAATAAAAAGACGAGATAATTATGTAATATTTTAAAATTAAATGGTTGCAACACAAATTTATATCATGAAATGAAACTAATGTCTGAATAAAACAACATCATACATTGAAGTTAAAAAATATAACGATTTTACGAAAGAAAATATATTATACCACCTGGCCCGGGGGTATAATCTCCTCGTCCACGCGACCTAGATTTGTAGGAATAAGTGTTTGATCACCCAAATTCTCCATAATAAATCTAATTTATTTGTCTAATTATATATTGATCAACGTAACACAAGTCTTAATTGAGGGATATAATCAAGAGTGATACTACGTAATTATAAATTCTAAGTAAATAGCGCCTGAAATCCTAATCACTATCTTTAAGAAAAGCTATCCTAAGAATCCTTATCCACTTTTAGATTCCTTAACACACTAAAAAATCCGTTCTATAATTTTCTGTAATTAATATCTTACCAATATCCCACGGTAATAAGCCTCTCACTCCTTTCTGTCTTTCTTCTATTCTATTCTTCTACTATATTCATCTATTACTTTCGTTCTACTACCTATCCGACTTCTATTCTCCTCTAAGGCAAATGCTAAGACTCCAATATATATCTATTAAAAAATCTACCTATTGCGGTTTCTTCTTAAGAGGATTGGATTAAAAAATGCCATTCTGGCTCCAAAGATTCCCCAAGAGGATTACTAAAAAATCTGATAAAGCCCCTTCACAAATTTATTACATTTAGCTCTCAATATCTACAATCCATTATCATCGAAATTTTGGAATGATATTAATAATTTAAATAAATCAGTATAACAATAATTCAAAATATTTACACAAACAATTATAATTTTTTTTTTACTTTGGAATGGACTGCAAATAAAAACAATACACGTAAAGAAAGTGTTTGAAAGGAATAAAACTTTCACTTTCATTATATTTCTTCTTCTTTGCATTACACTATTTACGGATGATACTTACAATAAAATTAGTATCCTTCTTTTCAAAAGCAAAGTTACACTCAAAATATGTTGTGTGCAAAACAATAGAGAAACCTTCCAAATGAAATCCAGATGGTTGACTTGAATTAAAACAAAGACACAGAAAAATGATACAAAATATGTTTATTGAAAACAGCTTTAAAAAGTTTTATTCCTATCTTGGCATGATGTGTGACGAATAAAAGTGGACCGTGTCGACTGATTAGTTGACTCGATCTCTCTTTTTTTTGTAAGAGGTTTTTTTAAATGTGCAGTACATGTCTGGAATTTTTTTTTCACATTCTTCATACACCCGTTTGAACTGTTGCATGTAACGAGCAATCCTGTATACCTTGACCAGGTTGCATTCCGATGTGTCTTTATCAGTATGTATCATACTGATGTATGTATGTGTCTTCATCAACCGACCTCTGCGCAGGTCGGTTGGCACTTCCTAATCACGCAGTTCTTTGAATTTGAGGAGTTTGTTCAAGCAGATAAAAAAGTATTCCACAGGAGGTAAACATCTTTTTCTGGTCAGATCCGTTGACCACCACGAGACCACCTTCACCATTGTCCAAAGAGCTGTACTTTCCTTGAAAAAGAAAGGGGACATACTTTAGAGGCAGGCGATCAGGTATTTGCAGGTGCATATGGATATGATCGTGGATCCATCAGATAGTACTCCAATCTTTAGATGTCATGGGCAGTTGGTAATGATCCACTGTAGTGATGTAAACGTAGGGCTCGGAACCATTCTCCGGGATTGTTGCAAGGCGAATGGGCACCGTGGCTCCCCTATGATGGAACACATTGGCGTGAGCAAAATAAGCAAGACGTGGCATATTGAATGAATGAGAGAGTTGTTCAGAATGTCTCTTTTTGTTTGCAGCTCATCTTTTATACTCTGGAAGAGTGGATACCTAAAGTTTTATCTCTTCCTATGGGCTGAAGCTTATTGAGATTTTTCCAAAGTACAGAACATCCTGCTTCCATCATTGGGACAAACAATTAACAAAGCAAAATTTGATGCCACTGTTCAATTATACGAAATTTGTGTGTGTTCCATCACGTTATGCTCATTTGAGATTTCACAATATATGTTTTTCGACATGCACGAAAGATTAAAATGCCAAAAATAAGACTCTCTTTTTTTCTTTATGGGACGTATATCTTTAAGAATTTCGTATCGAAATTAAATTTTTGTGACCCTGGTAAAGATATTTTAATCATTCCGTAAAAATGCAAAAATAATTTTTCACCAAAAAAAAATTCTGTTTAATTTAAGTTGGAAATAATTTCTGAGATCTCATAACACATGCTTATGTTTAGATACCATTTGTTAAAAAATTATCTCTTAAATACATGAAATATTTTTGCACTTATGTAAAACAATACAAAAAATATAGGGAATCTATTATTTAATCAAAATATTAAGATAGTCTCCTTAAAAAATTATAAAACTTTATTGTAGTTTAGTAAATCTTCCTCCTCCCCTTTTCATATAGAAGACTATTTTTCTCAAAAACGAAACTAGTACTACTTCTACTAAAAATAGGGTCACAAGGTATTCTGAATAGAAGTATAAAAAATTTGGAATCTACAGTGCAATAGCGTTTTCTAAAGAGTCCATAAAAGCAAAAATTTTTGCTTTGTACAAAAAAAAAATGAAAAAATAACTAAACATTTGTAAGCGTTTCTTTACATTTTTGTCAATAACTTTTTCATATTTCAAGGTTATTTTTTAAACGAAAATACAGAAAAGAAATTTCAGAAAAGTGTGCACTATTTTTAAATACTAAAATTGAAAATCGATATTTTGATTGTGTATGACGTCCCGGTTTTCTTAAGTTTGAATATTTCGTATTTGCAATCTCGAAGCAAAATTATTGTAAGGTATGAAAAAATATTTTTTAAACGATTAAACCTAAAAAAAAAAAATTTGTTTGTAAATTCTGATATTTAGCACTCTAGAGAAATAACATTTTCCTAAAAGTTTGAACATATCGTTTTTCAAACAATCTACCTCGAAAAATATGTATTGTAAATTATGATTCTTCACAGCCTCCATAAAATAATTCGTACAGGTCGGAACATTTTTTTTAAAACGAATACACTAGTCATATTTATTATTGTTTTTGTTTTTCGCTAAATTGTTTTTTTTTTGCAGGCTTCAAATAATATTTTCGTAAATATTTGAATGTATCTTTGTAAAAAACAGCCACCTCATTTTTAATTTTTTTTTAATTTTGATTTTTCCTAGTCTCAAAATAATATTTTGTGTAAGTTTAAAGAGTAAATAGTCAGAATTATACAAAAATCAAAAAGAAAAAGATAATAATAATTTAAATTTAAATTTTTGTTTTCTTGCATTCTTACAAAAAATTTTTGTAAAAATTTTGAATTTTTTTTTAAACAACTACCTAAACCTATTACTATTATTATTTTATTTTGTAAATTCTGATTTTTAGCTGTCCCGAAATAACATTTTCCGAAAAGTTTGAATGCATCGTTTTTTAAACAGTCTACCTCAAATTATATATTTTTAACTTGTGACTTTTCGCTTTCTTGATAAAAGACTTTCATAAAAGTGTGAACTTATCTTTTTACAATTACCTTAATTATAGTTATTTATATACTGATGTTTTTTTCCACTTTCTGATTATTCACACTGATCGATTAAGCGTTTCGTTGTACAATTAAAAAGGTAAATATTGTATGTTTTCTTTTCTTATTTTAGGCCCTTATAATGCCTTTTTGTATCATTAAAACAAATACAGCATGAAATTATGTACGAATGGTTTTTAAATAAGTCTAGGAACCTTCTATACGTAAGCAAAGTTACACTGGTTTTTCTGGTCCTGTCTCTTGACCACCAAGAGACCATTCCTTCACCATATTCCAAAGAACTGTACTGTCCTCGAATCAGCAAGGGAACATACTTCACAGGCATTCTGTCAGGTATTTGCAGAGGCAGATGTTTATGATAGGGCATCCATCGGTTGGTCCTCCACTCGTTGGAAATCATGGGCAGTTGGGAATGATCCACTGTAATGATGAATACGTAGGGCTCGGAACCATCCTCCGGGATTTTTGCAAAGGCAATCTCAATGGGCACCGTGGTTTCCCTATGCTGGAACACATTGGCGTTTCTCTCTTTAAAAAATCAAATCAAATAGTTGCTTAACAAAAATTTCTAATTTATATAAATATGTTAAATATGTGTTGAAATTATTTCAGGTATACATTTTCAACCTTTTAGAAGATCGAGCCAAATAATTTATTGATAACCTTCCACCTGAACATAAGAATAAGGTCATTTTCGAAAAATTAGATGTCTTTTTTTCCTGACTTCAAAAGTTAGAACTTAATTTTTAAAATTCTTCACTGCTCCTTCTTCTCTCTTTCTGTAAAATCTAGAAAAACGCCATAAGCCATAAAATCCTCTAAAACGTAAATTCTGAAATCAAAATCTCCTTACAAATATACGTTAGCGTAAAAGAAAAATTTCGAAAAATAATTTTTCGCTCAAAGATGTTCAAAAACAGTGGTTCCCAAACTTTTTCATTCCATAGACCCATTTTTACTGTCAAAGTTTGCCCACGTGAACCCCTTTTTAACACCCTTTTATAATTTTATCTTGTACGTAACGGGATCCCTGAACAATTTTTACCCACTTTAAAAGGTCAGATTAATTCGAAATTTTGCTCACATTTCCAGGACCGTTGACAATATAGTAATTTAATAATTTTGTTCCTTTGGCTTGATCAGGATCATCAAGATGAGCGATCTCCCCCTTTCAGATCCCATCTCGCATCTGGCGACTAATTTCAGATCCCATTTCCAGATTAGGCGACTAAAAGATTAAGTTACGACTTGGTTCAAATAACTATAAAAGGATGTTTTTTAAATTTTTTTAAACTATAATTTATTTTACTCAAAACTAACCCGTGGACCCCCAAGTGAAAAAGTTACATGAATACATAGTAGAAAAAATTATAAATAAAAAAAAAGATTTTGTTCGAGAATTTTTTACTGAAATTATAACTTATGATTAAAATGAAATTTTAAAAAAATGCTGATTTTTGGATGAACTAGATGAGATGTTTTGAGTGTATTTATGGCCGTCTCAATGTTTGTGAGTAGCAACCGCAAATCTCCGCAAGTACTAATTTCTACTCGGTTTATTTTTTCTTCTTATTTTTTGTGATAAGGTGTATATATAACGGCACTCAATCCACGTTCTACCAAATAGGAAGATCGTAAAGTAGTCAACAACTTTTGTACAATAACCCATTTAGCAGGATATAAAATTGGGATCTGTTTTTGTAATAAGAATGTGTGGTATTCTTGTTCAAACATTGGTTTGAGACCCTCATTTGTGGATATTTCAATAAGATATGCTCCTGTTGTATGAATTCATCTATGTTTGGGATTTGAGTTTGTCCACGCTCAAAAGGGCTCCAGATTTAGAAAAGAACATCCAAGTGAGTTATTGTTATTTATTGAAATTTCCATAAGGATAAAAATGGATCAAATATTTTTCTATTTTATATTAAACATTCCACGGACCCCTTGACGTTGTTCCGTGATCCCCAAATTAATTTTAATTTTACACAGGCCTCTTGATCAATATTGGGGACCCCTTTGTGAAACACTCTTCTAAAATAATATTCCTCCATCTAAAATAAAGTTTAGAATATAAATACTTTTGAATGAGTGAATAAATGTTCATTAAACCCTTAAGTTGTCAATTTTTTTGCCCAAATCGTTCCAAAAAAGAACACATTTTTGTTGCATGTTACTAAACATAATACTGAATAGAATAAGAAAATGGAATAATTTTATTTTAATTTTCAATTTCAAAGTTTTTATGCTATTTTTTTTTAATTTTATATTTGTGAACACAAAACCCCCTAAATGCTTGCTTTTTATAAGTACACTCTACATACTATGAAGAATAGATCACATATCTTATATATATATATAAAAGAAGGAGAATTTATCTCTCTAATTTGCAAAAAAAATTCCTGTTTGCAACCGCTTTTTCAGTTGTGAATTTTGTGTGTGTGTGGATATGTGCTCAGACAATTTGAAACATGGTCTAATACTAAGTCTTTTATTGCAATGACGATTCAGGTAATATTGGCTTTTTGGTATTATCTCTTTCCATTTTCACTCTTCTCATGAAACAGATTTCACATTAAATTTGCACCTATTTAAATCAAATATTTTCGAGATTCTAAATAAGGGGTACTCAACCTTTTTTTTATGTTGGACCGCATATATAGGTCAGCTATTTCACGCGGGCAGCAAACGTAGGTTAGCAATTTGACGCTGGCCGCATCTTGAGGATAAAGGGGTTGGGTGTGTCTAAAATGGGGAAATTGTTCAAAATATTTTAAACTCTGTTTTGAATTTTTTAATTGTTTTTTCTCTTTATTTTGTCCCTAACACTTTGTGAATTAGAATCACTTAAGAAACACTCTCTCTCTCTCTCTCTCCTTCACAATTTCTGCATCAATAAAAATAATAAAACCGGAGAAAAAAAGCTTTATTTCAACCGAAAGCAATCTTTTTGGACACAGACAGGGAATTATTAAAGAATCTTCTATTATATTACACTTTAACACAGGAAACGTGTAAGACTGCTATAGGCGGTTCAGTAGACAAGTTGTAATGTAAAGTTAACTATAGGAGCGCTGCAGTCAGTGGTACCCTTTCCTTCTGCTTATAGCAAAATCACCATTGCATTGAGCTAAAAAAATTAACAAGGTATTGTAGAAAAGCTCTGAAATAAATAATATGAAATCCTGTATCTGACATCTACAGATCATCTTCTCTACATAAAGTTAACAAAAGAAGTTTCAAAAACTTGTATTAGGTATTTGTAAAACTAGGAGTGGATCAGGACAGAGTGCATATGCAATCAGACACAGTTTATTTTAAATGAAATGCTAGCGTCATCTGTTGTACGAAATGTTATTAATCATCGTGAATATTTCTACTGAATATTTTTTAATTCTCAGTTTAAGATTACACGGTACCCTTTTTCAAAAAAATTTTTTGGAGACATTTACAGTAAAAATAATTGATGTTTTATATTTAGATTATATTAGCAAGCTGATTCTGTAAGCAAAAAGTCAGTTTGACCAGCCATTATTTTACAATTTTAAAAAATTAGGAATATTTGAAGTTTATTCAAGCTCTAATAAAATACTCAAATTTTAAAATTTTTAAATAATTTTAAGTTATTTATGATTCTTAGATTATTACAAACAATATTTAGTATGGATTTGAAAATCTATTTCCTTGTTGATTTTTAATAATTATTTTTCTAGAAAAACCTGGAAAAAACAAGTAAATTTTTAAAATATCAACTTTAGCATTTTTTAGAAAAATAACTAGAGCTCTCAGCCCTAAATTCATACTAACTTTTATAGAACATATATTTGGGAGTATATACAAAAAAATTCAAGGCTCTATCTTGAACAAGAAAAAAGCCTTAGGGATAAGAAAACACTTATACCTTCAAAATTAAAAGTCTGAGAAAAACGCATTTAAAGTTTGTAAAGTCAAAAAAACAAAAGCTTATAATGCCCGTAAAACTCTAATTTTTTAATGTGTTATTTTCCAATGTATGTTCTACATTAAAACACTATTTTTATTAAATATGACTGAAAATTATATTTTTAATTCAAAATATATTTTTGCATAATATTGATAGCATTTGTTAAGACGTCAGTTTATTCAGCTTTATCTTAACCTAATATTTCACAAAAGTTTTGAAACACGAAGCATTTATGTGCAAAATAATAATGATACTAACTTAAGCTAAAAATAGTCAGGTTTTCTCATAAAATTTAATTTTTTTTTCAGTTTTAAATTGGGACAGTTTTGGAAGTTTTAGCTCTTGTCGTACGACTTTAAAATACTAAAATATAGTACTACAATATGTTTAGTATAATGTAGTTTGGTACATCAAGGAAATATTCAGTTATATCTGCAGCATTTGAATTCAGAATACTTGTATTCGGAAGTCTAATTGCAGAATCAGCTGAGGACTGATTTTTAGATACATTTTTTTCAGTAGTATTCCATCTCTTCAAAATATTGTTTCTCACAGAAACCCAGAACTCATTTGCCATGGTATTTTCTCTACAGGAAAAAATTAATGATAAAGCTTTAAAGTTATATAATTTATTTTTAAAGCAAAAATTGGCCATGAAATTAATTTTTATATATTAATTATGAGAACTCAAAAAACTCAAAACATAATCAAGCCGAAATGATTTTAGTAATGAAAATTGGAATTTATAACCATTTCAAACTAAAAGCTCAAAAATATTTTTAATTAATTAACTTAAATGTGAAAAAATGCTTTAAAAGAAAACCGAAACCAAAACTATAGCTCATGAAACTTCAAATATCTTAAAAACTAAATTGCTAACAGATCTGAAATTTCGTAGCAAGCATCTTAATGATATGGGCCACCAAAACATGGGGGAAAATTTTTTTCGGTAAAAATGAAATTTTTAGCATATTGTGTAGTCTTAATCTACAATGAATTCAGTAATGAATAATAATTATCTAATTAATGAAAGACTTTGAGCGTGTGTGTTTCAACTCTATATCCCAAATTAAGCAACCCAGAAGTATCAAACTTGGCACATAATTATTCTAGGTCCTGATGAGTCCTACGAAGAGTTTTTTTTTCGAAATTCCCTTTAGATTTTTTAAAATTAAATTTTTAATCGATTTTTCTATTTTTTCTTCAACAACAGGGTTTTTAGTTAGTTGTTTTGGCAACAGTCTTATTTTTTTTACTTCACTATTTGATTATTCCAAACTATTTTTACATTCAACGTAATTTATCCTTTTACATAATTTAACAAAAAAAAAATGTAATTTAATGTTATAATCTCTACTATATTCTAGGTTACTTCTTATTTATTTGTTTATTTTATTCATGTTTCCTTCAAAATTAGGGCTTAAGTTTTCTTTTTTAGATAACCCTATTACAATGTAGGCTTATTTTATCTATTTTTTAAAATTTTAGTTTGTACTAATTTTATTTTTTTCCAGTTGGAGGCTTCCTAATATATGTTATGTATGATAATATTTTAGGGAAATGGTTTATGATATATGTTTTTCTGTTAATTTATCTATTTCAGTTTATTTCACTCATAGTTCCCATAGCTGAAACATACTACTGTTATTACTTTTCTGTTATAATTTTTATTTATATTTTCATTCTTTTATTTCTATTTACCTTTTTAGCATGCTAATTTTCTCTTTTGCATTCATATATATGTTTTTGTGAAATTATTCTTTTCTGTGAAGTGAAATTGCAATATGAGCACTCATTAAAAAATTATTTTTCAATTTTGGGTACTCTGTTCTGCAATGACTCTACCCTCTTTAAAATATATTATCCTTGCAAAAAAAGCTCAATTTTACTCATTGCGCTATAGGGACACAATGAACGATTTTTCTTTCTATATATGCTGTTGGACTGTTATTTTTGTTTGTTTCTCTGATTTTATTCTCTTTTAACCAGCAACTACTGCACCTAGGGCCTTTTCCTGGAAGTTAGTTTTCACTGTGTAATCAATTGAAAACAAACGTACATACATTAATTCATCATGTAACTATTTAAATTGTGATGCACAAAATTATTAATGAATTACACGTATTTTTATTCAACATCGTCTATATATGTATACCAATAAAACAAACAGTTTGTGTGTTTCAGCTGTACCGGCATAACTAAGAAACCCAGAAGTCTGAAACTTTGCATGTAGAAGCTGTTGGTCTCATTATCCTGAACACCTCAAAGAGTTTTTTTTTTTTTTTTTTTTTTTTTTTTTGAGATTCGCTTTAGATTTTTTTTTTAAAATTCAATTTTTAAGCAATTTTTCAGCTAAATGGAGATATGTCATCAGACGTGTCAAGTCAACTTTGCGAAAATTAATGTTAAGAGCAGTTTTTTGGGGTATTTTAGCACATTTTATTGTTAATATATTTATTTATAGTTTTTTTAACTCTTTGTGGTGGAATTACATTCGTTTTTCGAAAAAGTTGTCGCAAAGAAATGTTCTTTCTAAATTTCATTTTTTGGATTTGCAACACAAATATGATAACATTAGATTCCCCATGTCTTAGGATATGAATTGTTTTGAATTCAATTAATACTATAATTTCTATTATAGTGTCATACAGTTTTGTTTGTTTATTTTCTAAACTGTAATTTTTTCTTGCTTATTGTAGTTTTAATTATATGATAGTGTAACTCAAGTCTTTAAGTCAAAAAGTGATTTGTGAAGCTTTTTGTAAACAGAAGCTTAGAGATAATGTGGTACTTATGTATTAGCGTTACTACACGAAAATTGGTGCCATGCGAATCATACCTTGATACCATATGGCTGCTGTGACAATTATACATAAGTACTGATAATAATTACTTATTTTTCAACACAAATATCAGTGGATTATTTAAGACAGGGAAATTCACTTCTTACTTGCTTTTAATCTTATGTTCAAAAATAATAATACTCTGTTACAAAAAACTTTATTGCTTTTCTTTGTTCAACGACAAATTCTAAATCTTACTTATTGTAACAACAATGTTGAAAATCCTAGCTAGCAGTATAACAAAAAGAAAATATACTAATAAATTAAACTAATGGAAAAAAATATTATTGCTGAAATAAAACCCCTTTTTTTTAAGAATTCATTAACGGAGTACCGTTTTTTTTTTGAAAAAAAGTTACCGATGAGTAAAATTTGGAAATTTTAACTTAAAAATCAATCCCTTAAAAAAATTTAAACTTTAATAAAAACATTTGGAAACACAAGTTTATTTTAAGTGAAGATCAAAGTTGCTAACTTGGAGATTATTTTGAACGTTCACATTGGTGCGATGGTTCCTTCCATTCCATCCGTACTTTTATCACCACAGCCAAAGTGGCACTTTTTATCACAAAAATTTGATTGATTTTTTTTCCATATGAAACATGCAAGAATCTATTCTTTTGATATCGCAAATTTTGCTGAGTTGACGCCGATACGTAAGTACCCTTTTCCTCTACTGTCAAATTTTATCGTAACAAAAAAGTAGAAAAATGTAACTGAAAGAAATGACAATTAAAACTAATGGGGATTAACAGATTGGCAGTATTGTGCGGTTTAAGTAAAAAAAAATTTTTTACGTACAAGATACTTTTTGCATGTTTTTTTTTTTTGGTATTATCAATCTAGGGTTGTGCTTGGGCTATAATTTATGATTTTGATATCAAGGTAGTAAGCCCCAAAGTAATTAAAGCTTTTAATTAAATCATTGCCTGAATATCGATACACTTTAGCGTTAGATCTTACCTACTTCCAACCTAATAGCGTGACAATTTGGTTGGGAAAAGCTTATTGTTCTTCATTTATTGGCTAATTCCATGTTTCATCAGTTGTAAAATAGTAGCCATTATCCACCCGCTTCATTGAGTATTTCACGTTGTACAAATAAATACTGTTTACATATTCATTAATTTTTTATATCTAGCATTAAGAATTTGATTGTATTGAAAAATATATTTATAGCTTTAACTCTCACCTCTTCATATAAAAAGGTCAGAATTAAGAATTTCTAATCAATGTGAATAAAGTAAAGCTTAAACGTGTGCGTTTCACCTCTACAGCCCAAACTAAGCAACCCAGAAGTATGAAACTTGGCATATAATTATTCTAGGTCTTGTTGATGTGCACTACGAAGCAATTTTTTCGAAATTCGCTTTAGATTTTTTTAAAATTTAATTTTTAAGCGGTTTTTCCAGTTTTTTTTCATCAACAACTGGTTTTTAGGTTTGTTCGTTTGGCAACACAGTGTATTGCTTTAGAATTGCCATATTTTAGTCACGGGATCGGGCCATTCGGAAGTGTTGCCATATTATAAACTTTGTCGCCATCATTGTGCTTGGCTAGGATCCACCCTAAGTATTTATAATAGTTTATTTTAAAGCGCAGTATTATATGTACAGTTGGAAGATACATCGCTCTTTTCAAGCTAAGCCTACTTCTTATTTTTTCATTAATTAAATCAAATTAGTTTGTTATACATTTTTGTTTCGTACATTGATCTAATATTGTCATTTCTTTTCCAGTTTAAAAATTTCTTTTTTATTTTTTGTGTAGTCACAATGGTAATCATATTGTAATTTCTATTGTGGTATAAGGCAGCGTAACATTTATTCCTTTTTCATGTTCACCTATAAATGTTTACAGTTGATTTTTGTGTATTGTTTTTGGTTTTAGATTTAATTAGGTCTTCAATTTTAAAATAAAGAATGTGAAATTTTTGAGAGCAATGATTGAGATTAATCAAATAAAATATAAGCAAAACAGAAATGTATATTAAACTAATTTAATTCAGTTATTGAAAAAATATAAAATACACTTAGAGGTGTAGGACCAATGTCTCTTCCTGCCAGAAAAATACATATATCATAATGAAAAAAAAATGTTATAACTGATTATTGTTGAAATAAAATTGCTTTTTACAAGAATTTATTAATACAGTAAAAAAGAAAGAAATTTTCACTTAATTTTTAAGCCCTCAAAAAAAAATTAAAACTTGAATGCAAACATAAATTTATTCTAAGTGAAGGGCTTGGCGTCAAAAACAGATTTTCGAGCCAAAGAACTTTTTCGAGTAAGGTTTATACTCCGTTCCACCTTTGAAGAACAGGTAGACTAACGAATGCAAATCACCAGATTGGCGTGTGAAAAATTTAATTTTGTTTCATTTTAAGTTCATATCTTTAATTCTATAAGTTCATTTATTACATCCATTAAGAAAACAAATATTTCCTTAATATTTGTGAAAAATTTAATTGCTCTTACTCCATTAGCATTATTTTATATAAGTAAGCTTATGATATAAATTATTTGCAATACATTTAAATGTCGTTTTTGTATGTTATCTTAAGATATAATGAAGCATAAAATAGAATTCTGAAATTCTTTGAAGAAAAGGTTATCTCTTAAAATTTACTATCCTTCGTATAACTTTTAGTTTTCTTAAAATATATCTCGATGTGCAGTTTTGAAAAATTACGCTACTGACATATGCAAACTTTTTAAACACGTTTGTTTGTGTGTGTGTTTCATTTATTCCGGACAAACTAAGCAACCTAGAAATGTAAAACTTGGCACATAAATACAAAAGGTCATGCTATGCACTA
Organism: Trichonephila clavipes; assembly: GCA_019973935.1. NCBI lineage: Eukaryota > Metazoa > Arthropoda > Arachnida > Araneae > Nephilidae > Trichonephila > Trichonephila clavipes. The sequence continues at coordinate 15,334 of BMAU01018627.1, forward strand.
CGAAAAGTTTCTTTTTGAAATTCGCTTTAGATTTTAAAATTCAATCTTTCTATGAACTGCTGATATGGCACTCCTGTATAAGTTTGTAAAAATTAATGTTTCAAACTGTTTTTTGGATTATTGTTTCATATTTTATTATAAATATATTCATTTAAGGTTGTATTTAGTTGTTTTTTAATTCTTGTGGTAGAATTGCAATTGTTTTTCTAAAAAATTGTCCTATAAAAAGTGCTTTTTCTAAATTTTTTTTTTAGTTTGGTAACGCGCTTTTGTTTACAGCTGATTTAGCTATGTTGACAGAAGTGAAACGTGTTTTCTTAATTAAGCATATTTTATCCTTTTCTGGAATTTCAAACAAAAGGATGGAACTTTGTTTAATTCATTAATGCTAATGGACTTTCAGAAATGAAAATATAAGTTTTTGCCACTATGGGTGATACCAAAGTTTGCTCAATGTTTTGTATGTGTGTGTTCGGGATACAGTTTCATATTAAATCAGTATAGTTGGTTTTTAAAAAAAGCTGTGATTTTAGATAATAATAGAATCCGTTTTCTGCAAGGCTGTTTTTATTTTAATGCTCATTAAATTTGTGTATCTTTTATTTTTAAGCATGATTATTTCTGATATATTTTTGTAGTTTATAGTACTACATGTTGATTGTGTAATAGAACAACTACCCTTCTTGCACAAGGCCTCACTTAATTACTGTACCGGCTACTTTTATAGATATTTTCATACTATCTGATAGCCACAATTTAGCGCATACAACATATGCGAAATCAGAGTTGTAGAGTTATTTTGAATGTTTGCATTGGTATGATAAAATGTAAGTAACAACATTTCCTTTCATTAAAAAAACCAAAATGTAACTTTTTTTTCTCATATAAGACACATAAGAATTTGTTTTGATATCAATGTGCAAATATTGCTGCGGTGATGCCAATACATAAGTATGCTTTTCCTTTATTGGCAAATTCCGTGTTTTTCATTTGTAACAAGAAAGTAGAAAAATGAATAAAGAAAATGACATTCAATTCAATTTAATTGGGATTAACAGACTGCCAATGCATCGCTCTTCAAGCTAAGCCTACTTTTTATTTTTTCAATAACTAAATCAAATTAGTTTGATATACATTTTTGTTTCGCGCATTGATCTAATTTTGTCATTTCTTTTTCAGTTTAAAAATTTCTTATTTATTTCTTGTGTAGTCACAATGGTATTCATATTGTAATTTCTATTTTGGTTTAAGGCCGTGTAACGTTTATTCCTTTTTCATGTTCACCTATAAATGTTTACAGTTGATTTTTGTGTATTGTTTCTGGTGTTAGATTTAATTAGGTCTTCAATTTTAAAATAAAGAATGTGAAATTTTTGAAAGAAACATTAAAGTTATCAGAAATTCTTAACCTGGAAAAGAAATGAGACAACTTTAAATCTAAAACTCGAAACAGTACGGAAGTTTCAAATGTATACATATAAAGGTTTAAAATGAAAAAAAGAATAATAAACGCGTGACACAAGCCTTAAACCTAAGTTAGATATTTTTAAACTGAAAAGGAACCACAGAATTGAATCTAAACCAAGAAATGATTCAGAATAATCAAATAAAATATAAGCAAAACAGAAATGTATATTAAACTAATTTAATTCAGTTATTGAAAAAATACGAAATACGCTTAGGTGTAGGACCAATGCCTCTTCTTGCCAGAAAAATACATAAATCAAAAAACTTATAACGAAAAAAACCCGTTATAATGGATTATTGTTGAAATAAGATTGTTTTTACAAGAATTCATTAACACAGTAAAAAAAAGAAATTTTAATTCAATTTTTAAGCCCTAAAAAAAAGAATTAAAACTTGAATGCAAACATAAGTTTATTCTAAGTGAAGGGCTTGGCGTCAAAAACAGATTTTCGAGTAATGGCTTATAGAAAACAAACATTTCCTTAATATTTGTGAAAAATTTAATTGCTCTTATTCTATTAGCATTATTTTATATAAGTAAGCTTATAATATAAATTACTTGCTATACATTTAAATAGCTGCATTTTTTAATGTTTGTTATGTTTGCCGTATAATGCACACCCTCTTTTTTACGAAGAAACCTGAAATGTACGTATGCAATGCTCTCATGTTTTGATGTCATTTTTCCAAGGTATAGAAAAAAATAGTATACTTCTATACAGAAACATATTACTGCTATTACTTTTCTGTTATAATTTTTATTTATATTTTCATTCTTTCATTTCTATTTACCTTTATAGCATGTTAATTTTCTCTTACATTCAAATATATATTTTTATAAAAGCATTTTCTGTGAAGCGAAGTTTCAATGTGAACACTCATTAAAAAATTATTTTTCAATTTTGGGTACACTGTTCTGCAATGGCTCTACCCTCTTTAAATTATATTATGCTTGGGAAAAAAAACTGAATTTTATTTATTTTAATATTTAAACCTTGATACCAAAATCACAAAAATTCTTAACATGTTATGTGTAAAAAACAAATCGGTCAGATTTTGGTGGAAAATGGCTTCAATTTGGCTGCAGTGACGCTAATACGTAAGTACTGATAATATTTACTTATTCTTCAACGCAAATATCAGTGGATTTTTTAGACAATCTTCTCTTCTTACCTGCTTTTATTCTTATGTTCAAAAAATAATAATAATCTGTTACACAAAGTTTCTTTCTGTTAGAAAAAACTTTATTGCCTTTCTTTGTTCAATGACAAGTTCTAAATCCCGCTTATTGTAACAAAAAAGTAGAAAATCCTAGCTAGTAGTATAACAAGAAGAAAATAGTACTAAATTAATTGCTATTAATGGATTGGTAATATTTGTAAACTACCTTCCATTTATGTCAACAATTGTTATTAACCAGATTTCTACATGTTGCTTTTCGGTTTGAATTAATGTTATAATTTCTACTATATGCTAGGCTACTTCGTATTTATTCATGTTTAAATTTTTTATACTTAAGAATTTCTGTGAGTGTTTGTTTTTTCAGCACTGGTTGTGGTGATTTCATCAAAATTAGGGCTTAATTTTTCTGTTTTAGATAACCATTTAGTTTAAATTAATGCTGTTATTTCTATTTTAGTGACGCACATTTTTATGTATGTTTATTTTCTGAACTGTAATTTTCTCTTGCTTATTGTACTTTCAAGTATGTGATACAGTGACTCAAAAGTTAGTTTTTAAGCCAAAAAATGATTTAAGCTTTTTGTAAACAGAAGCTAAATTAAGCTAATTGCTATTAATGGTTTGGCAATATTTGAAAAAAAAAATTACCTTCATTTTATGTCAACAATTGCTATGAATCAGATTTTAGCATTGTTGCTTTTTTTGACCTCATAGTTTTTAAACCAATAAGTACTCATAAAAAATATCTTCTCAGAAACTATGAATGGGATTAAATGCTCAGCAAAATAATTTTCTTTTTCACTGTAAAATTCAGAAATAATGCAACTTTTGTCGTGCTGCATCATGGTTTAACTTTCCTTCTTGCAATCTGTTCTTCATATAGATTTTTAAAGATTTTACATACGTGCATTTCTGTGACATTTTCTTTGGTTAAAAAAAAAAAGTATTGCTTTTCTTCCTTCATGAACAAATACTATTTTCTCATCATTATAGGAAAACATCAGGTGCTGATCTGTGTTGAGATTTCTTGTTGCATGGCATCTTTCATAAATTTTGCTTTTAACATTCTTCAAATATATAAATATATTTATACCATTTGTGATCCAAAAGTTTTTGAGGGAGAAAGATGCAGCTTGATACAATTTTTTCATATTTCTCTTTGGATTTCTCTAAAATTCAGTGTTGATGTGATTTGTCTCATGCATCACAGTTTAACTTTGCTTCTGATATGTTCCTCATTTAGTTTTATGAAGATCATATACTTTGTATGTGCTGTTAATATATGACATATATATTTCAATTATCATTGTATTTCCTCATTTGTTTGTTCTTTGCAACAGAATAACAAATATTTTTTTAACTAAAATTTTGCAAAAAAGTATTGTTTAAAAAATTAATATTTTATCAACAGGCTTTATTATTTCTCTCATTAGGTTCATTAAGGTTTTTTTCAACGTAGGTCTGTTTTAGGTAGTTTATTTTAGTTCTTACTAATTTAATTTTTTCCCTATTGTATTACATCTGAATTTTATATTAAATGTAATATAGATGTTAGATAGTATTACTTCCATTCCTCATGTGATAAAAATTTAATGCTTTATTACAATGTAGGCTTATTTTATCTATTTTTTACAACTTTAGTTTGTACTAATTTTATTTTTTTCCTAATGTATGTTATTTATGTTAATATTTTAAGGAAATAGTTTGTGGCATAGTTTTTTCTTTTATTTATATTTTCATCTTTTCATTTCTATTTATCTTTTTAACAAGTTAATTTTCTCTCATATATTCAAATATGCGTTTATATGAAATCATTCTTATCTGTGAAGTGAAATTGCAATGAGAACACTCATTAAAAAAATTATTTTTTACTTTTGGACACACAGCTCTGCAATGGCCATTTTTTAATTTAATAGATGAATTTACATTTGAAAAAATTGTATATTACCCACTGTCATCCACTACAAGTTAAAAAATAAATAAAAGCAATGTCCACATATATTATGGTTCATTATTTATTGCCATCCTTATTTTCTATGCCTTTTATGATACTTCAAGCATTCTCTCCAAAGTTACAAAAGTAATTTTAATTTCAAAATATTTTTTCATTGTTTTACTAAACATAATATAATTGTATTATATTTTTTCATTTACATACCACTTATGAAATTTATTTTACACACATATGAAAATAATAAACAAAACAAACATAATTAGCCATATATTACTTTTGAAAAATATAATAAAACTGATAACTTTTAATTTTTTTTAAAAGAATAGTTTAAAATGGTAAACAAAAATAAAATAGACACTTTTATCAATTTTATTTGTCATGTTTTACGTTAATTTTATTGATGCACATATGAGTGTTACCATATTTTAATTCTGAAAAATATGTACCTTTTAAAACTGCAATAGCCTGTGCAACACAAAGAAATTTCGAAAAAGTATATTTTACTGAAGCTTTTGCTTATATAAGTACAGAAAGCCCGTGCAACGCCGGGCCATACAGCTAGTTGTATAATAAAATAAGTATTAATGAAAAGCCAAATATATTGAATTATGGAAATTTCGTTGAAGTATCTACCATTTTGTTTTGTGAAGAAGATAAAAGCATAAAATATTAGAAATATAACCTCTGGTGTAGCTAGTTCTGAGTGGCCCCTATATAAAAATTACTTTGGGCTTAGTTTTCGGTTATGAGCGCACTGTTAGTGGGACGTTAGTTATACATGTTGGGACCCTTGTACCTTGGGGGCCCTGTATTATTGATACGGCGGTAGCTACGCCCCTGAATATAACCTTAATTTACATATAAAATGGAAATTAATCCACCTAGATTTAAAATCTATTCTTTTTCACAAAAGAAGTAATATAACTTATCAAGCGGTTTTTTAAAAATAATTTTTCCCTCAATTAATATAATATTAATACATATATATGTACATGTATTAATATAACATTTCAGCTATTTATTTTCCATTACATTATATTCAGATCATATATAATCACATAGATATATTTTAATTGCATGTTCATGCCAATAGTTAAATGCGAATTAAACAAAGAACCACAAAAATGAAAATAAGTTAGTTTTATCTATTAGCGGAACTAGGAGCTGAAACCTCGAAACAGGTATTAATTATTTTGATTACAATATAAGTTTGGTCAAAATCTATAGTAAAAGATGTGTTAATTTCTCATGAATTTAGAAATAACCCTTTTTTAATATTGTTAATTGCTTCTGCAGTTGGAGTGCACCTTTTTCTTGGAGTAAAGAAATATCCAGTTTGTTTTTCAATCATCTTTTTAATCTTTATAGTTAAAGATTACATCATTTTAATTCTTTTATTATTTTGTGTTCCTCGTTATTATAGCAAACATTTAATATATTATCTATGTTCCGCTGAATGTAATTTTCCTCTTCTAGAGTAAGCTCACATTCATGTATGAGAGCAAGAAACTTTCAAATTTTCTTTTTTTCCATTCATAGCTATTATTATCACCAGATTTAGAGCTGTATGGTAAATCTCCGAATGTTTCTTTTAAAATATCACTTTGATTTAAATTAATTTCCTGTATTTGTTCATCATGTGTATTGTCAAATAAAAACATTTGGAAAACTTTATGGATGTGCTTCTAAATAATTCTTATTATCAAACTGTCATTGACAATTTTTAATAGATTATGAAAGGAATATTTCTTTTTTCGTTTTTTCTTTTTTGAAATTTTTATTAATTATTATAATAAGTTTAAGAGACCCTGTATTGCAACATCTGATCTTTTTACTTGCTTTCCATCAAAATAAGGGTACTTAATAATTTTATGTATGGACACCAAATGCATGTTAGTATTTATACCCAGCCCCTTTCTAAAACAATAGGGCCATTTTTCATTTTTTTTAAGCATAATTTTGCTTGAAATATTCTCTAAATTTAGAAGTGTCCAAATCTACGAATCGTTTCATTACGTTAGTAAATGTTTCTAAACACAATTCATCTTTCACTGCCTTTAATGCTTTATTAACCATTTTTCTCTTTTCTGGATTTTTTATTTTACTTAAATTTTGAAATGCCAATTTCTTGTAACATGCCAAGCACAGTATAAGACAGTTTTATGTGAGTCTATCACAGAATTCCAAGCATTATAAAAATTACGGTATTATCATCATTCATAAATGCTGGAGTTTCGATTTTCCCCACAGCATTTTTAATAGCACTAAAATAAATTTTGAATACATCTTCAGAACTTCTGTTTGAAAACAAAATGCCAGAGGTATTTCATTTTTGTATTCATCAACTACCAGAACTGAGTATAAATTAAAATTATTGTTGTGTGTGTGTTTAGCTCATGAGTTCCATTAATACAAATTTTGTTCTTTCCACATTTTGCAATCATTTCTTCCTGAAAATCTGTCATGATTACACACAAGAACACACTAAACAGATTGCAAAAGCAAATTAAGAAAATTGTATTAAAACACGAACAAAAACAATGGGACGAGTCTCTTGCTTGCTTGGAAGCCGAGGACGGCTCTCTTTGGAAAGCCGCCCGAAATTCCAGGAAGAAGGCTCAACCAATTCCGGCCCTTAAAGGCCCTGCCAAAATTGCATATAGTGACGCAGACAAAAGTGAGGTCATAGCTGACTCACTCCAAAGCCAATTTAAATTAAATGATATCACAAACGACACGGATAGAGCAATAACACATGTTGTTCACACCTATCTTAATAATGAAAATAACTTTACTAATATATACCCCACCCTCACTACCAAGCGAAATTAATTATCGATAAAGTTAAGATAAATAAAGCAGCGGGTATTGACCGCACTACTAACCGCATGTTAAAGCATCTTCCGCTAGTCCCCATCTTTGAACTAACAAATATAATTCATAACATAATAAAAATTGGTTACTTCCCGATCGTATGGAAAACTGCAACAGTCGTTCCAATTCTCAAACCAGGAAAGGACCCGACTCAGGCGGAAAGTTTCCGCCCGATCGCGCTCCTCTCTATTCTCGGCAAAGTAGCCGAGAAAATTATATTAAACAGATTGTACCACCATGTGGAAGAAAACAATATCTTAATCCCGGAACAACATGGATTCCGACCTGACTTATCGACCACCCACCAACTCTTAAGAGTGGTGGAAACGATAAAGTCAGGATTCAAAAATAAAAAATCGACTGGTGCGGTTTTCCTCGATATTCAAAAAGCCTTCGATCGCGTCTGGCGAGAAGGCCTAATTTTCAAACTAATCAAATATGATTTCCCACCCCCACTAATCAAACTAATATCCTCTTATCTAACTGACAGAAATTTTTCTGTCAAGATCAATGATACATACTCTAGCCACAGACCCACGGAAGCGGGCGTGGCGCAGGGAACATTGATTTCCCCCCTCTTATTTAACATCTACGTGAACGACATCCCGATTCACCACAACACAACGTTATGCATGTTTGCAGACGACACAGCAATTTTGGCATCTCACACTGAACCCAAACTAGTGGCCAGAGCAATAAATAGACACCTTCTAGTTTTAGAGGACTGGTTTTCCAAATGGAAAATTGCTCTTAATGTGGCAAAAACGGAAGCAGTCTTCTTTACTAGAAAAACACGATTAAACTATCCAGACGTTTACTTACACAACGAAAGAATCCCTTGGTCTCAGAGCACCAAATACCTTGGTGTTACGTTAGATAAAAAGCTCACTTTCAAACAACATATTACACGCATACGTGAGAACTTCATCAAGAAAGCTCTCACGTTCTCCCACCTAATTAGCAGAAGATCTAAATTAAGTAGATCAAATAAACTGCTTATTTATTCTTCACTTCTAAGACCAGTCATTACCTATGCCTCTCCAGTGTGGAGTTTTGCAGCTAAAACACACATCCAAAAATTAGAAGTACTACAAAACAAAACCCTGAGACAGATTCTCAAAGCCGATTGGTACATGAGAAATTCTAGTCTCAGGAATGCCATTAACTACAAAACAATTAAAAACTTCATGAGAAAAATAGCAAAAACATTTTTTACAAAAATAGATAACTCAGATAATATCTCGATCCAAAAGATCGAGAAATACACTCCAACGAGACGCACACACAGACCTAGAAACATACTAATTAATTAAAACCTAAATTTTATTTCTCATATTATTTTAATTCTTAAAAAACACCATTTATTTCTGTAAATTCATTCAACAGCACTCATTTCATAAACACAAAAATCCACAAACACCCAACTACCAATCGGGGAGCCCCATTGCCCGGTACGGACACTGGAAGCCTCCGATCCCGTACACGACGACGGTACCCCCACCGGGACCGAAGTCACCACATTAACGCAACAACAAATCAGAAAGCTCCTTCTCGCAACACGGGAGGGAGTAATCATTCTCATCTCACACTCAACACAAACACGAAAAGCTGCCTCCCCATTGGACAGGCAATCAGCCATCCTGAGGTCCCTATTGGCCGAAGGAAATTATCTTTAATGTAAGCTTCAAAAATTCAGCATTTGTAACTTAACAGTTTTTTATTCTGATTCTTAAATTTAATTTTTTCTGTCTTTAAATTATTCTTATCTTTAAATTTTTTAACTTCTTATTATTTACTTAAATCTATTAAATAAAAAGGGCAATGTTTTCAAAGTATCATGTCACAATATTCTTTCCAGACAAGAGATCAAAGCCCCAAAAGGGCTAAGTGCTCTAGTTTTATAACCCAGCTAGACAAGGACAAAATCTTCATCTATTAATCCATAGTCATTCCCTGATTGTTCTTACTCTTTGAAAAAACTAATTTAATTTTCATCATTATTTTGCATTTCTTGAGCCCCTAGCTTGACACTCAGTGCATCAATTTTATCCCTTTTAATATAACCATTAGTATCGAAATCTCTTTTAATACTATGAATATCCTTTTTCTCATTAAGTATTTTCCGACACTCTACCAGTATAATTTCTTCTCCAATCTGCGATATTTTTTTCACTGACATATTTTTTTAGTCTTCATGAAACATAAATAAATAAAACGAAAAAAGTAGCTAATAATGGTAAAGCTTGCAATAATGAACCTAATAAAAATAAAATACTATACCAGCAATAGCTCTTTATCAATCTGATAACCTTAAGTGCTCTGATTTTGATGATTTTCAAGTTTCGGAAAATTCTGCATCACTACATTTTCATTATTCTGCCTAACTTTCATTACTTCTGGGCCACTAGTTCAAATTTTGGAAGAGCCTTGAGACTTTAAACTCTTGATACCTTTTCCTATTGTTTTGTAACTCCCAGTTCGACAGCAATACATCACTATATTTCAATTTTTATGTGTTTTACTTCCCCGTTGTCTAATATAGTTTGACATGGTCTTGTTTTCTTCTTTCCATTCTATAGTGTTAATCAAAAAAAGGTTTACAGTTATTTATATAACATTATGCGAATTTCAGTAGATAACAGTTATTTGCTGTGTAAAATTCAGTGTAGTACAGTGTACATTTAATTTATGAATTAAATTTTAAAATGCAACAGTATATACCAATGAAGTTATATTGAATTACTTCAAAATCTCGCCATTTAAATCCCACTGTTGGTGAGCATGAACACACACAATTTTTAAATACCTTTTAAAAAAGAATTAGCAGGTTAAGTCTCTACTATACACATTCCTTTCATCCTCCATTTAAGAAAACAGTAAGTATGATTGATTGATTGCAAAAAATTGAAATACAGATTAACTAATTAAATAAACAAGTAAAATAATAAAACAATTAACAAAATAAGGAAACACAAAATAATCATCTGAGATATTGCAAAAAAGTGTGTATTTTATTAAAATTCGTAGAAAATTTAAAAAGACCGACTATCATGCCCGAGTTGCAAACAAGAAGCCGTTCATCTTTTGAAGGAACAGAGAATGACCTTTGCCAAAAAACACTTAAATAAGACATTTTTAGAAAAATGTAATATATTCAATTGAAAATAATTCTTGTAATTTAGCATCAAAAAGTACAAAAATATACCTGAAAAAATTCCTGAACAAATCTTAAGAAAGAAAATTCTTTTTCGACTATCAAACATGGAGGGGGAGGCATAATGTTTTAGAGTTCATTGGAAGCCTTTCGGCTGGTAATCTGAAATTTATTGAATCAAGAATGTACAAAATTGGCTACTTGAATTCAATTAAGTAAAATATCAGGGCATATGCCGAGAAATTTGCGGTGAGTAATGATTTTTACTTCCAGCGTCACAAAGTTGAAAAGCAAACAGCTCACATTGTGAAGCCATGGTTGTTCTGACATGTACTAAGCCAATTCCGAAAGTCATTCTAGTCCCCAGACCTATAGCATTTGTGGGATTTACTACAGTAAATAATCAGGGAGAATGTAATAACACCCAAGGAAATGCTCAAATCTGTCAAAGTAGAAGAATGGAACAAAATATCCTCAGATGAAATAACTCAGCTTGTGAATTCTTTGCCAAGTATGTTGAGAGAGTTATAGAAAGTACGGAATAGCTTAAAAAGTATTAACTTTTAGTTACGATCTCCATTATTGTAATAATTTTTTCCAGTGTAAGCAGACTTTTGACGCAAACGATTTGTGTCGTTTTCAAGTTATAAATATTTATTATTTTATGTAATATTCAGTTGATTGTTGCTTATACTATTTGAATTTACAACGTAAGAGGAATCAATAAAAAATAGTATTGATTCAGAAAGATTTCATTTAATTAGCGATCTTTGGATCTATGCGGCATAGCAGAAAAAAAGGCTGAGTAGCCCTAGATTAGATGTTCAAGCAGGAACGAGAGAGATTAAGAGTCTTCTCTAAACTGTAAAATGTTAATAAAATTTAAGTGGGACATTACTATATAATTACACTCAAACTCATTTGCGCAACAACCCATGAGTGCCAGGGCCTACTGTGCCCATCTCAGTATACTTGATCATTGGGCGCTGACGTGCATTATGTAATTATTTTACTTATTGTGTATGGGGTTTTTTTTTTTCAAAAGTAGAAATAGTAGTTTCTATTTCAGTTCAGATAAGTTTTCTATATACAAATAATGAAATGGAAAAAGAATACGTAATTTTCCTGTTTATGTAATTATGGTACATATGCAAGAAAAAGTGAACAAACAAACCCTTTTATGAGAGAAATATCTAAGACATTTTCCACTATATATTATAGACACAAGTTTTTTAAAAATGTGCAAGTCCCGTTTTTAGTACTTTCATTTGTTGATGCATGTTACATCTCGGTCAGTTCCCAACAATAGGACATATTAAACGTTATTTACAAGGGCCTCAACAGGTGTAAGCAAAAATTCGTGAAATACTAACGAGGCCCAAAAAGGGCCCCCAAGACATTTTGGATACATTGTCCTCTCAGAACTAGCTACGCCAATGGGATTCATATTCCGCCTGTTGTTGACTTGAGAAGTGTTGTCAAATTGGAAGAAAAATGTTGTTACCACAATTCTAAGTTTGAACTGGAGAAGATACGAAGAAAATTGGAATTTCTGTTATAAGAGAAGCTTCCACTAAACGTTAAACAAATTTAAATGTACCATCATTCTCTTTAAATACTGATCCATCCTACTCCGGAAAATTTTTTTAATCATATAATTATTTTCTAACTCTTGAATTGGTATATATTAAATACGAAAAGTTGTACTGTAACACACTATTTTTTGGTATAATTTTCAGTATCATATAAAATTAAAACAAGGTTTTTTTATTTTTAATTTCACTGTACGAAAAAAAAATTGTTTTACTTGTTACCAATGCAATAATTTTCTTGTTTTTGTGCCCTAAATATTTTAGTAATGTTATAAGCGTTAAAAAGCATTTCATCTAAAGTTGTAGCTACAGATTGCTTACTACTTTAAACAGCTACACTCCACGATCCATACGCTCGACTGAAAATTATCAAAGTCAAGTAGCTAAATTGATACATTTTACTACTTCGAACTCTTAATAACTTAAAATTTGAAATTCTTTCGTTTGCAAAGCTTGTAGTTAATTTGCGCCGGAAATTAAAGTTGCTGCATTTATATAGCCATTGAAAGAAAACATTACTTAATGCAAGGCGTGGCTTTTCAAGATATTTAGTGAGACCTGGCGGTAGAAATTTTGAGCATTGCCCCTTTTTGAACTATCTGGAAATCACTTTTAATTAACCGACATCCACGGTAAGGACTGGGATACAATATCAGAAATGGGACAAAGGGTTTTTGATAAACCCAGTTTCCCAAAGACACCCAGCGTATTTAGAACAGTGAAAGGAATAATTTGAACCAATAAAAGCAGTTATATTTTATGGTGGTTGTCTGACAAATGTTTCCCTTTAAGAAATATATTTGTTAAGCATTGTGAATCCTTGATTTCAATGTGTAAGCTTCACTCTACCTCTCAACATCAAATTAGAAGAGGTTCTGTTGGCTATGATGCGAGATAATAACCAAAATTACATTGATTATTTTTTAAACTTAATGTGTATGAATTAACATGTGAAGTAAAAATATTTGTCGTAGTTATAAAGGAAATCTATTGTTCGTTTCGCATAAACATTAAACATTTCTAATATATAAGAATAAAAATACGATATGTAGATTTCTCTAAATTTTTAATAATAATTCTTTTTTTGTTGCTATTATTAAACAAAATGAGGACAATTATTTCGAATATATTTATTAATTTTTTTTTTGCATTAGAAACATGCGGTTCTCAACTTAAGGTATCCGACTACGTTCGAAACTGTGATTTTGCAAAAGGGCATAAATGGATAATTTTCATGATATTTAGTGTCACTTAGATTACAATACATTTATAAAATTGTTTTAAGGACATCACGTGATTGCATAAAATTTGTCATATTTAAAAAACTTTCAAAAGTATTTCAAATCTTTTAATTTCTAACATATATAAAGATGTTATAAACACGTACTGTATAAATATTATTTGAATCCATTTATTACAATTTTGTGTAACTGCAATTTTTCATCAAAATTTCACTAAAAACGACGATTGTTTTTGTCTATAAAGCTCTCCAGAAAACATCAAAAGGTTAAAAAAAAAGTCCAAAATAGTTAAGGATGAATCTAAAAAGATCTCGACCTATAAATGTGGTGAGTTTAAAAATGTACAATTAGAAGAACATTTTTTATACTATATTAAAATCTTTAAAAGCATTTTGTGAGAAACTATGTTTTTCAATTTCTTGCTTCACGGTAAAGTTAACTACAAAATTTCTTTTTAATATATTCCATTAAAATTTTCCAAAAATGTTTTATTTAGTTGTTTTATCTCCTGTCTAGACTATTACTTAATCTCTGTGTATATATTTATGTGTATTTTATTGCACTTTTTGTGAGAAAATAACATTAGTTTTTTGTAAAAAACTGAGTTCTTGCATAAAAAATGACATATTTCATAAACTTTCTAAAGTATTACAAATCTATTAGCTCTAAACACAGATAATGATGTGATTTATGTACTGTACAGATATTATTCAAATATAGTGATTAGAATTTTCAATACAAGCCTTACCGTAACTGCAATTTTTCACTAAAATTTCACTCAAAATTCCAAATATATCCAAAATTATTTTTAATTTTGCCAAAATAGTACTTGAATTATTAGTTTTAAGCCCTATTTCAAATAGAAAAGTGTTTATTTAGTTGAAAATTTATATATTTCAAAAAAAGTGCTCCGAACGTAGTCACATACCTGCAGCGACCTTACAGCTCAACATAACGACTCCAAAACTGAACTGAATTGATCTGTTATTATTGTAGCGTGCCTGGTTCCATGTGTTGTAGTTCTTGAAAGCTTACCTCTTAATTGCTCATTTAATCTTTAAAGTTAATAAATGTTATTGTTATTTAATTCAACCGTGTTGTATGCCTAACCACGCAACGCGGCAGTGGTGACCCCTTTTGGACTTAAAAACACGTAAGCTATTCTGTTCTACTGGCGAAAGCAATACAAATTCTTCTACTACGGATATGATCAGTACGTAGCGAAAGATTTTTTTTTTCTCCTTCTCCTCAAGGACACTTGAAGCATCTGCTCGGAGATTCGTTTCGTTTCCTGCTTATTCAACAATATGACTAGTAAAACCGTTGAAGTCGCTCGTATTGCGTTGCGGCTGCCGCCGTTTTGGAAATCCAACGTTCGTCTATGGATTGCGCAATGCGACCATGCATTCACATTCAGTGGTATCTACAGTGATGATACTAAGTACACTGCTGGACAATTGCTAAGGACGGATAACATTATCATCCATAGCAACCACAAAATGAAAGGAAGCAAAATGTGGAAAATTAGAATAAGTGCGGGATATTAGTAAGAAGAAGTATGAGTATATGCAAATTTTTTTTCCACGTCTGTTCATCACGTGATAGCGTTCATAAGATCTTTAAAGGTTTTGACGCGTTTGGACAGTTGTTGTTTCAACTCAAAGTTTTACAGGAAAGATTTAATAGACGAACTTAAAATTTTTGGCATGTCTTCCCGACATCACATAGATGATTTTATGCGTGGCCGAATTATTGGAAAGATCGAAGAAGGGCGAAAAATAACAGATGTTTCCAGGGATTTCGACATCACTCACAGTGTTGTTTCACGGCTGTGGAAGTCATTTAAAACTACTGGAATGTGTAGTAGACGGCACGGAGGAGGTCGTGTTAGAAGTACGACGCCTGCAGAAGACAGCTATATCGTCCTATCAGCTAAAAGTAACAGGCGCACCACAGCTCAGCAGGTGGTAAATCAGTTTCTTGCTGCCTCAGGAAAGCAGATCTCCCGAAAAACTGTTGCCAGACGTTTGAGGGGAGGAGGACTATACGCACGCAGACCTGTTGTGTGTGTCCTATTGACCAGACAGCACCGTACTGCCCATTTGCAATGGTGTCATGAGCATCACAATTGGACTGAACAGGACTGGGCATGCGTACTATTCTCAGATGAGAGAAGGTTCAGTCTGTCATCGGATTGTAGACGCCAACTGATTTGGCGCGAGAGTGGTACTGCTTATCGTCCAGAAAATATCCAGGAAAAGGACCGATATCCGACATGCAGTATCATGGTGTGGGCTGGCATCATGATCAATGGCCGCACGCGCCTACATGTGGTTGCGAATGGGACTATGACGGGCCAACGATACATTGATAAAGTTCTACTTCCTCATGTTCGTCTTTTCCGTGGTGCTCTCGGTGATAAATTTGTTTTTATGGACGACAATGTAACATGTCATCGAACACTCGCTGTTCAGGATTGTCTAGACAGCGAGGGTATTCAACGTCTCGTATGGCCAGCGCGTTCTCCAGATCTAAACCCCATTGAAAATGTGTGGGATGCTTTGGGGAGGCAAGTTGCTGGTCGAAACTATCCTCCAACAAACAAGAACACCCTCATCCGTGCACTCACAGAGGAATGGGATAAATTGCCTCAACAGCTGCTGGATAATGTTGTGCAAAGTATGGTACGACGTGTGGAATGTTGCATCACACTCCACGGTGGACATATCCCGTACTGATACCTTTCTTTAAGGTGCCTGCTGACTTTTAGATGCATTGTTCCATTTCTCCGTACGCAGATCAATTGAACATTTTTTTTTCTTTCAGATGTTTCACAGCTTTTGTACTTTCCAGAACAATAAATATTCTTTATTCTAATGTCAGAACAGTGCGGCAACTATATTTTATCCTACTAGGCCTCATGTCTCGCTTAATGTTATGCTACATAGCAATTTGTGATCCGTCCTTAGCAATTGTCCAGCAGTGTATTCTGCTTTGGTTGCGAACCTGGATGCTGAAAATCTCTCCTACGTGTCGGACATTGTGTTAAGCCCTCCGAACAGTGACAAATATCACACTCTCTCACAGCGGCTCATCACCCAATTTAGCGACTCGGAGACTCAAAAAATTAAGAAACTGCTTACTGACCTTCAGCTAGGAGATGAGAAGCCCAGCCACCTGTTGCGAAAAATGAAAGAGCTGTCTAATGGCCAACTCCAGGATGACTTTCTGCAAAGTTTGTGGCTTCAAAGAATGCCACCACATATCCAGACTGTTTTGTCTGCATCCTCAGAGCCTTTGGATAAACTGGCTATCACCGCTGATAAAGTTTCTGAGGTTGTTGGTGCGTCCTTCACTATCTGTGCTGCCTCAACTGTTCCTCCACCATCCCAGTCATCTTCATGCAGTGTTCAGCCAACCATGGACTCTCTCGCCAGGCAGATCCAAGAGCTGTCTCTACAAGTTGCTGAACTGACAAGGGAGCGCAATTCCTCTCGCCACCAACGATATAGTTCTGACCGCCGGAGATCACATTCACGCTCTAGGAGTGTCAATAGAGGAAGTGGCATCTGCTACTATCATCGCCGTTATAAAGAGCAGGCCCGCAAGTGTGTTTCACCTTGTGCATTTGTGCAAAAAAACGAGTAAGCTCTGTCATAGCTGGAATGGCAGAGCCCTCGAAACATACCAGCCGGTTATTTTTATTAGACCGCAAGTCTGGCCAGAAATTCCTCATAGACTCTGGAAGTGAAATCTGTGTCATCCCACCTTCTCCAACTATGAATAAATCACCTCAGTCTAACTTCTCCTTATTTGCTGCTAATAATACCAAAATTCCAGCCTATGGTATGGTCCGTAAAGAACTGAACCTGGGTCTGAGGCGACCTTTTATCTGGACTTTCATAATTGCTGATGTATCATCTCCTATAATTGGTGCTGATTTTCTAAAGCACTTCAACCTTTTAATCGACCTTAAGAAAAAAAGGTTGGTGGATGTGGAAACTTCTCTTTTCACTTCTTGTGTTTTTTCAAATGTTGTACAGCCCTCACACAATCCTCACTGTAGATGCAGACATTAGTTTTAAAAACATCTTATCGGAATATCCAGACCTCAGCAACCCTTCTTTAATTTCCAAATCAGCATCACATGGCACAGTCCACCATATTATTACTACTGGCCCACCAGTCACTGCCAGGCCTAGAAGGCTACACCCTAAACTGTATGATGCAGTGAAGGTAGAATTTGAATTTCTTCTTGCTCAAGGCATTATTAGACCTTCCAAAAGTCCCTGGAGTTCTCCTCTTCATGTTGTGCCCAAATCTGACTCTACAGTTAGACCTTTTGGGGATTACAGGCAGCTGAATTCTGTTACTGAGTTCGACAGCTACCCCATGCCTTATTTGAATGACTTTGCTCATGCACTACATGGCAAGAGGATATTTTCCAAAATAGACATTTTTAAGGCATTCCACCAAATCCCTATAGCTGAGTGTGATATTCCTAAGACAGCTGCAACAACTCCATGGGGTCTTTACGAATATACCCATTTGTGTTTTGGCCTTGTGAATGCACCACAAACCTTTATGATTCATGCATGAAGTACTAAGAGGACTTCCTTTTTGTTTTGTCTACTTGGATGATATTTTGTGTTACTCAGAAAATGCTGAGGAGCATCGTTCTCACTTAAGAACTATATTCCAAAGACTGAGCTCATATGGTTTAAAACTAAATATCTCTAAATGTGTATTTGGTGTGACTGAACTCATTTTCCTTGGCCACCTTATCACTTCTGATGGCATTAAGCCATTGCCTGACAAAGTTCAAGCAGTTCTTGATTACAAACAACCAGAGACTGTTGGCTCTGAGAAAATTTTTAGGATTGTTAAATTTTTATAGACGTTTCTTGCCCAAAGCAGCTGAACAACAGTATCTTTTAAGTGAATTTTTAAAAGGTTCTAAAGGTAAGAAGGACTCAAAGCCTTTAAACTGGTCTTCTGAGGCAATTACAGCATTTCAGAGGTGTAAACAAGCTCTTGCTGATGCTGCACTTCTTGCTCATCCTTCACCTTCTGCCCCGCTTGCTCTTCATGTGGACGCCTCTGATTATGCCATAGGAGGTGCACTTCACCAAGTTGTGGACTCTGAGCTACAGCCATTGGCTTTCTTTTCCAGAAAACTTACTTCATCTGAAAAGTCTTACAGTGCCTACGACCGTGAACTCCTTGCTATCTACTCGGCTATCCGACACTTTCGGTATATGCTGGAAGCCAGAGATTTCACAGTGTTTACTGACCACAAGCCCCTCACTTATGCTTTTAGGCAAAAAGTGACAAGTGTTCTCCACGGCAGATCCGTCAGCTGGATTTCATCTCTCAGTTCACCACAAATATTGTACACATTCCAGGATCTGACAATATTGCTGCTGATGTTCTCTCTCGTGTTTCTGCAATCACCTACCCAAGTCAAATTGACTAAGACTGTATTGCTGAGACACAACAGACTGATCAGGAGCTTCACACCCTAATAGCATCTGGAACTTCCTTGGAACTCAAAAAGGTAACTTTTCCCAATTCGTCTACTGAAATTATGTGTGATCTATCAATGGGCACAGCCAGACCCTACATCCCAAAACAGCATCGCCAAGATGTTTTCTCTGCTATGCATAATTTATCCCATCCTGGCATACGTCGATCAGTGCATTTGATGAAGCAGCGTTTTGTTTGGCCATCAATCTCATCAGATGTAGCTAAGTGGGCAAGACACTGCCTAGCTTGCCAAAAATCCAAAATTCATCGTCATACTAGATCGCCTCTTTCATCATTTCAAGAACCTTCCCAAGGTTTTGATCATGTTCATCTGGATCTCATTGGACCTCTACCTCCATGAAATGGCCCATGGCAGGTATGTCATGAGTTCGATCCAAGTACCACTAAAGACCCGCCGTGTAGGGCAGCGATGCACGTTAAATCTGTCGAGAGCTGAAACGTCCTCCCGTTGGTGTGGTGTGGTAGTTAGGAGAGGGGGGTGCCAGCTCAGGTGTCGTCCACGTCACTTGACCATGGTTCAAAATTACGTGGTCCGTCGCCGAAAGCCCTCGTGTAGCTGAACAGTGCGACGTTAATATTAACTCACTCACTCCATGAAATGGCTACACCTATTGCCTGGCAATGATTGACCGTTTTTCGAAATGGCCAGAGGCCCAACCTCTCAAAGACATAACTGCTGAGACTGTGGCTGAGACCTTCTTTTCCTCTTGGGTGTCTCGCTTTGGAACTCCTGCAATTCTCACAACCGACAGGGGCAAGCAGTTTGAGTCCTCGCTCTTCAAAGCTCTTAGCAAACTACTTGGTGTTCAGAAGTGTCGTACAACTGGATACCACCCTCAAGCTAATGGGATGATCGAAGAATTGCACCGCCCATTGAAAAGTGCAATCAAATGCCATGCTACTGAGCGTTGGACAGAAGTACTCCCCTATCATCTTACTAGGTCTACGAGCTTCTCTTTAAAGAAGATATTCTGTGTACCCCAGCTGAATTAGTTTTTGGGACCACTATTCGACTGCCAGGGGAGATGTTTGACTCTTCCAAGCCAGACGATGATGTTGTGAATTTTGTTTCGAAACTTAAGTCTCACATGCAATCACTTCACCCTAAACCACCAAAACACCATGGCAAACGTCCAGTTTTTATCCATCCAGGACTGTTGGAAGCAACACATGTTTTTCTTCGCCGAGACATGTTAAGTCGTCCACTTCAACAACCCCATGATGGCCCTTTCAAAGTCTTACAAAGGAAGGATAAAGTGTTTTTCCTTGACATCAATGGTAAACGGGTATCCGTATCTATTGATAGATGCAAACCTGCCTTCTTTCTTAACACTGAGGACTTGCAACTACCTCAAACCAAGAATGAAACACCTGCTACTGTGGAACCTAATGCAACAGCTTCAACACCTGCTACTGTGGAATCTGATCCAACAGCTTCAACGCCTACCCAGCCATCTACACGTTCTGGTCGCAAAGTTCATCTTCCAACTAGGTATCGTTGACACTGGAAGGGGAGTATGCAGCGACCTTACAGCTCAACATAACGACTCCAAAACTGAACTGAATTGATCTGTTATTATTGTAGCGTGCCTGGTTCCATGTGTTGTAGTTCTTGAAAGCTTACCTCTTAATTGCTCATTTAATCTTTAAAGTTAATAAATGTTATTGTTATTTAATTCAACCGTGTTGTAGTGAAGAATGCCTAACCACGCAACGCGGCATACCTTAAGTTTTACGTTAAGAAAATAACTGTAAAATACTTTATGTTTACGGAGCTTGTGCTTAAATGATTAGTCATTTCAAGTATATAGCTTCATTAATTCATAAGTGTAAATAGCCTCACTTTATTCTGCGTGTTGAAGAACAATAAAGAATATTGAAATCGAAAACGAAAGTTTCTCGAGTCACAACAGTAGTGATCCTTTTTTAGTTTCCTTTGAATAGTGGTTAAAGTCACATATTTTTGGAATATTTCAGCAACACTGTTAGCAATTTGTGAAAATTAAGGTCTTGTATTTATTTTTATCTGTTGTATTACATAGCAACATTCTCGAGGGGACACTGCAGATGGGATGTCATATCTTGGGTTGGACGTTAAAATTTTAATTAATTTGTAGTTCATGAACACTTTTTGACCTAATGAATGTCTCCTGTTAACAGTTTCAGTTTTTGATTAAAAAATTCCCTCCTTTTTTAATGATCCATGATGATCTTCTTTTCAGTAACATATCGATCTCTGTAACCCCCTTGTTTACTCTTCCCATATCAGCAGTAGAGAGACCTTCACTCCCTCTAGCGGACAGAACTATCTTCAGTATTGGCAAAGTTTCGGAACTGTAAGGTTGTACCAGCATGCGCTCTGATCCCTTTCAATTCTACGCGAACTATAAGTTCTCTAGTTATGTCTGTAAATGTTTGTTTTGTCTAATAAATGTGTTTAATTAACTAGTGGTCTTTATAAAGAACCCCTTCCCCGCGTGTCTCTTTATTACCTTGGGTCACACCCCTCATAATTTGGCGCCCACCGCGTCATATCTCATTTCTGTTACCTGCCATGTAATAGACAATCATTCAAATCTCAAACACAAATAAATCGTAAAACATACTTGTAAATACGTAAAAAACACGATTCAAGCGTAATTTTATCACAATCAATAGTTAAAAGCTCTATTTTGTAAGTATACACCAAGAGTGTCAAATTCAAAGGCTAACTTGTGCTAAAAAAAACAAGGTTTAACTTTAGGTGGGCCGCAAAGAATTCAATATTCTTAGAAATATTGATTTATTTCGAATAGTATATTATAATAAACATGTATGAAAAAGAACCAGGAAAATGGAATGTTTATGTCCTTGGTAGAACCCCCTCAGTATAGAGGGCGCTGCTTGTAATAACATGTGTTGTTGACATCAGAGATCTTCTCTACGTGACCGAGTGCAGACGCACTCCATATTCCATTAAACTTATTATTTAATCTTACACTTGTCTTCGATGATTTATTGAATTTAATTGAATCTAACGGATTGTGATGATATGAAAGTTGATTGATATAAAAGCATTCTACCACTGATTAACTGAACCACGGATGATAGTAACAGTCCTGATACCACTTCTCTGCTATCTTTCCTATTTTAGGAGTATATATTATACTTTATTATATAATATTGTGTGCTGATATATTGGCTGGGCCGCAAGAATGTTCTTTGTGGGCCACATGCGGCCCCCGAGTTAAACACTCCTATTCTATTAAGACTTTCTGCGGGAGAAGGTTGGTGATTATTTGGGGTTCGTTTTACTTTTTTAAGTCACGGTGAATTTGGTTGTTATTGATAGATTAACGAAATTCTGAAGTATCCCCGAGAGGTATATATAGTAAATTTTTAAGAGTAATTTTAGCATAAACATGTGTGTAACTGTACTCAGACTTTCGGAGGCAAGTGTATAAAATCCAAGAGAGCTTTATTTTAATATTTTAAAAATCATTTATAAGTGATTTTTAATTCTTCCATCCGTCCTTTCATCTTCCGAATACTGAACATAGAAAAAAATAGGTTCTCTAGGATTGCAGTGATCTTTTAGTGAATAAATTGATATGGACGTAGAAAAAGAGAATACGTATTTTCCATGTTAATGAAACCATAATGCGTAGAGTAAAATGAAAAATATTTGAATATAGAACAATATTTTTATACGCACCACTATATTAAAAAAGCAAAAATAGAATAATTCAAAAAGGAAGTCTGGTTTATTTGTTCCATAATTTTAGCGTTAGCGAGCCTCCATCCCGTATCATAACCTGTGAATGGCGCCTGGGGAAGTAAATTGTCTTGATTACGAGAGACACTCTGGCTTTCGTTGATAGTAGAGAGATGCGGTTAAATCAAAATTCAAAGTTAAAATGTTCTTCCTGAAAAAGCTGTGGAGGTTCCTTATGATTTGAGAAGTGAACTGGTACTTGGCTGGCTGCCCTGAAGTTAAAATAACAAAATTGAATGGGAAGGTAGCCTGTTAGGTATGCGGTATATGTCAAATAGATAAATTAGATTAAGTTAAAGAAAAAAATTCGAAAGTAAGGTAAAAAATTTAGCAGTTCATTTGCCAAAAGGCAAATGAGGTTATTAAATGGTAGGGAGAATTATATGAGTCAAGGAGAATTCTCCTTGGTCTTTTAGTATTGTCATGGGGAGTATAATTTTCGAGATTAATGATGTGATAGTTATTTGTTTGAGGTAATGAGTCAAAAAAGTTTATGGCAAGTTTTTGAATATAACTTTTAAAATTCTATAGTTTTAATGCCTTGTATATATCTGCATTTCTCATGTACATATTCGAATGAACAATCATGCGAATAGTTTTATTTTGGGAAATTTCAAGAGTTTTTAAGTTGCTTTTAGCGGCATATCCCCACACAGGACAACCATAACTCAAGATGGACCGCAGGACGGCAGTGTAGAGAAGTACCTTATTATCTCTAGTCATCTCCGAGCGAGCTCTCCCGTCTGGCTTTTCTGTGCACTCCCCAGGTCGCACTTATAGCTCTTTTTAGAGCTGAGTCGACTTCCTGAATTAAACAACAATTCTTCGCTGACGACTATGGCCTCGAACAACGAACTCCCTACGGACATGGACTATCAAAATATTTCTCTCCCACACTCTGGTAAATCAACCCCGGAACGACCGATCGGACAAACCTCTTGTGCTAAACTAGAAGCAACTAAGGCTGACATCCGTCGATACACTCTCATTGTCCAAGGATTTGAAAACATGATCACAACTCTTAAGCAATCGAATGCCCAAGATGAACACGACCCCACCTTTGTTGAGATGGTCAAACAATGCACCTACTATGAAGATCTACTGGACAAAGCGGTGAGTGAATTTGGCACTTTACCTTTTTGTGATACCCCTGGCTGCCCTGTGCATGAAACCCCTACTTCATCACCAGTTAAATCTCAACCTACTAAAAGGAAGGAGGAGGATGGTTTCACCACTCCTCCCCCCGGAAAAGTTTCAAAAAATAATCTAACTTACAAAGAAAAATTTAAAATTAACTTGCAAAATAGATTTAATAACTTACAACCCAAGATACTAAAAAGCAACAGGAACTTCTCGAACTAACACCAATAAAAACACCACTTTATTGCCCAAAGCAAACAACCCTGGAGCCAAAAATCTCCCACCTCCAGTTTTTCTTAAATACTCAAAGGACCCCAGATTACAAATGAAAACTCTTAATGATATTTACCCCGAACTGCGCAGTAAACTCACCGGAGAATACATTAAACTGTTAACGGACACTGACGAAGAAAGACGCGAGTTACTTCATAAACTTGATGAACTCGAATTCCAATACTTTGCAATAAAACCAAAAGCCGAAAGACCAATAAAAGTTGTTATTAAGGGGCTTCCCAGAAATTCCAACCCTAAAGACATTGAAAACGACCTTGTGGAATTAGGATATACGGTAGATAGTTTCACAACTTATCGGCCGAATCTCCAAACAACCTCTCCCTATATTTCTTGTATCACTACCTAGGAACATCATTAACGCTAAAATCTTTGAACTAAAAAAAGTCAGCTTTATGAACGTCACTGTGGACGGTTACGATGGCAAAGGGGTCACCCAATGCTACTCTTGTAACCGTTTCCACCACACAGCGGAAAATTGTCACATCACGCCAAGGTGCCTAAAATGTGGTGATGCTCACCAAACGCGCGAATGTGAAATTTTGGCGTATGTAAAAAGGTATGGTAGTCGAAGCTGATATTAGGGCAATAAATTGTGCAATCGATTCCTTGTTCATCTGTGCGCTGTAGGGCTTCCATTTAATAATGTTAAAATCTGTTATTATGGACTTATTTTAATTTTGAATATGAAACTATTCTTATATAAAAGAAAAAGTACTATTAAATTTAAGATATGTTTTCTGTATAAATAATTATACGGAAAAAGAATATGTATTTTTTCTAGTTGTCAAATTATCGTATATAGAATGAAAAGTGAGCAAAATATCCCCTAGTGAGAGAAAAGACTATGATATTTTCCAATAATTTACAGACAAAAATTTTTTTTAAAAAAAAACAAGCCCTGTTTAAAGTATTTTCACTTGACGCATTTTACTTAGGATATATTAAGCGTAAAAAGGCCGCAGATCCATATTCCGCTTATTGTTGACTTGAAAAGTGCATTCAAAATGGAATTCTATGTACAAGCCGGAGAAAGTAAGCAAATTGAAAATTTTAATTTTTGTTAAAAGCAACGCTTCCACTAAATGTGTACCATAATTCTTCAAATAGTGATCTCTTTCGCGCACATAGATTGTTTTTTTAATCATACAATCAGGGGCGTAGTACCACTGTATCAACGATACTGGACCTTCACAAGCTACAGTTTCCCCAACGTAAATAGATAAACAAATCGTAACATGTAAAAGGACCTCAAAAAAGAGAGTTCTTGACAATTTAAAACAGGGCCACTTAGCATTAGCTACGCCAGTGCATACAATTTTCGAGAAGATATACTGTAACACACTTAATATTTTGTTATAATGTACATTAATGTACAAAATAAAAAAAATTTTTTTTGCTTTTAATTTCATTATAAGATCTTTTTTTTACTTGTTACTTATGCAATAATTTTCTTTGTTTCTATGCAGTAAATATTTTAGTAATGTTATAAGGGTTAAAAAATATTTCATCTAAACTTATAACTATAGGTTGCTTGCTACTTTAAAAAGCTAAATTGATACATTTCACTATTTGGAACTCTTAATTCCACAAAATTAGAAATTCTTTCCTTCAAAAATGTTGTACAGTTAATTTGCCACAGTAATTTAAAATTGCATTTATAAAACTTTTGAATTAAAACATTACATTAAGCAAGAGTGGCATTTCAAGACATGTAGAGACTCCAAGCGGTTGAAATTTTTTCTGGGGTGGGGGAACAATCAAGCTGAGACTAGTAAATATGTAAAACTAACAAGATAATTCTAGTAACAAAAGACTATACAAATGAAAAGTTTCAAACCGTTAAATAATTGAATAAGTTTAATTACAAGATATTTCTGTTTTGCTTTATTTTTGGCAAAATTATTAATTCTTTTTTCAGTCTCAATGCAGTTTAAATTTTATTTTGCGGTAGGATAAATAATCAAGTTCTTTATAAAAAGAATAAAATGAAAGAAAAAAATCTTTTGAACCAAACGTGATCTTTTTCTGGATACATTATAGAGGGGATTATTAAAAACATCTTCCATAATATTTGTTTCAGGAAACATGTAAGACAGTTACAGGATGGCTCAATGGACAAGTTCTATCATGAACCTTGTTATAGAGGCGCTGCAGTCATTGGAATCCTTTTCTTCTGGTTATAGCAAAATCGCCATTGCTTTTGAGCGTAACGAACTTCTAGCCTCATCTATTGTCCAAAATACTATTTATTATCGTGAACATCTCTATTGAATATTTTTCAAAGCTTGGTTTAATCTGCAATGAATTTAGTTAATGAATAATAATTTATGGTATAAAAGGATAAATATGAATGAAAAGCTATATATACATTGAATTATCCAAATTTTATTGAAATATCTACCACTTTGATTTAATTGAAGAAAGATAAAAGCATAAAAAAGTTAGAAATTTTACTTTATTTTAGACATGAAATGTGAATTAATTCTCCGTAAAATCTATTCTTTTCCACAAAAGAAGTAAGAAATGTGTTACCTTATCAAGTGATTTTTAAAAGTATTGTTAGGGTTTATGTACGCCCTTAGATGACGCTATCCATTCGCGCTATGTCAGTGATACTTTTTGTGAATTTTATGTGAATGTGAAAACAAGGAATTGAAAGAGTCTGTTCGGGCCATTCGCTGAATGTTAGCGTTTTATAAATATTGTTAAAATAAAACCATTTGAAAGATATCAACATAAAAATAGTGGGGGCACCAGGACGAGATGTAAAGAGATAAGTCATATAGAATAATATTTTTGATAATAATTGATATTTGAAATTGTTATTAGGACTTATATTGTGCATTTAAGTGCTCAGAACTAATTTGAATGAAAGAATTGAATTATCTTTGATTTCATGATTATATTGCATATTTTTTATTATTGATTTGGATATTATGGTGAATAAATTTTTGATATGAGAGCGAAACAGAGAAAGCTCAAATAATTGAAATTGGAGCAACAAGAGTTCACGTAAAGGCATCTTTGACCAGGCTAGAAAATTCTTTTGATGAGATAAATACTCGAAATGAAATTTCTATTCGGTTATCCACTTTGGATGACTTATTAAAAGAATTGGAACGATTAGATTCGACTTTGAGTTTAGAGGAATCTGAAATTAATGAGTTCGAAGAGAGATATTTTTATTTGAATGCGAAATTTAATGATAAATTAGATGAATTGAATGCTCGGAATCAAGGTAAAACACAAAATTCAGTAGCGAGTTCGATTACTTCGAACTCAAGTGTTAGTAGTTTTAGGTTACCAAATTTGAGTCTACCACAGTTAAGTGGTAATTTTAAGGACTGGATAAATTTTAAGGATTTATTTGTTTCTACTGTGAATTCACACATGTGTCAATATCGAATGTTGAAAAATTCCAGTATTTGAAAGGTCTTTTACTAACGAGCCATTTTCGTTAATTAAGCAAATTCCTATATCTAAAGATTTGTATGAAGAAACTTGGCAAAAATTGTTAGATAGGTATGACAACAAAAAACAAATTATTCTGTCATTAATTAAAACGTTTTTGGATCAAAAATCTATTTCCGTAGCTAATTGTTTTAATTTCCGTAATTTATATTACACGTAAGTGGTGAACGCCTTAGAGGTCTTTATGCTTTAGTTGAGCAAACTTCTAGTAAAGACTGCTGGTTAATTTATTTATTATTACAAAAAATTGATTCAGAAAGTAGACGTTTATGGGCTATTAAATCACCTGAAGAAGAATTTCCAAATATGAAAGCTTTCCTTGATTTCCTGAACGTGAGGTGTTCTTCTTTAGAATTAATGTTAAATAATGAATCTCTGAATGTAAAATTCTATGCAAATTCTAATATTGAAAATGACAAGATCTTAAAATGTTTGAATTGTAAAGGAACACACCCTTTATTTAAGTGTATTCAATTTAAGAACATGGATGCTAATTCTAGAAAAAATTTTGTAAAACGTTTTTCATAAATATAAATCTTGCCCAAATAATCATTTAAAATGTTCTCTGTGCTCTTCCAAGTTCCACAATTTTCTTTTACATGAAAAAAGGCTTAACGAAAACGCGTTGTTTACAAATTCGTTACAGGGTAATGCAACTTCACAGAAGGAGGGAGCTAACGCAGGGACTCGCAACGAAGCGAGTGAGTTCAAAGGTTAACATTCTGCCTCGCGACACCGTCATGGGCGGTCATGAGGAACAGAGAGCTCCCGAAGATGCAATGCAGTTAGGCACGGAGATTCCCCCTGCCGCCCTCGCACCTGCCAATCTTCTATCTGATGTACGATGTGCTCAGATTAAAACTATCGAGAACTTAATCAAAATAAAAGACTCGAGGATAAAATATCTTCAAGATCTTATCGATATAGAGACCTTCGATAAAGACTGTCTCGATGCGTCGCAACTATCAGCGCTGATCAAGGAGAAGGCCAATACGGAACTTGAATACGCCACTGCACTGGGTGAGTTGAAAGTTCTTTATCCTTGCCCTATTAAAAGCTGCCATCACAATAAAGGGAACGGGTTTAACTCGTTCCGTCCTAAAAATGAAAGACCGGCCGAATCTCCTATTCTCCCGGCAACTTTAATCTTAGAAAATAAAAACAACTCTAATTCAAAAAAGCCAACAAATCAATCCAAAAAAAACTAACTCTAAAACAACAAAAAATCCGGCAAAAAAGCCTAAACAGGATCCAAAAATCCAAGAGGACGCAATCGTACCCACGAAAAACTCCTTCGCCAGTCTCGTGATCGATGATCCCGCTGACAACACGAATGAGAATGATAAACCCATGGTCGAGGACAATCCCGATACCAATGAAACTATTCCAGAAAACGAGGACGTCACCGTCACTCCTAAAGTTAAACCGATCATGCTTCGCTACCAAACTAATTATAATCTAATTCTAAAGGAACTCGACCGCAAGTACCCCAATTCAGTGAACAAACTAACAGGCCAATACATTAAAATTATGGCATCAAATACCGACGAGCTCCGTGAAATCACCGCTGCTCTTAAAGCACAAGGTGAGGAATTCTATTCAGTTCCCCATCTCTCAGAACGACCACTCGAAGTGGTTATAAAGGGTCTTCCCAAGTCCACTCCAACGGACGAGATCAAAGAAGACCTACTCAACCAGGGTGTACCAGTCATGAAGGTCTCCCAACTAACTCAGAGGAAATCTAAATTTCCCCTACCGATCTTCCTTGTGGAAGTTAGAAAGGGGCCACTGACATCTACGAAATTAGCAAATGTTGCTACATGTCAGTTGTACTTGATACATTCAACAAAAGGCCGGGAGCAACGCAGTGTTATAACTGCAACTACTTCAACCACAGTTCTGCGAACTGTTTCATGAAGCCCCGATGCCTAAAATGCTCAAAGGAGCACAGAACTGGAGATTGTCCCATTAAAGAACGCCTGGACACTCCTCACTGTATCAATTGTAACAAAGACGGCCAACCGGCAAACTGGCGTAACTGCCCGGCCTTCCCAAAAATAAAAAATAAAAAAGGTGCACCAGTCGAAAACCGAAACAAGCCAACCCCAAAAACGTTTACTTCAAAATTGGCTAATCCCACTATCATACGCAAATGCGACCTCCAATAGCCAACAGACGGCAGCCCCCATCAACCGAACCGAGACGGCGAAGAAGAGCAATTCCAAGCCCGTAATGAATAAAAAAGAGGAATCCACCGCATTCAACGACTATATTTCGGCAATGGCCGAATTCCGTAAATTTTTTAAGGACTTCCCAGGCATCATTGATGCAGGGAAAGCCTATAAAAATGCCAAGAGCAACGAAGATCGTCTCGACATCTTTTTCGGTGTCTTAGCCTCTGAAGGCAACCATTCCAACACCCCATAATGGTTTTTAGTCGTTTCGGGCTTAGAATCGCTGCATGGAATGCGAACGGTGTTAGATCACGTATTGTTGAATTACGTGATTTTATAAATAAGCACTCCATCGATATTATCCTTCTACAAGAAACCCTCTTAAAACCAGGTGTATCAATCAGGGTACCTAATTACACTCTCTATAGAAACGACAGAGAAACTCAAAATTTTCCATCTGGAGGCACTGCGATTCTTATTAAATCCTCTCTCAAGCATCATCACCTTCCAACACCATCTCTCGGGACGGTCGAAACTACGATCGTAGTCCTCACCCCACCGGGAGAAAACCCACTACTCGTAGCATCTATCTACATCCCCCACCCACCACCACACTCTCCGCGTGCATACACGACCTGGAGGAAATTTTCGCGTTAGAGCATTCCTCCATTTTATGCGGAGATTACAACGCTCACCACACACACTGGGGCTGTTTTGACATCAACCCCAGGGGGCAACAGATTAAAAATTTAATTGATAACACAGACACATATATCGTTGCTCCCGACACACCCAAACGATTTGGCTATAACTCCGCCTCCACAATCGACTTTGCTCTGACGAGAAATTTATATTGGATGACTGATATTATTTCTTCGCCTGAGCTTAGTTCCGACCACAATCCAATAATCTTAAACTTCCAAACATCTATTCAATTTAATTTCCCCACTAGAAACGTTTCCACTAACTGGGAACGCTTTCGTTTTCACCTTTCAAACACGCCCACTTTCCAACCAATCACAGCACACTCGGGAGAGGAAATTGAAGAGCAGGCCTCCACCCTCACAAACCAAATTTTAAATGCTTACAACAACGCTTCCATTCAAATTTACGCTAACAATAATTTCTACATAGACAACGAGTTAAAAACACTCTTTAAACTCAGAAATAAAGCACGTAAACTTTATCAATTCACCAGAAATCCCACACACAAAACAGCTCTCAACAGATTACAGAACAAAATTCGCAGAAAAACACACGCATTCACACAAAAACAATGGGAGGACAAACTCGCTTCTCTAGACACGGTCGATGGCTCCTTATGGAACATGACCAAAGGTTTTAAGAAGAAGAGATCCCCATCCCAGCCCTTAACGGCAACACCGGGATCGCCTATACAGACGACGAAAAAGCTGAAACCCTAGCGGACTCGCTAGAAAAACAGTTTCAACTCAACGACATTTCAAATCCAACATAAGACTCAATCCATACTAGGCTGGTTTCTAGGTTCCTAAATAACGATAACAATTTTGACGACTCTCCTACTAATACTAAACCTTCCGAAATAATTAACATTATTAATAATTTTAAAATCAGAACGGCCCCTGGCCGAGAAGGCATCACGACGAAAATGTGCAAACATTTTAATAGATCAGTAATCTTTCAAATCACTAACCTAATCAACAATATTCTGAAAGTGGGTTACTTCCCACAACTATGGTAAACAGCATCGGTAATTCCGATCCTAAAAAAAAAAAAACCTGGGAAAGATCCTACTCTCTCAGATAGTTTTCGCCCAATCTCATTATTACCTGTTCTCAGTAAAATAACTGAGAATATTATTCAAAAACGACTATGTCAACATCTAAACGATAGCAACGTCCTAATTCCCCAACAACACGGCTTCCGCGCCGGACTCTCCACATCACACCAGCTTCTGCGGGTGGTGGAGTACATAAAATCAGGATTCCAAGACCGGAAATCTACCGGTGCTGTTTTCCTAGACATCCAGAAAGCCTTTGATAGAGTATGGCATGTGGGACTACTCTACAAATTAATTAAAATTAATACTCCTCCCCACTTAATTAAACTAATTAATTCTTTTCTCAATAACCGTTCTTTCACGGTGAAAGTAAGTAATACCCATTCTTCTAACAGAAGAATAATAGCAGGAACGCCCCAGGGTAGTTCCATCTCCCTCTTACTATTTAATATCTATGTAAACGATATTCCTAGAACCAGCCAATCCACGATTTGCACGTTTGCCGACGACATGGCGATCCTGGCACAAAGTAACGAACTCCAACTCGTTACTCACTTCCTACACAAGCACATTGCTAAACTAGAAGACTGGTTCTCAACATGGAAAATTTATTTAAATGTAGCAAAGACAGAGGCCGTCTTCTTCTCACACCATGTCAGAAAAGAACCACCCAAATTATACCTACACAACACACACATACCCTGGTCTAAAAACACCAAATACCTAGGGGTGATCCTCGATGAAAGGCTCACTTTCAAACAACATATCATTCGCGTTCGCCGAAATTTTAACATTTCCGTCGCTAAAGTTGTCCCATTAATCGCACGGAAATCGTGTTTATCATTAAGAAATAAGTTGCTTATTTATAAACTCGTTCTCAGACCTGTCCTACAATATGCAAGTCCAATCTGGGGCCACGCAGCCTATTCTAATATTAAAATATTAGAAACCGCACAAAATAAAATTTTAAAAATCATCACAGACTCCCTTGGTACATCAGAAATGATGAGATAAGATTTGCTTTTTAAAAATTAAAACCTTAAAAGAATTTTTCAAAAAATCGCGATCACGTTTTTCAACAATATAGATTCTCATACTAATCGAGCAATTGCTCGCATTGATAAAAAAATACACCATTAATCCCTTATTTAACAGACCACGTAATATTCTAATTTAATTTTCAATTCATTCATTTCCATCGAACGTCACAATTTTCTCTCTCGAACTCACTCTCGACCAATGGGAACAGAGTGAGCCGACCAATTGTATTTCGAGCTCTGAGAACGCTTCGGCTTCCAGATCTCCACCTTCTCAGACACACCCACTTCAACCGGCTCCGATAGGCTACCCCCTGATTGGACCACTCACACACAGATTCACACTAATTCCTTCATATAGGCGCCCGTTTTGGGCGAACTTTAAACGGGGTTGAGCTTCTCGTCGAAGCGGGTAACTCCGCGCCCGTCGAATGGCTCACTCCATCTAATAAGACCACTTCTAGCGGTCACTCATATATTATTTTTACACTCAGGCATTTAATTTACTACTCTAGACTTACAATTAATTCTTTCACACTTAAATTCTCATTTTATCACACACATTGTAATTTTTTAATTCTTAACTTTCTTGTTTAATTTCTCACACCTATTTTTCATAATGATGCAGCAAAGGGCTAAGAGATAAGCTCAACCCATGTAACCACCCAGTTTTTTCATGAAAGGAGTTTGAGCTTCCCTGCGGGAAGCAGGTACTCCAATAATCCATCAACTTATTCAAAGGTTAAACGGGAGAATCGCAGATTTATTCTGGGGCTCCGGAGAACAGTGAACTAAATATTTCTTTTCTCAAAACAAAAAAAATCCGCAAATGCGAAAATATTTCATAATAATAATTCAAATGAATCATTTATCTGCCGAACATTATTAGATTCTGGGTCTGAGTATTGCTTTATTTCAGAATGAGTTGTAAATATTTTAGGTTTAAAAAGAAAAAGCAGTAACATACACTCTGTCGCAAAAAATATATGCACCCAGAAGAAATTGAGCTACATTCACGAAATTTGGTATGCATGTAGTGTATATGAAAATAAACAAATGATTAAAAATTCAGAACAAAATATCATTTTATTAAGCGGTTACAGCTTGCAAAAGGTTAAAAATCAGTAAGTAGTAAAGCCACCTCTGGCAGCTATACAAGCCGAAATTCGGCGTGGCATCGATTCAATTAGATCACTTATGACCCCCTGTGGAAGATCCTGCCATAGTCTTTGCATCTGCGCAGTTAATTCTCCTGTATCTCGGGACGGCTGCAGTTGTCTTCTCAGCGCGTCCAGACATTCTCTATTGGCGAAAGATCTGGTGACCTGGCAGGCCATGGTAGGACGTCATATCCTTGAAGACATTGTTGGGAGAGTCGCGCAGTATGTGGACGAGCATTATCCTGTTGATAAATGGCACCTGGGCGACTTGATAGCATGGGTAGCACAATCGGCGTTAAAATATCGTCCACGTATCTGCGAGCTGTCAAAGTGCCTTGAAGGACCACTAAAGATGATCGTGTGTCCCAAGAAATTGCTCCCCACACTGTCACACCTTGTGAAATTGCTGTATGCCGCTCGACAATAAATGCCGGATCGGACCGCTGGCCGGTGCGTCTCCAGACACGTGTGCGGTGGTCATCATCACTGAGACTGAATCGGGATTCATCACTGAAGATGACACGTCTCCAGTCTGTCACACTCCAAGTTGCCCGAGGTCGGCAAAATCCAGTCGACACTGCCTATGATGTGGGGTCAGTGATAAGCGTCTTAGCGGACGTCGGCTCCTCAAGGAAACTTCGGTCAGTCGTCTCCATATGGTTTCTCTTGATGGCACTGGATGTCTGGAAGGAGGTAAGTGGCGTTGAATCGATGCTAGCGACGTTGTTGGTGCCGAAGTGGCCACTCTTCTGATTGCACGATCCTCGCGATCATTTGTGTTCCTGGGACGTCCTGACCCTCCGCGACGGTACACTCTATTTTCTGTGATCCACTGTTGCCAACACCGAGCAACTACCATATCGCTCCGACCGAGGTGGCGGCCGATACGTCTATTCGACCAATCTGCTTCTCTGAGGCCTATTATACGGCCCCTATCAAAGTCCGTCAGCTGCTCGTACTGCCGCCGCTTACGTCTTGGAGGCATCCTAAGTCTCAATATCGTCTATCAAAGTCATCAGATTCGTTTGGATAGCCGTACGGCGCTCGTACTCATGCTTTTAATCTCTCCCAGTTGCGCAACTAATATGCGCATAGCACACTTAGCCTTGTCTCATTGGCTTCGAAATTTTAATCATTTGCATATCTCTTACCAGACTACATTCTTGCCGAGTTTCGTGATTGTAGCTTGATTTCTTCTGGGTGCATATATTTTTTTGCGACAGAGTGTATTTCTCTTCGCGGGATCGCGGGGGTTATTGCAGGTCAAACGAGAGGCTGTGTTGATTTGGTTATCGGATTATAGTCTTCGAATGACTGTTTGGAAGTGAACGCTTTCCTTTTAAATAAAGTCACTTCGCAAATAACTTCGAAGTTTTTGGATGTGAAGGATTTAGATTATTTGAAATCGATTCCTCTTTCAGATGAGGAATTTATGAGTCCGTAAGAATGTGATATAGTTTTAGGTTCTTATTGCTTTTTTTTTTTTTTTTTTGAAATTCTTGGCAGTGGAAAAATTGTTGGTTCTAAAAATGAACCCATAGCACAAAGAACTATGTTTAGATGGGTTGTTGCAGGAAAATTTAATGTTGAAAATAAGGAACCCCATGAATCATATTCTCATTTTTTAAGCACAGAAAACGAATTAAATACCGATTTGCTTCTTCGGAGGTTTTGAGAAACGGAGGAATTATCCGTTAAGAAACAATTTCTATCCGATGAGGAACAATTTAGTGAAAATCATTTTAAATCAAAATTTAAATACAATGATGAGGGTAGATTTGTCGTAAAATTACCGATATACGGAGACACCTCACGGTTGGGTAATACTAAAGGAATAGCAATTTCTCGGTTGCTGCCAATGGAGACATTTGAAGTCGATAAGGACTTTGAAAGGCAGTATAAAAATTTTGTGATAAAATACGAAACATTGGGGCATAGGATACCCGTGGAAAACAATGTGAAATCTATGGACTCAAAAATTTATTTTCTTCCTCATCATGCTGTTATGAAAAGTGACAGTGTTTCAACAAAATTACGCGTTGTATTTGATAGCACTTGTAAACCTTCAAATGGAAATTCTCTTAATTCAATTTTGGGAACAGGTAAAATGTTACAGCTTACATCTTCACGATTTTAGTGAAATTTAGATTGAATAAAATTTCTTTTTCCGGCGACATCCAACAGATTATAGGCAAATACTAATTGATCCAGAAGATCTAAATTTTCAGCGCATTGTGTGGTGATAATCAAAGGAATCTCCCATACGGGAATATAAACGAAACGAAAATAAGATGAGGCGGGTGCCAGCTAAATAAATCGCTTATACCCAATGGAATATAAACTGTGTACGGTAACATACGGTACAGCATCAGCACCGTGTATTTAGCTACTCTCTGCTTGTTTCAAACAGGGTTAGACCTAGAAAGAGATGATCCTACAGTTTCATCTCTTATAAAAGAATCTTTCTACATCGATGACTTAATGGCAGCAGCCCCTTCGAGTGAGGAAGCAATCTCTTTCATAAAAACACTTTCTAGCATACTAGAAGCAAGAGCATTCCATTTAAGGAAGTGGCGGTCCAATTCGTCAGAAGTACTTTCCCGTATTTCCTCAAACTGGGTAGGAGATCGTACCAATTTGGAAATCTACCCTGATGAATGCTCCAAGGCCCTAGGACTTATCTGGAATTCTATGAAAGATACCTTCATTTTCAATTTAAAAGTAAACTTTCCAGACAATATCATTAAGCGTTCTTTCCTGTCACAATCTGCAAGATTGTTCGATCCTCTTGGTTTTCTGACTCCCTATACCGTGTCTATTAAAAAAATTTTTATCAACAATTATGGCTGTTGAAATAATATTGGGACAGTCGTCTTCCAGAAGCGCTTGCAACGAAATGGAAAACATTCCAGAAGGAGTTTGAACGAGTTTGTTCAATCCACATTCCCAGGTGGATCCACACTGCTAGCCAACTAATAACTTTGCATGGTTTTTGTGATGCGTCTGAGTTGGCCTATGCATCTGTCATCTATGTTGTGCAGCTACAAACTTATTGTAATACCAAGGTGACTCTTTTGGTGTCTAAATCGAGGGTGGCACCTCTAAAGCCTGTATCAATTCCAAGCTTGGAGCTTAACGGTACACTGTTACTTGCACGACTTTATGCAACCTGCAAGAACATCTTGAAGGAGTATGATGTTTACTTCTATACATGGACTGATTTCCAAGTGGTTTTATCTTGGCTGTCTTCTCATCCAAGGAACTGGAAGCCTTACATTGCCAATAGAACATCCGAAATTTTGGACGTGGTTCCAGAAGACAGTTGGCATTTCGTGCCCACCAAGATGAGTCCAGCTGACATTGCATGATGAGGTTTATCACCTGAAGAACTTGCCACGTGTGTTCTATGGTGGGAAGGCCCTCAATGGCTTTCCTGTGAGATGGACTCGTGGCCTAAACAACCCAAGAGAAATGATCAGACTAATTTAGTGACAAAGGAAAGAAAACGGACAGCTTTTAGCTTCCCTGTAGCTATCAACTGTGACTTTATGGACTCTTTATTTTTAAAATTTCCATCATTTACTAAGATTATTGATATTTTTTCATTTTGTTTTAGATCAGCGGTTCTCAATCTTTTTTGGTGACGGAACCCTTTTGGAAAGCGAAATACTTGACGGAACCCTACAATAAAACAATAGTTTTTAAAAGTGTATCCTTTATTAATAAGCATAATAAAAGCACAAAGTAACAATTACTTATTACTTACTTACATACCAAGTATAATAACAGAAGATATTAAAAAAGAAAAAATATATAACTAATGGGAGGTATGAAACTGTTTTTTATTTTTCATCAATAGGTTGATGTCAGGTTTTATAGAGGACAGTTGAAGTCTCATATCAGGTTCGGCGTCCAATCTATAACGGTATTTTGTTTTCGTGGCTGCATAGGTTGAGAATCCTGTTTCGCGCACAAATATGTTGTTGGGAACGGGAGAAGAATATTCAGAGCCATTTTGCCAAGCACTGAATATTCATCACGGATTCTGCACCAAAAATCGTTGAGAGGCGTCGTTTTAAACAGTGACTCCATACTTGTGTCTGATGATATTTCTAAAAGAGATTCGCATATCTCGTTTGACATACTTTCTGGCTTTTGTAAGTTGGGTAAAAAAGGATTATGAATCCATTAATTCAGTTTCATTTTTGTATTCTGTTTTCTTCAGGAAAATACTTCTCAAAAGATGTGCGCATCGAAGTGAGATATGTGACCAATTCTTCAAATACATCATCTTGAAACATTTCTGAGTCGTTATCGCTAATGAACTCACTGAGTGACGTAAAGCTTTCTATTTCTCTCTTTCCAATGCAAATAATCCAAAATTCTAATTTTCTTTTGAAGGCAGTTATTTTGTTAAAGGCCTGGAAGATTGTTTGTTTACCTTGCAATGATAAATTTAATTCGTTCAGTTTTTAAAGATATCCGCCATAAAAGACAATCAGAACAACCAAGGTTTATCATACAAACGGTCTTTCAAATTAAAAGAAGTATCTGAAAGAAACATTTGTAACTCGGCTCTAAGTTCAAATAGCCTTGTTAAAGTTTTACCCCGAGACACAGCCATCGCACTTCTGTGTGGAGCAGCAGTGTTTTGTGTTTACTGCCATAATCTTCACACAATAAAGACAACAATCGGGATTGTAGCGGTCGTGATTTGATAAAATTAATTATTTTTACAGCTTCATCCATAACTAATTTTAGATTCGGTGGCATTTGCTTCATCGCAAGTGCTTGTCTATGCAGGATACAATAGTTGGAACTACAATTAGGCACTTTAATTTTTATTCGTGACTTTAGTCCTGCTATATTACCCGTCATCGCCTTGGCCCCATCTGTACAAACGTCAATGCAATCGTTCCAACTGAGATTATTTTCCTCAAAAAAATATATTTATTTTATTAAAAATTTCTTCTCCGGTAGTGTTTGTGGGCAGCGGTGAACACATAAGCATGTCTTCTTCAAAAGAATTTTCGTATGGATATCTCACGATAACCAGCAAGATAGCCAGACCAGTGACATCAGTAGACTCATCTATTTGCAAGACGAATCGTGCTTTTTGTAGACGTGTAACTAATTCTTGTTTGACGTAGCTTGCGAGATCATGAATTCGTCGTGAAACAGTTTCGTTTGAAAGCGGCGCAGTAGAAACATGCTTTGCAGATTTTTCGTCGAGCATACATTTTGTTATGTCTAACACACAAGGTTTTATTAAATTTTCACAGCGATAGTGTGTGCTTCGCCTGCTTGTGCAATGCGATAGGTAACTAAATATGATGCTTCTGTGGCCTTTTCTTTAATAGTGTAAGATACATGCATCATAGTTTTTTGACTTTCTAATAATTGTTCTTTTTTACGTGCAAAAAATCTTGATTCTTGTCTTTACACTCGGGATGTACAGTTTCTAAATGTCGGCGCAACTTGGCGGGTGCCATGGAACTATTGGGAAGCAGTTTACTACATAACATGCACAGAGGTGAGCCGTTGGGATCAACAAATCCGACACTGATACACGATTAATCATACTTCCTTTTTTTCGCCTTTGAAACCGTAGGACTTGACGTCGTTGCATAATCGTCTGGATCGGTAATTGCTGTATACTCCCCGCGTACTGCTTTTGAAAATTCGGCTTCGTTAGAAGATGTTGCAAAACGTTCATCGCCTTTAAGCCAACGTTCCATTCTTCTTTATTAATGTCTGGATGGTGGGGTCAAAATAACGGACAATCGTTACTGCGTTGATGAGTTTAATCGAAAGAAGAAATGTACAAAACGGATACAATCAGAATACAGCAGTAAACCATTAAACACTTTGTTTCTAGCAGAAAGGTACTTATCCCTCCGAACGCTAATCGTCGAGTAAGTGTCGAAGCGCGATCGTCTCGAACATTCTCAAAGATACTCAAGTCCGCGGCGCGTTTGATCAATAAAAAGCCGAAATAAAAATAGTAATACAAAAAATGCGGTGTAAACAATGTCGACTTTACGTTTTACAGTTAGAGCCGAAAGTCCCTTGTTCATAATTATTGCGTCTAATCTCAGAGGCGGCTTTTATCAAAGGGGCTGCGCGATCACAAGTAGATATCGGCGTTGGTGACTTTGTATACTAACGTATATATATATATAACTACACTAACGTTGATAATAGTATAATATTTCCGTGGTAAATAATTGTAAAATCGAAAAGAGCAGTGTTTTGAATCTTTTTTTTCTAAATTCTTGTGGAACCCCTACAGGGCTATCGCGGAACCCTAGGGTTCCACGGAACACACATAGAGTATGTCTGTTTTAGATTCATCACAAACTGTAAAGCTAGAGTTGGCAAGATGAAAAATTTATAGATTTCAAAGGTAAATACCATGTCCCTCCTTTAACCACACTCGAAAGGAAGCAGGCAAGTAATCAAATTTTCTTGTATATTCAGAATTTATTCTTTATAGAGGAAATCAGTTGTATTAAAGCTAATAAGCCAGTAGCAAAAAAAAGTATACTATCTGCTCTTTGTTCTTTCATCGACAAAGACGGTTTAATTCGAGTAGGAGGTCGACTTCGAAATTCGACACTCCAATATGGTGCTCTAAGCACCCGATCATCTTGCCAAATCAGCATAAAATTTGTAAATTAATTGTAAATATGTATCATATTTTATATTTGCATGCTGTATGTACTGTATTATTATGTATTATTACGGAAACTATTTGGAATACTGGTTTAAAAAATATTGTAAAAAAATGTATTCATAAATGTATAGTATGCTGTAGGTATAGGGCAACTGCATTCAAGTAATTGATGGGTGATCTGCCAACTCATAGGGTAACTCCTAGTAAGCCATTTTCTGTTTGTGGTGTAGATTATGCTGGCCCCATCAATATTTAAGATATAGAGGTAGAGGAGCAAAGACTAATAAGGGATATATAGCTCTTTTTGTATGTTTTGCTACCAAAGTTCTACATTTAAAACTAGTGAGTGATTTCCCTTCTGACGCTTTTATTGCCTCCTTGAAACGCTTTTGGACTAGAAGAGGAGCACCTAAGCACATTTATTGTGATAATGGTACTACTTTTGTTGGAACCAGGAGAAAATTTCTAGAAATATTTAAATTTGTATCAAAACTTAATGAAAATGAACACTTTTGCTATTTTCTATCTCAAGTGCTTGTAGAGCCCTCCAGAGAGTCCACATTTTGGAGGATTACGGAAAGCAGGAGTTAAGAGTATTAAGTACCATTTAAAAAGGATCATTGGATATACAAATTTAACTTTTGAGGAGTTCAGCACTTTCTTAACAAAAGTAGAGACAATTCTTTACTTAAGACCTCTAGTCTCTTTGGATTGTGACAATGATCCAGACAGTTTAAATATTTTAACTCTTCATTTTCTCATAGGTGAGGTTATTACCTCTTTACCTGAGCATACCAATGATGATAAACTCTCTCTTCGCTCCCGATGGGAAATTGTGCAAAAAATGAAATTGGGTTTTTGGAGAAGGTGGGAAATATATTATTTGAGTAATTTACAAAACAGAACTAAATGGAAATTTCCTAACAATAATTTTAAGGTAGGAGAAATTGTAATTATTAAGGAGAATAACATTCCTCCAGCAACCTGGCTTTTAAGTAAATTAATTGAAACGCATCCAGGTTAGGCTGGTGTGGTAAGAATAGTAACTCTTAGAACTGTTAAAGGTCTATTTAAAAGACCAATTCATTAACTTTGTAAACTTCCTCTACATCATGAATAACTTCTTGATGGGGAGAGTATGTTAGGGTTCATGTACGCTACTAGATGGCGCTATTTAAATTATAAGGTGTGTATTATTGTTTACGCGGGAGAATGATAAATAAACAACGATTGGAAGGAGGCTGTACGGGCCATTTGCTCTATGTCAGCGATACTTTTTTATAAATATTGTTAATATAAAACCATTTGATAACCATCAACAAGTATCTTTTAAGAATAACTTTCTCAATATAATATAATATTAATACATATATATTTGTACATGTATTTATTAGCAGAACTTTTAAGCTAATTATTTTCCACAGAAACATTACAGTATATTGAGATCAAATATAATTGCTTGGATATCACTCATATTTTAATTGCATGTTTATGCAAGTTGTTATATGTGAATCAATTAAACAAATAAAGAACTACAAAGATAGAAAAAAATTAATCTTATTTATTAACTGACCTGAGAGATGGAACCTCCAGTTAAAGGAATTACTTATTTTGATTACAAGTATGGTCACAAAATCTGTATTAATGGATGTAATTTTTCATGAATTTAAAAGGAATTCTTCTTTATAATATTGTTAATATTGTTCTTAAATATCCTTCTTTATATCATATTGTTCTTTATAATATTTCTTATTAATATTGTTAAGCAGTTGGATTCTTAGTGTACCAGCAGTGCATCTTCTTCTTCAAATACAGAAATATCCAGTTTGTTTTTCATTCATTTTAATATTTCTAGTTAAGGATTCCATCATTTTATATCTTTTATTTTTGTTATGATAAGAAATATTTAATATATTATCTATGTTCCGATGAATTTTATTTTCCTCTTATAGTGTATACTCCCATTCATCTCTGAGAGACAAAATGCTTTCAATTTTTCTTTTTTTTGAATTCATAGCTATTATTATCAGCATATTTAGAGTTACATGGTAAACCACTTCAAATGATTTTTTTAAAGTATCATTTTGATTTAAATTAATTTCCTGTATTTGTTCATGATGTTTATTGTCATTTACAAACATTCAGGCATCTTTATGGATGTGCTTGCAAATATTTCCTCTTATCAAAATGTCTACGCAAGTGCATGTAGAGGAATTGATGCAAATTTTGCAGGCAGTACATTTTATATTTAATAATTTGTGACATTCTTCTTCTTTCTTACATATTAGGTTGTTAGAATGACTTGATTCTATTTTCCACTCATTATCTCTTAATATTTAATTGTTTTGCTTTGAATTTCTAGGCCTTATCTGTTGCTATGAAAGTTTTTAATAGTTTATCGGAATAATTTTTTTTCGTTATTTTTATTAAACAATGAAATATTAATTCTGTAACAAATTTTAAGAGACCCTCTGCTGCAATATCTAATCTTATTACTTGCTTTCCATCAAAATAAGGGTACATAATATTTTAATGTAGGGTCTCTAAATGCATGTTAATATTTATACCCATACCTTATATAGAACAATAAGACCATTTTTCAGATCTTTGAGCATAATTTTTTTGGAAATATTTTCCAAAATTAGAGGTGTCCAAATTATTTAAGAAATCTATGAATTGCTTCTTTAGGTTAGAAAATGTTTCCAAACACAATTAATCCTTTTCTGCCTTTAATGCTTTATTAACCATTTTTCTCTTTTCTGGATTTTTTATTTTACTTAAATTTTCATGCCAATTTCTTGTAACATGGCAAGCGCACAATAAGACATTTTTATCTGAGTCTATCACAGAATTCCAAGCATTATAAATTACGGGAGCTATCATCATTCATAAATGCAGGAGTTTCGATTTTCGCCACAGCATTTTTAATAGCACTAAAATAAATTGTGAATACGTCTTCAGAACTTCTGTTTCAAAACAAAAGGACACAGGTATTTCTATTTTATATTCATCAACTACCAAAACTGAGTAAAAATTAAAATCATTGCTGTGTTCAGCCCATGAGTTTCATCAATACAAATTTTGTCCTTTTTATATTTTGCAAAAATTTCTTACCGAAAATCAGTCATGACTACAAGGACAAAATTTTCCTCTATTAATTCAAAGTCGTTTCCTGATTGTCCCTGCTTTTTGAAAAAAAAAACAATAAATTTTTCTTCCTTATCTTACATTTGTAGAGCCCCTAGCTTGACACTCAGTGCATCAATTTTATGCCTTTTTATATAACCATTAATATCGAAATCTCTTTTAATATGAATATCCTTTTTCTCCTTAAGCATTTCTCCGCCACTCTTGACTGTATAATTTCTTCTCCAATATTCTGCGATATTTTTTTTTCACTAACATCCTGTTTTAGTCATCCTGAAACATAAATAAGAAAAACGAAAACAGTAACTAATAATGAAAAAGCTAACAAAAATGAACCTACTAAAAATAAAATACTATACCAGCAATAGCTGTCCTCTTAATCTCTGATAACCTTCTAAAAGTTTCATGATTTTCATGCTTCCGGAAATACTGCACAACTACATTTTCAGTATTCTTTCAAACTTTCATTAGCGCTGGTTCCCATTTTGGCAG
Organism: Trichonephila clavipes; assembly: GCA_019973935.1. Classification (NCBI taxonomy): domain Eukaryota; kingdom Metazoa; phylum Arthropoda; class Arachnida; order Araneae; family Nephilidae; genus Trichonephila; species Trichonephila clavipes. The sequence goes on from BMAU01018627.1 coordinate 59,452, forward strand.
ATCCTTAAGGCTTTAAACTCTTGAGACCTTTTCTTCTTGGTTTGTAACTCCCAGTTCGAAAGCAGTAATAATACATCACTATATTTCCATTTTTATATGTCTTACTTACCCGCTGTCTAACATTTTTTAACATGGTCTTTTTTTCCATTTTCCATGTAACAAATTCTATTAGGTTAATTAAAAGAAGGTTTACATTTATTAATATAGTATTACGCAAATTTCAGTAGATAACATTTATATGTAAATGTGTAAAATTCTGCTACTACAGTGTAAATTTAATTTATGAACTAAATTTTAAAATGTAACAGTAAATAAATACCATTGAAGGTTTATGAAATTCCTTCAAAATCTCTCCATTTAAATCCCACTGTTAGTCAGCATGAACATTTTTTAAATATCTTTTCAAAAAGAATGGGCGAGTAAAGACCTGATCGCAAACTGAGCAGATTAAGTCTCTGCTATTGCTGTTATCCTCCATTTAAGAAAACAGTAAGTATGAAAAAAGACGATTACAAAAAATTAAAAACAAATTAATTAATTAAAATAATAGAGAAGATAATAAAATAATTAACAAAATAGGAGCACAAAAAATAATTAACAAACAAAAATAAAAGTTATGCAAAATATAAATAAAATACGATAAGAACTTCATTAAAAATAGATCTACTGAGACAGTGATAAAACCATTTAAAATATTCAATAATTTTAGTTTCCATAATGCATGCCAGATAGCGTCCGTATTACATTACAGAAAAAAAATGGAAGCATTGGCGCTGTCCTGATCCACTCCTCTGCAATCACTGTAAGATGTTTCGCGATTCCTATTGAGCAGAAGTCTACCGCGTGTACAAAAAAGCTTTGGTTTGAATAGAAAAAATATCTCGTTTCTATTCTGCCGTCGCTAAGTGAACTTGGTGTGAAAGAGCATTAATCAAAAATTGTTGAGATAATAATTTTTTTTAGCGGTTTTCCATTCTGGCAAACCGAATGAAATATAATTTTTTTTTAGTTTCGGATCGATTGCCGAAGAAATTAACCAAATCTTTAAGCCAAGCCCCTAACTCCATCAAGTTTATCAAATACATACATAGATTTTATACTCCTTGTAATTAATTAAATTTTAGATTTCAAAAGAATCTGATCACCACCAGCGTCTGTCTTTCAAGAAAAGTTAAAGTACTAGAAAAAAGTCGAAGCTTAAATTGCAATAATCATTGTTTGAATAAAATTATTCATGTATAATAAAGTGATGTAGAAAATCTTTAATTTTTCTGAAGAGTATATTTGCATCCACATTTGCTTGAGAAGTTGAGATAGAGTTCTTTTTTAGATGTAATATAGAGGTTGCTTCTTCCAGAGACTTTTGTGAGGGGATTGTATGTTTAATAGGCGTATTAAAGAAATTGATAGCTCTGATGTGTAAGGTGATATATATAGTCGCGTTTTTTTTAATCCATAGTTTTCACATTCCCTTACGAAAGTCCGCGATTACCTTTATCATTCCTATTTCTGGTATATCTGTTTTTTAGACAAATTTTATCAGCTTATATAAAATGCTTTCGCATAGTCCCTAAAAAGTTCTATAAAATATTTCTTCCACCTTGAAGGAGTACAAGGTAGTTAATGAGGTATGGACGTAACGTCACATAATTTTCACGTGATTATTGGGAAAATAATAAAACTAAATATGAACAACTCACAAAAGTCTTTATTCAATGCGAAAAAGAAACTTTTTTTTCACTGTACAGTATTAAAAGTTTTAGTGATACTTGTAATTAAAATTATAAAGTAATATTAGTGTGACTTCACTCTTGTTGCAGATTATAGATAAAAACTTATGATGGAATTGGAAGATGTTACTTGTAGTAAATGCACATACCGAATTTTAATCCTCTACAAAACAGTTTCTAAGCGCGCCTTTAATGTTATTTATCTCTGTAAATAATGACTCGCAAGCATAGGTTAATGAAAATGGGGTTATAATAGCATAAGTCAGCTTCTTTAATCAGTTAAATGTATCTGGAAATGAATTCCATGTTTCCAAAATTTCTATACTGACATTTTTACTAAATAGTAATTCCAACTTTCTCCTTGTTTCAATAAAATTTGAGTCCATATTAAACTACTCTGGAATTCTATGAGTTGCATTTGAAATTCTTCAATTTCCAACCAGTCGAATTGAGACAAGTTTAGTTTATCAAATTAAGTCACACCAGGGAAAATAATAAATTTGAGCGTTCCCGATATATTTGGTGGCTGCGGTAGCCTAGCGATCAACGTATCGGATCCTTGCTGGCTTGTCACGAGTTGAGCCCAGTTCAACAAAAGACCCACCGTCTAGAGGAGCAATTCACTTTAAATCTGTCGAGATCTGAAACGTTCTCCCGTGAGTGTATAGTTAGGAGAGGGAGTGCCAGCACAAAAATGTCTTCAGCTTAACTTGACCGTGGTTCGAAATTTCGAGGTCCATCGACAAAAGCCCTCATGTACCTGAACAATGCGACGTTAATATTCACTCACTCATTCAATTCTGGTCGGTTTCTTAAAAAGTTTAGCAGCATTTTTAATCATGTATCGAGTAAACATTATTTCTGATGATGAGAAAAAATGATTTGTTTACGAAAATGTTCGTTTGAAATTTTTAATTAATAAAAAATGTATTCAAATATGTACACATATTTTAATAACAATAGTTTATAGAGAGTCGAAGTATATTATTGTACATTTAAGAATTAATAAAATATATGAAATGTGCAAAAATAATATGTACCAGAGAAAAGTGAAAAAAAATATTGTACAGTTACATTCTGAAAAAGCACAATTTTCTCATTTTAATTTCTTTATCTTATCTGATCATTATCTGTCTGTTATTTAGTAAATATTTCGATTGTCAACATATGAAAATATTTTCTAAATTAAAAAATAACAAATACAAAGTGAAATTTTACGAAAAAGATAATTTGTGCAAACTTTTATCCCGTTTGTCATAAGGAAATGATAATTATCAATATAAAATATTCATTGTGACTAAACACTGAATAAAATTCAAAAAGCATAAACTTTTTGTTATAATTTTTTCATAAATGGAACATATTAATTTAAACCTTGTTTACTTTCTAATCTTTTTAACTTGGCACCAATTTAGATGACAAGTATGCATGTATACATATTTGAAAATAAAAACCATTTAAATTTTCAAAATATTTCAATATTTTGCTATTATTTCTTTTAAAAATATTAACATATAGTCGTACCTAACGAAGTCGCTAAATCCCCTCAAAAGAATGTTGAGTAGAAAATTGCTTATAGAAATTCATTTTTCAATAATATACTTTATAAATTATAGTTGCAGGACAAAGTTCGTAATATAGAGGTTCATGATATGGAGGCCCACCCGTAGTTCAGTGCTTCTATTTTTTTTGAAAAAGAAACTTTTAATGTAACATAAATAGCTAATTAAAGTGTTTTTATATAGTTATCTTTGTACTCTCAAGATCTATGAATTAATATGTGCTGAAAAAAACTGTCAGCATTCAAAGGAGATAAAGATTTTCTAAATTTTGATGGCCAGTAAAATAAATGAGACGCATTGTTACATATATTAATTTAGATATGATAAACTTATTTGCAACAAGATTAACCTCAAGAAGTAAATATTTTAACGTGAGCTTTAATGGAATTTTTTATATGCGTCTAATTTCTTAACACAGTGTTTCTCAAAGTGCGATGACCCTACAAGGGGGGCGGGAGCGTATCGAAAATTTAAAGATTTTTTTTTAAAAAAATAACTGGAAAGAGAACTAAAACAAAATGCTTTCTTCCATAATAAAAAAAAATACACACAACAACACTGACATAATTTATGTTTATTATCTGGCTTTTTTCCGTCATCAAATAGCTATCTTTGATCCCAAAACCAAATTAAAGAAAAAACATTTTTGTTTTATTTGCTGTATTTTCTCAATGAGATATTTTTTATTACGTTTTAACATAAAATATTACTCGTTAAAAGAAAAAACGAAACCCAGACCCTGAGAAAATTCTAAGAAGATAAACAATTCACCACTGTAATTATTATTGAAATACTGTACATTAGTTGTAGAAAAAGAAAAGGAAGTCATGATTCACACGTTTCAGCCAGGCTGCATAGTACGTTTGCTAATCATTTGATTGACCTTCAATCTTACGGTATGGTTATTATCAATATTAGTTCCCTCCCATCTTTTATGTGTTTGCTTTTCGCTTAGGGAAATTGTAAATAATTGAGTTTTGCGATATTTGGAAAAGAATTGATTGGTTTAACATTTCTGTAGGATAATTGAAAAGTGTCTGATTTGCGTCCTTTATTATGGACTTGTACTTTTGAATCATTTTAGTTCAGTTTTATTGGATTTTTTTCTCAAATCATCAAAGAATTGGATAGTCCTTGAAAGAAGGTAAGTATACTTTCTATAAATTAAAATATTCACTAGAATTCCTATTTGTATCGTGTACAGTAAAAATAATTCTAAAGAAATGATTGGGGTGACTGAGTCCCCCCGCACTACCATTAATGTTAGTATCGAGTACGCGCCTGCTCCCGGGTTAAAACTTTTTGAAGTCTTCTCGCTTTAAATATGTTAAAAAGTAACACAATTATTCTTCATCGGAAATTTATATTCTTTTTCATAATTTAACATTAATTCTAAATTCTAATTGTGTGAGGTTTAAAATTACAGTTCTTTTAAACAGTTATCTACAATTATAGCATTTATCTAAAAAAATCATTTTACATTTTTGTATACAATGTCGTGCACACAGTTTTACTCTCCTTACAGTTCAGCTATTATATCAAGAATAATGTTTTATTTTTTCTAAAAATGAACTCGTGCGAAGAGTCGGTGTTTCAGCCAGTATACGTTTGATGTATCAGTACTGAAGAAGGTATTTTATAAATAATTTCTTATTACTGAATTTGGCCGCGGTAGCCGAGGGGTATAGGTATCGGATCGTGGCTTGCCTTGTCACGAGTTCGAGCCTAGTACCACTAAAGACCCGCCGTGTAGGGCAGCGATGCACGTTAAATCTGTAGAGAGTTGAAACGTTTTCCCGTTGGTGTGGTGTGGTAGTTAGGAGAGAGGGGTGCCAGCTCAGGTGTCATCCACGTCACTTGACCATGGTTCAAAATTACGTGGTCCGTCGTCAAACGCCCTCGTGCAGCTGAACAGTGCGACGTTAATATTCAATCAATCAATCTTATTACTAAATTAAGAACAAGTTTAATAATTATTAGGGACTTTCACAGGCTTGTCCTGTAGAGGAAAGTTTTTCAAAGGAAGGTTTAATATCAGAAATTGACACTTAAAGCGTTATTTTTCTATATTTAGCTGAGATCTATATTTTGTCTTCAAGGCATCCACTGCAGAAAATCCGGTTTGAGAAAGGTAGGATGTTGAAAATGGTAATAGTATACGAAGTGCTTTTGTTTTCAGTACAGATAATTCCTCATCCACCTCTACCCCAAATTCAAAGAGCGATTTATTACAAAATTGCCTTTTAATTTTTCACTGGATGTGAAATTTATGAAGATTTCTTCTTCGGAAGTTGAGAGCCCTTCTGAAGTATCTTGAAATAGATCCCTAATCCACTCGTAACTTGCTACCTAGCTGTCCTCATCCAGAAAATACTTTTTAAAATTCTTTGCCAACATAGCTAAATGATTTTACATGTTTTAAAAACAACTTTCACATGTTGTTCTACAGATTTGTAAGTTTTAACACATATCGAGCTGGGGCTTTTTTTTTCCATCATTTACTTCAGTAGTGGTAAATCCAAAATTTAAGTATTTTTGAGAAGATCGCCTTGATTTAATTTTCGGAACCATGCTCGTTCGTCTGTGTACTTGTTGATTCTTTATTATGGTCGAATGTTTGCTTACGACTTAAAAATGTATGTATGATATTGTTTTAATCTACTGCCGTAAATACTTAATTACCGTGAATTAAAATTAACGTGGAAATTAAAAAAAATGTACATTCAAGCTAGATTCGGTAGCTATAGGAGTATCGAGTCGACCAAAAATGACTGGAATTGTACGAGGAAAAGCATTTTTACATATTTTGCGCAGACGTCCGATAGGTTGCTCAGACTCACGCAAACGTACCCTATAATGCCAGATGTGATGGATATGATAGAGAGCGACATTGACTAGACTATTTTTCTAATGACATTTGTACTTTGAGAAATGAATATGCTGAAGGAAATAAATCTTTAATTAAATACATCATTTTGCGATCTGTTCCAATTTAAAAATTAGAGAAAAAGAAAATAACATAATTCTAGGTAATATATATTTTAAGTAATTTTCTTAAAATATATATTACTTAAAAGTTACATATACACAAAATTTAATATACTTATCGTACCCACGCCAACGACGTAGAAAAATATAGGATATTGACCAACGCATTAATCTACAAAGGCTACTATGAAGAAGATCCCTTCCTGATCGAAACCATCCAAAGATTGGAAAACAGTAGCATGAAACACCAACAAGCGGTAAGTGAGTTTTCCTCTCACCCTCTATGTGATACCTCCGGCTGCAATGTACGTATATTTTCGGCCCTCTTGCCATTCAAATTTCCCTTTTCTTCTTTTCACGTCCAGACCACAGACCTACATTAAACAATGAACTTTATTCGAACTTTGTTATTTTTTTTCTAGTAAAAAAAATCTGAATTTTTTTACTATAGTATTATGGTTTACATTTTATATTATGTTCTTTTAATTTGATTTTCTTATATTTCTTTCAATATTTTGATTTTGTTGCTTCTTTTATGTTCGATTATTGATTTTTTTGTGTTCAACTTAATATCTTTATTTTTCTGCCACGAAGTCCTGTGGCAGACCAGGACTGAGTGGAATGAAGTTGTGTCTGATGGTTTTTCACTTTTGGTATGATGACACAACGGACTGCTCCCTGGGAAAACTGGCACTTGGATCGGGGTTTTGAACTTCTGAGGATCTTTGGACTAGTGAGGTGGGGTCTTGGAGGAAGCGGCCATGTAGAGGGTACATGAGAAAAGTGAGTTTTGCGTCTCAGGCCGCCAGATAGTACAGGAGCCCGGGACAGCCTAACCAGCATGTCCTGGCTGCTCTATCAGCTGGTGTATAATCCCGCCTGTCTTGTAGCTCCAGGTGGTGCCTGGATGGGGTCCTGCATTGCAGAGCGGGGGGCTCTCCCGAGGCCACTACTGGTTGCTGAATCTAGGGCTAGCCCTGCCAAACTGGTCCTCCGAAAATCACAAGGGATTCTCCTCCTCCTTTCTCAAAAAAAATCAAAATAAATCCAAATAAGGAAAAAACTCAAAACGCATCTACTAAAACCCCCATTCCACCCTACCCAACTCATGATAATCAGGCCATTGATTCTTTAAATCCATGCCCTGATAAAGAACCCGTGTTGCCTAGACCAGATGTTAATGAAATTGCTGCTAATTCCAGATTTTTAATATTGTCTTTAACAAATACTGATATGTCGAAAAAATCGCCATTTGCTATCCACAAAGCATTACTTGGAATAGGTGGCGAACCTAAATCTGTCAAACGCTTACGATCCGGTGATTTACTTATAGAAACAAGTTCTGCTCTACAGACTAAATCTTTTTTACTTGCCAAATCCTTTCTAGATTCTCCAATAACCATAAGTCCGCACTAAACGCTAAATTCCTGCAGAGGTGTCATTTCAGAATCTGATCTGTTGACCACCTCAGACGCAGAAATCCTCGATGGATTTTCTGATCAGGGTGTGATCCAGGTCAGTAGAATAACAATAAAAAAAGATAATTTGGTCATTCCAACAAAACACTTGATTCTAACCTTTAATAGACCTAAACTACTCACAACAATTAAAGCCGGTTACTTAAACTGTAAGATTCACCCTTATATTCCGAATCCTCTGCGCTGTTTCAGGTGCCAGAGGTTCGGACATTCACAAACTTCTTGCCGTGGACAACTGACTTGCTCTAGATGTGCGTCTGCTGGACACTCTTCTACAGACTGTACTCTAGAGCCAAAATGCATTAACTGTTCTCAGTCCCATCCATCGAATTCTCAATTATGCCCAAAATGGAAACTCGAAAAAAAATACAAGAAATCAGAACAAACAATAATATTTTATATATAGAAGCTAAAAAATTATTACCTCCTCAGCTACCTCAAACATATGCCCAATCTACTAAACCTTCACCAATATCCGTTACAACGCAGACAGATGAAAACATCACTAAGATAAAATGTCCACCTTTAAAATTACTTGCACCAATATCATCCAAACAAAGAACAAATATTCCTACTGCTGTTACCACATCCTCAGCCCAAACGCAACTCTTACCCTCCATCTCTTCAAAAACATCTACAAAATCGGATCCTCCGCCACCAACTCCCATGTCTAAGACAAAAGGGAAAATTAAAGAACAACCATCTCAATTACATCGTCCCCGAAAATATAGCAAAACAATAGATTTATTAAGTATAAAACCTAAAACAAATTTAAAGAAAGATCCTGCCAAAAACACAACCTTAAAAACTGCGAGGGAACAAGATTCCCCCAATGAAACATCTCCCGTCTCCAAAAAATCTCGGAGACGGAAAACTTTTAAAACCTCGGATGCCATGGACACAGACGCTAATCCTTCGGACTCTGATTGCGTCATAGGTCTGGCATCCGAAGATGAGAGCCTTTTAGAGGCTGATTTTAAAAAAATGGCAGATAATCCCTTGAAAGGGCCCCTTTCACCAAGTTCAACCAAAAAATAACTTCCCTGGTTTCTTGGAACTGTCGTGGCTATATAGATCGCATACAGATGACGTAAAAGACATCATTCGCGTCAGTACCATCTAGTATGCGTAGCACTTCAAGAGACTTTCTTGAAGTCTTGTCACAGAACAAAGATACGTCGGTATGGTTGTGTGCGGAAAGACACGGAGGGACCCTCTGTGTCCGGAGGTGTATGTATTTTTACATCCCTCGATGTTCCATCTAGTGCTCTGCCACTCCATACCTCGTTGCAGGTTGTAGCCGTGAGAATCCACTCCACGAGCCTAATCACAGTCTGCTGTCTTTACTTGCCACCAAATACTGCTATCCACCAACATGACTTGAACAACCTGATTAATCAGTTGCCAGCACCCTTTATCATACTTGGTGACTTCAATGGAAATAGCACTCTGTGGGGTAGTGCGAAGACGAATCCTCGTGGCAGACAGATTGAACAGGTGCTTTCTGATCACTGTCTCTGTCTGCTTAATCACGAGAAACCAACGCACTTTCATGAACCCACACGATCCCTTCACACATTAGATTTGGCCATCTGCTCACCATCACTCTTACCTCATTTAAATTTGTCAGTTGAGAAGGACCTCTATAATAGTGACCACTTCCCTGTTATCCTTTCTCACGATTCTGATTCGGATGGAAAAACCTTTCCAACTACATATTCTTATCGTCGTGCAGACTGGGCTCTTTTCACACAGTTGGCTGTGATAACTGATGCAATGGTCAAGACAGAAAGTGTTGATACAGCTGTACAAGAAGTCACCAATGTTTTGATTACTGCTGCTTAATTATCCATACCAAAGAGTTCAAGTCATTCATTCCAACATTACAAACCTTGGTGAAATACTGATTGTCAGACAGCATATAAGAACCAGCGGAAGTTATGGGGAATCTTTCGCAGATATCCCACTACGGAGAATCTCTTGGCGTTCAAAAAGGCAAAAGCAAATGCTCGCAGAGTAAGATCAGAGTCAGAGACAATCCTGGATCCGATATGTGTCCTCACTCACTTCGTCAACGTCCAGTAAACAATTATGGAAAAAGGTTAAGGCTGCTAACGGGATATATCGGGAATTTTACTTCCCTATTTTACAAACCTCGAACTCTGTCTTTTCTTCCCCAGTCGAAATTGCTAAAATTCTGGGTGAAACTTTTCAGAGTGTATCGAGTGCAGCCTCTTATAATTCTCGTTTTCTCGAAATTAAAAGGCAAGCAGAACGTACCCCGATTAACTTTTCCACTCGTTCCTTTTTTCCATATAACTGTGATTTTACGATGACTGAGTTAAAAAAGGCACTCTTACAAGCGCACAATACAAGCCCTGGACCGGATGGAATCACTTACACGATGCTCCGTCATCTAAATCCAAACTCTCTGGCCAACATTCTTTTTTTTATTCAACAGAGTTTGGAAGGAGCATTGCTTTCCCTTTAGCTGGAGAGAAGCCATTGTGATTCCAATCCTTAAGCCGGGCAAGGTGGCAACAGATCCTCTGAGTTACCGTCCCATTGCTCTGACGAGCTGCTTCTGTAAGACCTTTGAACGTATGGTTAATACTCGTTCAGTATATGTTTTAGAGAAAGAGAAAAGTGTATTTCTCCTCTGCAGAGTGGATTCCGCAAAGGCCGATCCACTCTTGATAACCTTGTTTTTTTAGAATCCCAAATCAGGGATGCCTTTGTTAAGAGAAACCATTTGGTTTCTCTTTTCTTTGACATAGAGAAAGCATACGACCGAACATGGCGTTATGGGATTCTCCGTAATGTATGATTTTGGCTTGAGGGGAAATCTTCCTATTTTTATTTTTAACTTTTTAGCTGTTCGTTATTTTAATGTACGCATTGGTCACTCATCTTCTCATAAATTCATGCAAGATCAAGGTGTTCCTCAGGGTAGCGTTTTGAGCGTTACCCTTTTTAATATTCATATGAGTAACATACTTCATCAACTTCTACCTTCAGTGCGAGGAATGCTTTATGTTGATGATCTGCAAGTCTCTTGTCAAGGTTCAGACATGCGACTAATTGAGCGACAGCTGCAAACAACTGTCAATCGATTAGTTAAGTGGTGCGATCAGAATGGACACACGATATCTCCTTCCAAGAGCAGCTGTGTCCATTTTTGCAGAAAACGTAACCTACACCCAGACCCTTTTATTCATATAAGAAATATTTAAATACCTGTAGTCAGTGAGGTGCGTTTCCTCGGAGTAATCTTTGACTCTAAATTGACTTTCCTTCCGCATGTCCTTTACTTGCGGAAGAAGTGTGAACGATCCCTCAACATCTTAAAGGTACTATCCAACACCTTATGGGGAGCGGATAGAGTCTCGTTACTCCGAGTGTACCAAGCACTAATACTTTCACGTTTGGACTATGGTTGTGTAGTGTACGGTTCTGTGTGCTCGTACATCTGTATTAAAACGACTGGACACAATACATCATTCTGCTCTGAGAATCTGCTCTCTGGTGCCTTCAGAACTTCGCCTGTTACCAGCTTGTATGTGGTATGCCACCAACCACCTTTAGAACTAAGGCGGAGGCAATTAAGTGCAAATTATTTTATTCATGCCATGTCTGTTCCTTCTCATCCATTAAAACCCTATGCTCTTGCCATTGGTCTCAACCGACTCTATGAGGCCCGTTCATTTAACATCAAACCTTTTTCAGAAAGAGCAAAAGCTGTTCTAAACGACGCTCATTTAAATAACATAAATATCCAGGAAAATAATATCCTTGCTTTTCCACCCTGGGATATCCAAATTTTTAACTATCACAACCCCTTTTCGGGCTATGACAAAGCAGGCACTGCCGATGTTATTTATCAGCAACTCTTTTCTTTCCATCGCAATAAGTTTTCTAAATACATACCAGTCTACACGGACGGATCGAAGACAGTAGGACATGTTGGGTGTGGTGTTGTTTTTAATAATACGATTTTAAGTTTTAGCCTACATAATTCCATGTCTGTCTTTAGTGCAGAATTAACTGTCATTCTTATCGCACTTCAACATATATTAATTTCCAACCACCGTCATTTTTGTGTGTACACTGACAGCATGAGTGCTCTAGAATCCTTGCACTTTTTAACAGAATGCCGACACCCCACTGTGATCGAAATACTTGTTCTTCTGCGAAAATTGGAGAGAAAAGGTTTTTATATAATTTTTCCTGGGTACCTGAAACACGTGGGTATACTTGGTAATTAACAGGTTGATACCGCTGCACGATCCATGTCTGATCACATGCAGCGGCCTGTCTGTTACCGAGATTTAAAGACTTCTACACAGAACTATATCCATCGTGTATGGCAAGAGACTTGGGATCAGCAGATCCTCAACAAACTGCATAACATTCATCCTTCCACTTCTCATTAGGCAGCACTACCAGTGCGAAGACATGATGTCCGCTTGACTCGACTTCACATTGGTCACACTCGTTTCACGCACAGGCACCTTCTGTTGGGTGAAAATGCCCCAGAATGTCCCTCGTGCAAAGTCCCATATTCCGTCTATCATATTTTAATAGATTGTCCCGTTTTTAACCGTCATCGCGTCACCTTCTTTCATACATCTGTTTTAACCTTATCTGACTTGGTGGGGGAATCCCCCCCACCAAAACCTTTTTGCCTTCCTTTTAAAAATTGGATTTTTAAATTTAATTTGATTTGTATGTTTCTTTGTATTTTTTATATATTTTATGTATGTATGCATGCATGCATATATGTGTGTACATATCCTTTTAAACATGTATATTTTTAAAATTATACGGCTTTTATTTTAACAAGTGTTTTGCGCAGCTTGGCTAAAGTTGGCCCTTGCGCCACTAAACCCCACATTCACTTCACTTCACTGCAATGTACATATTACCCCCGCCCCTCCTCAGTTAAAAAACCCCTACTTGAATTTCATGCTTTTCCCAAATCAACATCAATTAAAAGAAAAGACAACGAAGATGGCTTCACTTCCCCCCACGCACACACACTTGGAAAACTTTCCAGAAATTCTAGATCAAACTCAAATCCGGAAATAAACTTTAAAGTTAATTTAACGAACAAATTCAATACACTAGAAAATCAAATTCCCGAATTCTAAACGGTAGCAGGAACATCCTCAACCATACACATTGTAAATATCATGCCTTCTAAAAACATCAGCGATTCAAACCCCACGACTAACAAGTTGCCACCTCCAACCATGTTCAAAATAACAAAACAATTTAGAACACATATGAAAACTCTAACTGATAAAATGTCCGCTGTTCGTAGTAAGAAGATTGGTCAAAATACATAAAATTATACACGGACACCTTCGACCAATACCACACACTCAATAATTTACTAGAAGACTTACACTTTCCCTTTTACACAATCACACCTAAAAACGAAAGACCTATATAAACTGTCATCAAGGGACTCCCACGAGACACTAAAAGAACGCACATTTACACCGACCTGATTAATCTGGGTTTCACCGTCAATCAAGTGACACAAATAGTAGGAAATATCTCCAAACAACTCCTTCCAATTTTCACAATATCATCACCCAGAAATCTTGAAAATGCCAAAATTTTTGATCTTAAAACTTTAAGCTACCTTACAATAACTATCGAGGGCTTTGAAAGCAGAGGGTCGACCCAATGCTTTCAAAGCTACCAGTGTAATTACATGGCAGACCATTGTTATCTAACACCCAGGTGCCTGAAGTGCGGCAAGAAACACCAAACTAAAGAATGCCAGATAAAGAGGGTCGATACACTCCTTTATATTAACTGTCAAACATTTGGACATATGGCCAATTACTCTAAATAGCCCCTTTAGCAATTGATAATAAAATGTTTAGAAATTAATAGTAAAAATTTAAAAATTAAGAGGAGAATTTCAGAATTTTTAGAAAGAGAAATTACAAAATAGAAAGGTTAAAATTTATCTATCATTGCTTCGAAAAGAAGCAAACCCTTAGCTTTTTCATTTTCGGTATTTTTTATTTTAGGTAGTAATTGCAACATTTCGGATGATCTTTTAGAATATTAGAGATTATGCTGACCGGTTCAATTACTTGAGGCAGATCTCTATTTTTATTTGCTTTGAGCTGGATTCCGTTGAAATCTTTCTTATTTGAATTTTTAATTTTTTTCAGTTAAGTTTGCAACTGGGGTGGGGTGGGGGTCGCTAACATGTTAGCGAAAGAAACACCCTCCCAACGAACATTACTTTCGAAAGTTTTATTTGTGGACAGGGGCAAGCCCTTTTTTGGCTTAGGAAATTTGTGACATTTGGTGTAACTGGCCGACTGGCCATATTCCTCGCAATTAATGCATAATAAAATTTCCTATCTTTCCTGTATCGCGCATTGACAGGTAGGGTGACAGATGGGGGTATCGACGGGTCCTTTCCACACTTCAGACACTTTGGTTTAAGGTGGCAGTTTTCTGCCGTGAAAGAAATTGTTGCAGATAAAGCATTGGGTAATTCCTCGAATGAGGTAACCTTCTACTCTAACTTGCATGTAACCTATTGTTTTGAGGTCGAAATTTTTTTGATTAATGGCGTTGCGACCTCTTACGCGTCTTTTCTTTCATAAGTCCTTTGGGTTCTTTGGACCAGAATTAATGGCAACTCTTTTCCATCCAAATCCAAGAAACGAGATGTGAAGAAGAGATGCAAATAAACGGACATTAAATATAGGATCTTAGAGTAAATGGTATGGCAACGTAAAGGAACGTTAGGCAAATGATGTGCGTTGTGGCAGGTGATGATTATTGCAGTTCGTGGTTCAAGATTGATTAAGTTCTACGTGTCGTGGATAAACATATTGGTGTTCGACTAGAAGTTAGTCGTCAAGCTGCATCCCATTGCAGATAAAGACAAGTAGCATTACGGAATAATATAAGGAAGGATTGATTATTTATTATTAGAATTGAGGATTAGGCGGTTCGCTTATTGTAATTGGTCTGGATTAGATTAGATCATATTATAAACACATATATATTGTGTGTTGCGTATTTTGCCATCGTATATTCTCTCATATTAACCCTCCAATTGGACAGAACGGATTTTTCCGCCCTACTAGAGAGGCTTCGAAAATGGACTGCAAGGATTTTTCTGCCTTCAAGTAACGTTTTCAAAAGTGGATTAGCCGCACTTTTCTGAAATCCTTTCCCCCTTTTAAGGTTTAACATCTTGAAAGATAATGAGGGACGGAGGAAGCAACACAGCAGGAGTTTTATGGCTCGCAGGGAACCCCGTGTTTTGACCCCCCAATCGTAAAAAATCGGGGAGAAATTTCTTTACAACCCAAGAAGTGTTTGCTAGCTTGTATTTTAAAAGTTTCCAAAAGTCCCAACGCATAAGTAAAATATGTTACAATTCCATTTTGGTTTCATATTAATTTCAAACTGTAACAAGTTGGGGCGTGTCAGAGCAATCTGCTATTTTATATAGTTAGACAAATTATCTTTTTTAAGTATATTCTTTCGCTTCATTTTTCTTATTCAAAGCTTTCAGTTTTTGAAACATGATTATTTTATTATAAGATACCGAAAAAATTAATAAAAGATCAAACTCTTTAAAATTTGGAACCTTTTCAATTTTCCAACCACTAAAAATGAATAAATTTAAACTTCAGCAAATCATTTGAAACATTTTCTTACACTTTGATAAAAATAATAACGAAAAAAAAAACTAATTATGATTTATTAGTTTTTTTTTTTTTTTTTAGATTTCAAAGCCTAAGTGTTCAGGTAAGTTTAAGTACAGTGCCTGGTTATATATTGTTAAAATACACCGAATTATATTTGAATTTTAAGTGCTTGAACTTCAGTTTACATCAAAGAACACATGAATGAAGATTTTCACACATTTTTTTTATAACTTGAATGTTTGAATAAATGGTAATCAAAAATATACGGAAACATTTACAGTAGACATTTATGCATATAAATAAACATAAAAATCAATTTTAAATTCGAGCTATTGAAAAACATTCGAATTATATATTGTTCAAAAATATCTATTTATACAAAATATCTCAACATTTATCTTTTTTAAAGGCTAACTGAATAAGTAATTAAAATCTGGATATGTTTTGAAATCTCGATCTTATAAAGCTAGAAATTTTATGTTAGAAATTCCATTTGAAATTTCGAAAAAAACATGCATCGCGCAGTTAAAAATTATTTACCATAAGTTTTAGCAATTGTTTGAGTATAATAAAAATTTCAAATTTTATTATATAGCTTCTTTGGTATCTTTTAATATATTTCGGCCGCGGTAGCCGAGTGGTATAGGTATCGGAACGTGGCTTGCTTTGTCACGAGTTCGAGCCCAGTACCACTAAAGACCCACCGTGTAGGGCAGCGATGCACGTTAAATCTGTCGAGAGCTGAAACGTTGGTGTGGTGGGGTAGTTAGGAGAGGGGGTGCCAGCTCAGGTGTCGTCCACGTCACTTGACCATGGTTCAAAATTACGTGATCCGTCGCCAAAAGCCCTCGTGTAGCTGAACAGTGCGACGTTAATATTCAATCATTCATTTAATATATTTCGAAGATTTCATACAATTCGGTTGAAAACCGCATGCTAAGAGCAAAAAATATACTAAAAAAAAATTGATGAATATACAATTACAATAAATTCTTACATAGAGAAGCAAAACTGAGAAGCTAAAGCGTAGGAATAAAAAATTTTGTGTATATCTGAAGTAGTTTTCGAAATATTTATTTTAAAGTTCAGAAAATTTGTGTGCGTTATGTTATACTTAATATTAATTAAATGGTTAAAATAATGTGTTAATATTAGTCATGTAATCGTTTGATGACACATTCATATACTAATAAAAATTATCATGGTCATTGATGCGAATGTCAAGAATTTTATGTAATTTTAAATTCAGACATTAAGATATTGATGTAGAAAATATAAAACGACCATCTAAAATACATGAAAAATGCAGTCTGCTATAAAATGATCTTGACAAACAAAATCCGGCATTTTCACTTACTATGGCAGAGCCGGCTTAGTCAGGGGCGATCTGGAAAAACAGAGAGAGAACCGCGGTTTTGATGGAAGCCGCTCTAGCTTTTAAAGCTCCCAGGAAAAATTATATATATATATAAATTACAAATGCAAAAATAAATCTTGTAATTTTACATACATTTTTATAACAACGAATTATGGAATTGGCTTCCAATACATTGTTGTGTTTGACAATATCTAAGGTAACCAACCCTACTTTAAATAGATTTTTACTACTTTTTCGTAACCGTATTCCTTTTAAAATTAATTCGTGCAGCCGAAATACACCTTTTGTACCCTTAAAAATTTATGTTAACTATAACGGTTAATTTTAATTTATGCAACTTGTGAAATGTTCATAATTAACCATTTCCGTCTAAACAGTTTACATGAAAAAAAAAAGTTTGGACTCCTTCATTCATTAGGGATTTATATACGATTCTAACATTAAATTTTATTTTTACCGAATAGGATTGAGTGTAAGTGTATAGTGCTTCCACACCACAGGTCTGGGGTTCTATTAACGGGCTGCGCAAGGTCGACTCTGCCTTTCATCCCCGCTACATTGGGTCGATAAATGAGTACCAAGCTTGCTTCGGGTCTTAAACACTGAAGGTCTCTCTTCAGACAGACCACCAAATCGGGACATCTGTTCATGCACCTCAGCGTCCAATGGTCATGTGTATTATGATGGGCACAGTAGTTCCTGGCCCTCATGGATTGTTGTGCTTCTGAGTTTGAGTCTTAAGTTTGAGGATTACCTCACTTTGGGGATACCCCTTAGATAAACATGTATTTCCACTCATTTGCAATTAAACATTTTTCTTTCAATTACGTTTATTTCAGAAGGAAGTTTGATTTTTCAAATGTATTTGCTTAATAACATGTATATTTGTGTATTATATTAAAAATTTGATCAGTCCAAAATTACATGTTTTTAGCTCCTCTAAAATCTTTTAGGATTTTACAACTGATCTTACAATCCATATACGTTTTATAGTAGTATATTTAAAAATGATAAGGACATTTTTACGACTGTGTGAGCTGTTATTTCTCGTTTATAAATATAAAAATTGCATTCAGCTACAGTTTTTAAAATGTACAGAAATAAGTGGAGCAACAAGATACTTACATATTATGAATATTTTTGACTGCAGTAAGATATATTTATATTTCAGTTTCTTTACAATTTGAATAGAAGTTGTAAGCCACATTTTGCGAATAGTTTGATATTGAGTATAAACCCACACATAGGCTGTTTAATATTGTAAAGTGTTTTACTTTGATACCAGCACACATTAAAATAAGGCTCATTTGCAGTTATATGATCAGCTTCAGTGATATTTAAATTTTGAAAAAAAAATAGTCTACACGTACGAAAACATTCTTTCACAACCGCACACCACATCTCTCTCATACTATATCTTCCCTACAGCAGGAAATATTTGTGTATACTGAAAAATTTAATACAGGATACATTTCCAAGTGTTAAATTTGTTTTTAAAATTTGGTATGAATACATTGTGGAACTGTCGGTTAACTTCACTGAACAAAATTGTTTTAAGTGTACTGTTTTGAAAGACAAGATTAATTAGGGAGAACTTTTCTCACAATAGAATTTGTAATGACTGAATTGTGTGAAAATGTAGTTATCGATGTGTGACATTTTTCCTTGTAATAAAAGAAACAGAAAGATAAGAAATTTAACTTGAGTAGAAAATGGTTAGAAGTACTGTCATGCGCGCGCATTTGAAGAAGTATATCCCCCATTAAAATTAAAAATTATTGACTGAATGTGTGTTATATCCATCACAAATGCCGATGTAGAAAAGGAATTTTTATTTAATACAAGAAGTTCGAAAAAGAGAACACTAGGAAGGAAAATTTAAATTTTTTCCGAAAATATTCAGTTAACATAAAAATATCTTTTATATGATTTTAATTAAAATAAATTAAAAGTATTGAAATCCTTTTTTATGCTATTTTAAATTAAAAGTATAACTGAATAGAGAAATATCGGTTTTATTTCATAAATATAATCATTGTAAGTAATATTTATTGTGTTATTGTTTAAAAATGAGATAGGGCCTTTGCTCTTTTTACCTCATTACTTTAAAAAAAAACAGGAAAGTGAGCGCGTTTTCTTACTCTCATATTCAAAAATGAATACAGGATGCTTTTTCTGGTTCAAATCGCAATACCAAATATATATATATATATATATATATATATATATATATATATATATATATATATATATATTAATTTTTAAAAAATGACTGAAAAATAAATTTTCTTTGAAGAAAATATAATTATTTTTCAACTTCTAACATACTATTTATTTCAATTTTTCCTCTTTTTTTTACCTTTCATTTCGTTTTTAATTTTACTGTGACTGAACATATAGGAGAAAGAAACACCGTATCTTTTTCAAAGAGGATTGATCAAGAGAGGATATCTACGCTTTCAAAGAAGATTGCCCAAGGCAACTTAACAGCAAGCTGTAAACGATTGATCTCTTGGTTCTTACTTTTCAAAGCGACCGAACTGGGTCGTAAAATTTTCCCCGTTCGACCTCCCAAGTTCTAAAAGGGGGAAAGGAAAAAAGTCTGTTGCATTTTTGAAGGGAATCGCAAAATAAGAGTTAAACGCTTTCGGAATAACTTTTCAGGAGGAAGGTGTCCAGTTAGAGGGTTAAATATTATAATTATATTTGTTAAAGGTTTAATATCTTAATAAAGTCATATTAAGATAACGTTTGATCCTAATTCTTTCGCTAACCGTACACCTCTAGCTCACGCTGATACTTCGAGGGATGTACTTCCAAGGGGAGGTACATCACAATGGTGCCCAACTAGGTTTAATCTATATGACCCCAAGATGAGAAACGCGAGAGGATTTAATGTTTGGCCAGAAGTATACTTTTCTGGGTCGGAGAACGTCACCGAATTTTTAGAGGGTGTAGACAATGGAATTAAATTACTTGAAATATCCAGTGACTTATCGTGTGCTTATTTAAAAGGTCATCTCCTGGGTAGAGCCCTGGATTGGTACCAAATATTCGGATCAGCGTTAGTGCAAAATACCGCTACGGACTTCACAGCAGCATCGTGGAAAGCATTCCCTGCCATCCAAAATAAAAAGGAGTTAGAAACACGTTTTTACGCGTCTCAGCAAAGACAGAACCAGGAGCCGACAGATTTTGTTTACGATTTGCTGAAGTTGAGCAAGAAATTAGAACTGGGGATGTCTGAGAAAGCCCTTGTAGATCATATTTTCCGTAGACATGAGCCGCAAGTTCAGGACTGTGAAAGTGCATAATCCACAAAACGCGATCCAATTATTAGAAGTCTTAGCAAAGTTTGAGGAAAGATATTCGTCCAAGGCAACACTGGGTTCGAGAAATAATAATAATGTGGAAGAACGAGGTTGGAATGAGCGTAGGATGTCTAATGTTGGTAATAATCGAGGAAATTGACGAAATTCTGAAGTGGTACATAGACCGAATAATGGTAGAAATGATTACAGGGGTATCTATCAGAACATCCGTCAAGGAAATTAGTGGTTCGAGAGCAGGAAAAGGTTTCAAAACGATGATCGCAGATTTAACGATAGGGGATATCAATTTAAAAATCGAGGTCAAACTGACGATTTTAGTAGAGGGGACGAAAGAAATAGGGGTTCGAGTGAAAACTCAAGTCGATGCAGTAGAAAACAAATGGAACGATTAAATGTTTTAAAAGTGAGTGATATTAAAGGTGATGAGACGCAGTCGATAAATCAGTCACCGATTAAACTTTCAGCAATATGTATGTCTCCGGTAGAACTTCCGTATGTTCCTATTTTATTAGACGAGACTTTTACAAAAGCGTTATGGGACACTGGAGCGGAGATCATTTATATCAGAAGAGACATATCAAAAATATTTTTTTTATAAACAAGTAAAGAAATCGAGTACTCAGGTGATCACGGCGCAAGGAGCTAAATGTCGAAATATGGGAGTTGTGATATTAAATATTCGAATAAGGGATTTCGAAAAGCCTTGGTTCCATGTGTTAGCAGATTTGGAATATCCTTGTATTCTTGGCATAGACTTCATAGGTGGATCAAAGATTATTTTAGACTTTGATCGAAAATCTTTGGCGATTCCAGATTCGTAGATTAATAAAGTGGTTAAAACGGTTGAAATGGAAAAAGTAGAAATATATCTTTCTAAGACAAAATTAGAAGGAAAACAGAAACGGGAATTACAAGATTTGTTTGATAGTTTTCAAGGACTGTTTTCAGATAAACAAGGGCTTACGCATATTTTATACCATGAGATTGACACGGGAGATAACCCACCGGTTGTTTCCCGGCCGTACAGATACGATAGGGTAAACAAGAGATTCTCGATTATCACGTTGACAAAATGTTGAAAGAAAGTACTATAATTCCCATTCAATCCCCGTACGCGTCACCAGCTGTATTATGTAGAAAGAATAATGGATTACCGCCGGATAATCCGGAAGCGTATAGATTTGCTGTTGATTATCGGAAACTAAATGCGATCATGAAGTACCTTCGGTATCCTTTACACTTAATAGACGATTTAATAATGAACATACCCCACACAGGCATAATGTATGTCCTGGACCTTCGGTCGGGATATTTTCAGATGGCTGTGAACCCTAGTGATATAGTTAAAACCGCGTTTGTCACTGCGAAAAATGGTACATACGCCTTCCGCAGAATGCCATTTGGCTTGTCAGGGGCGGCTCCCAATTTTCAGAAAGCAATAGATATAGTTCTCAATCCCGTGATAGGCAAGTTTGTGAATGTTTATATGGATGATGTGATTATATCATCTCCATCATTCACTCAACATGTTAAGCATTTGAAAGAAGTTTTTCGATTGTTACATGAGACGGGGTTAACGTTAAATAAAGATAAATGTAAATTTGTTTGTGAAGAGTTAAAATATATTTGGGTTTAATTATTAATAGGGAGGGAATTAAAACTGATGAAACAAAAGTTCAAGCTATAGTTGAAATGAAACCTCCGCGTAACTCCAAGGAGGTGTCAAAATTTTAGGAATGTCCCAATGGTACGCAAAATTTATTAAAAATTATGCCGATCTTTGCGAACCTCTTTAAAATCTTAAACGAAAATTAAAGAGATTTATTTGGTCGATTGAGGCGCAGAAAGCTTTCGACGCGGTCAAGGCGGCCAAAACAAAAGCACCAGTTTTAAAATTCCCCAATTTCAAAAAACCTTTTGAGTTATTTACGGGTGCAAGCTCAATGGGGATAGGAGTCGTTCTAAACCAAGGGCAGAGACCTGTAGTATTTGCTTCTCGTACGCTTAGTGCTGCGGAGAGGAATTACACGGTAACAGAGAGAGAATGTTTAGCTGTGGTTTCACATTTAGGTTCTTAGCCGATTAAGGTTATTACAGATCACGCTGCGTTAACACATTTAACGACTGGTAAAAATTTGTCAAATAGAATGATCAGATGTGCATTAAAATTAGCAGAATTTAATATAGAATGAGAGCATCGTCCTGGAACTCAGAATACAATAGCTGACGTTTTGTAGAGAAACCCAATTGAAAATATAATAGGTGAGAAAGTTAATTGTGCAATAATCAGGGATTTGGTACTTTCGTCACGAGATCAGTTAATAGAAGAACAAAAAACAGACCCAGAATTAGGTCATATCTATAGATACTAGAAAACGCAGAAAATAGCTCGGTTAATGCGGCAATATGTGAGAATTGCTCTCACGATTTTAGGCTAGTAGAAGGCTTGTTATTTTATGCGAAATATGCAACGTCATTAGGAGAAATGCGAGTATACATTCCCCAAAATCTTTAAGGAATGAAATAATGAGAGAATTTCACGACAAGCCATTAGCAGGTCATTTTAGACGTTTTAAAACTTATCATAAAATAAGGGATGTTTGTTATTTCCCGTATATAAGAAAATTTATTGATCAATATGTCTCTAAATGTCATATGTGCCAAATTAATAATTATAAAAACGCGTTACCAGCTGGTCGGTTAATATCAATTGTATCAAATTATCCAAATGAAATAGTTACGTTAGATTTGTTAGGTCCTGTGTGACGTATTGGTTACGAAATTCACAGCCAGGCTAGATATATAAATATTTACAATTTATTTACAGAACATTCTAAAAACAATCTTACATCCAGAGCACATTTTTATCGTCTCCGTCTCTTCGGGACCCTCGAGACCAGTCCTCCGCATGTCCTTTTCAGACGAGTCTATCCGGAACGTAGGGGAACGGGATTCTATTAAACCCTTCTCCCTCACTTCCTCGGAACATTTGCCACAACTCCTCCTTCCTCTAGAGAGAACTTTTTCTGATGAAGGAAAAGTTCTGTTCTTTTAAGGTCCACTAAAATCACTTAGGAGATACCACTTAAAAGTTCTAGGTAACACTACCTTTTTAACAGTGTACGATTCCCTTCTGGCCAGAATTACATACTACAATACAACTAAACATATAAAAATTCAAAATAAATGAGAAAATCACAACTTATTAGATATTGACAAATTACACTTATCTAATGAATAACTCAAATCAATAACACGATCATATTTACTCAAATCTCCTATTTATGAACTAAAAAAAACATCAAACACTTTACACGTCTTACACACAGTCTACTCTAGAATCATTCTAATGAAATGATTACATCACCATATTAGAAATATATATAGTTTTTAAAAATAAGAACATTTTTTTTTCAAAAATGTTTGAAGAATCACACAACTATATTAAATACTGAGATATATGCTCAACATTCAGTTTTATTATCATAATAAATCACTACTCATAAAAAAATGCTTATATTCAAAAATTGGTCATGCCTATAGTATGCATGTTTAAAAAGATATGAATATCATTTCGATTGTATAAGAAAATAGTATACTTAATAAGCAATACTTTTTCACAAAATGGTTTTTTTTTTAAACTACATAAACATTCTAGTTTTCAATCGGAGAAAATACTTTGAACACATTAAAATGTGAATATTTTTTTTCAGGCGATTGAACATCATACATTTTTTTAGAAACCGAAATTAATTTAAAGTTTATGATCTGCATACAAAAAAATAAATAAAATTGTTTCGGGTTGAAAAATAAATCGTTTCGTGAAATCAGAGGCGTATAAAACTGAATTAGTCGACAAATTTCCCTCCAATTGTCTAAAGAACTCTGGACATTCAGAAGTCCATTTAATATCCCCTTTCTTTGATTTTCTTTTTAACGTTTCTGTAACCGGAGTAACTAACCGAGAAAACATAGGGATATATTGTCGCTCATATCCCAAAACTTTAACCTGAGTTTTATACCGTAATATTGAAAAATCTATCATTGTCCTAGCCTTCAGTTGAGCTGGGGACTGCTTTCCCAACCCCACAACATGACCACAATATTCAACGTCATCCTGAGCGAGTTCAAATTTCGCTAGCCTGACCGCTAAATGTGTGTTTAGCTCCAATATCCCATCCATGTGGTCTATAGGAAAGTCCCAGCCCTCTGAAAAGACAACCACATTGTCGAAATATGATAAATCAAACTTTTCATGCCCTTGAGGTAGTTCAGCCATCAACATGCTGAAACAATAGAAAGCATTTTTTAATCTAAATGGCACTCGTAAAGGACAGTAAGTTCCTAATTTTTCGTCCGTTTGGAGATTTCTTTAGGAAAGCCTCTTCTTCTAAAAGTCTGCAAAAACGCTTCCACAAGGGGTGTGGATTCTATATCAGACTGACTGATACTGATCATTGGTACTGACTCATGGTACCTAGGCGACATACACGTCAGATAAAATATGTTTATGTCCTGGTATAACAGGAAGGGGTCCTACTCTGTCAACATATAACTCAGTAGAAACTTTATGTCTTACAGGAATCAATTGCATAGAGGCTCCCTCCTGATCACTTGCCTCATCACTCGCGCCATTCTCTGTCCCCCGAATCAAATGGGCTGATACTTCACTCCTCAGCTGAGCTTCAATAATCTCACAAGCGCTAAGTTTAACCAAATTCCCATTGTCCGTGCCCTCCCCTGTAAATGAAGGCACAAAATCTTCCCCATTTTCACACAACTACACATTCTTTCAATCTAAATTGATCATTCTCATTTTCTAGGCGTGTGCTCTTTTCTGCTTCTTTTTTTCGTTGTCTGCGAGTCTGAGTATCATTCCCTATTTCCGGTCTTGGTAGACCCTTCTGTTCTAAATCCGGTTCCAGGAGTTCAATTGTTTGATCCTCCAAAAAATATTTTCCCCCATTCAAATGTCCCTGACTAACAATTGGCTTTGAGACCCCGTGTCCCAGCCCACACTCAATTTCCAGTTCTGCGGGACGCAGACACGTCATACCATTATCCAGAATATGTTTGATCGAGGCATGCTCACCTGTAAACATCTCTGGTGCAGCATATTTTTCACAACCTATATCTAATGAGGCTTCTATATCCTTAAGGACAGGCATCTCAACCTCATTCTCCTTACTTTTAATAATACAGGCATTAAGTGAAACGCTTTCGGATTTACCTTTTACTTTATTTATAGTTTTAGAGTTGTATTTCTTTAATTTAAGAAGTGTTTTTAATTCATTAGTGCTTAAAATATACATTTCATTTAGATCAAAATATTTACTGACACGTGACGTGCTAGTTTTTAACCTTTTCTCAATTATTATACTTAACATTTCTTTAACGAATTCTTCGTAATTTGGGCTATTAACAATAAGATTTTTAAGGTCTATTATTTTTAGACCGTCGTTTACTTTTTCACCTAACTGTTTTGCAATATATCTTAGTTCTGCTATTCGACCTTTTCCTAAATAAGCCATTTTTAGCCAAAAAGTTTTTACAATAAAAATATTTCAAACCTCACAGTTAAAATGAATGCAGTATCACTTATACACTTTTTCTTAATAAAATAATGGTGAAATTGTCGAATCCGGCACTTCTCCGCCAAATTTTGAAAAATCGCCAATTTGGCGTGTTTTTGCGTGTTGTGTTTTGGAGTTACAACCCTACCACAACACGCAACGCCGGAGCGCGAAATTCAAGATGGCGGAAGGAAAACCATTAAAAAATAGCATTTTAAAGTTTAGAAACTGAAAATCGCTGCAAAAATCAGGCATTTAAAAATGGAAATAATTTCACTTACCTTAAAAAAATGCTGCTATTTCCGACATTTATGATGATGAGTTGCCTACTGAAATTATACCAGTGTGCTACTGCATATTTCTGAGAGCACGTTCTGAAACATTTTTATTTTTGCATCACTAAAAAAACGGTGCACAAATCCATATTGCTCAATTCAATCCAAAACCATTTCTTTACACTCTAAATACATGATGGGTATCCTTTTTCACACTGGACTGAATTTTGCAGTACCATTCAAAAATAATCATTCACTTTCTTACCCGTTCTTTCTTTCCCATACTTTTTCCACATTTCGGACACACATACGATGATCCAATAAAACCTTCTTTCATGCACCATTCTAAAACAGCTTTCTTTCCAAGCACAGGCAGCATAGCAAAAAACCTTTAACAATAGTAATCGTAATTTTTCATGAATCCTAAGAGCATCGCTGGACATCATGGCAATCTTTTGAAATTTATGTGAAGAAAGAAATAAATAAAAAAATTACCTGTAAAAAGTAATTCCCAAATCGAAGAAAACGAAGCCGAACAGCTGACCCAACCGGAGCGAAAGAAGTAACCGTTTGCTGTGTAACGGATTTTTTGAAGAAAAAAAAGCTTTCTGCTCATGCGCGAGAAAAACCGTTGGAGAATTAAACTGTTAAAATAAAAAAAAAAAAAAACCAATTACGAATGCGCTAACTTCGTTAAAACTGTTAAAATTAAAAACATCTACTGCGCATGCGCCGCATTTCGCCAAAAAAGCGACTTCTCCACTGAAAAACGAATTCAGAAGGGTTACCAGATTTGGCGCATTTATCGATTTGGCGAGAAAACACTTGGCGCGATAAGTGCCGGATTCGACAAATCAACCAAAATAATAATAAATAGTAAAATTCAAAATTGGTAATCATTAAAAATACTTTTAAGCAAATGTATGCCTATACTTAATTATTACCAGCAAAACTCCAATACGTATTTGATAACATAATAATATTTGTAACACACATATACACACTATTTATAGATATAAAAATACTTTTATTATATCAAATTTTATACTAAGATTTTTTGCAATGAAAAAAAAACTAATTTTCATAAACAAACAATAAATTGCAAAGTATCAAAAGCCAAGTTTTTTTTAAAAAAACCTGCTATTCTTCATACAAAATAATTTAAAATAAATATTTAATATTAATTTTTTTAAAAAAAGAATTATTTCTTGTGAAATGCTTATGGATTTTATATATGAAACCTTTCTCCAAGTAACTTGCGTAATTTTAACTAAAACACACCGGAAAAGCAATAAACAAAACACACAGTATTACATAATCATGCTATTCGCAAAAAAAAGAAAAGAAAAAAGAAATATATATGTTTAACTAAACAATTTTTCTGCTATCACAGGATGTGACTCATGCAATTTAAAAAATATATATATTTATTCTCCAGTAGACAATTAGTAGCTTCCCTAAATTATATGTTTATAAATAGAGAACCAATTAGAATAACATGAGAACAATTGAATCTCGATACATAGGATATGTAATACAATTTAGTCACCTAAATTTAATACTTCAAAACACAAACAAATTTAAAAAAAAAAGCACAAGATGTGATTTAAATAATTTGGCCAGATAGAAGGGAAATCGTACCTGAAATATATTTTCGTTGATCCGCACTACGTACTACGGCGCTTCCAAGACCAGGGGTTGATCTTATCTCTTTTTCTTTCCTATTTTAGGAATTCTTTGTAGACGAGACGGTGTTTCTTTTAAGACCGGGATGGTGTAAATATTTTTTCTTAAGACAGGAATTGTCGTTGGCCGGGGTGGCACTCGTTTCAAGACCAGGGTAGTCTTAATTCTTTCTCTTATGACAGGAAATGTCGTTGGCCGGGGTGGCCCTTGTTTCAAGACCAGGGCAGTCTTAATAATTTTTCTTATGACAGGAAATGTCATTTGCCGGGGTGGCACTTGTTTCAAGACCAGGGTGGTCTAAATACTTCTTCAATGAGCAGAACTTCTTGCGTACCGGGACGGCTCGTTGATCTCCTCTAAGATGGTGTGAATTTTCTGTCATACTCAATCTTAATTCATCGATTATATATCTAGCCAAAAATTACATTTGAGTAATTATTCATCTCGTAGGTGCCTCCATTAAATAGACTGTGACGTATTGGTTACGAAATTCACAGCCAGGCTAGATATATAAATATTTACAATTTATTTACAGAACATTCTAAAAAACAATCTTGCATCCAGAGCACGTTTTTATCGTCTCCGTCTCCGTCAAAACCGGTCCTCCGCATGTCCTTTTCAGACGAGTCTATCCGGAACGTAGGGGAACGGGATTCTAGTAAGCCCTTCTCCCCCACTTCCTCGGAACATTCGCCACAGTCCGTATCCCGTGTCGAGAGTAAGACGTAACCGCTATGTATTAGTAATTACGGATTGTTTCAGCTAGTGGGCTGAAATCATACCCCTTAAAAAAGCCTCTGCTCGAGTTATAGCAGATAATTTTTTTGATAATTACATATAGTGTTTTGGAGCTCCAATAAAATTAATTAGTGATAACGGTCCCCAATTTATTTCCGATATTTTTGAGAATTTAAGTGGAAGATTAGGCATAAGGCATGTGAAGACTGTTGTATATAGACCTCAAGCAAATAGAACAGAACGCGTAAATCGCGATTTAGTACAAATAATTACAAATTATGTCAATGAGCAACATGACACATAGGACCAAGTAGGAGATATTGAGAGATTGTTTGAGGAGGCTAGACGAAACACAAAACCTAAACATGAAAAATGGGAGAAATATTATAATAGACGCAGGCGTCATGTGCAAATTAAGGTGAATGATTGGGTTTTGGTAGCGACACATCCTTTAAGTTCAGCAACAAGAAAAGTGGTAGCTAAGTTTAAACCAAAATTTGAAGGTCCGTATAAAGTATTGGATGTGAAGAATAACAACGTAGTGATATGGAAAGCGGGAAAAGGATAACGATTAATGTAGATCAGGTTCGAATATATCGTCATAGGAAATGTGACGAGACGAAGATAGGAACTGGTAGTTCGGATAACGGTAGTTTGCGCGATGAATCGAGTGGTTTGGACAGAGTACAACGGAGATGAAGGAGTCGCGAGATGGTAAAAAGAAAGTTCAGAAGTAAAGCGTGAGTTGGAGGAAAAAGGGTTAAGTTTTAGAAATGATCAAGGTGAGAAACACACAAATAAGACCAATAAACGCGGACCACTTATCAGATCAATACCTAGTTCTTAGTCTGAGAAAGGTAGAATGATTAAAAAAGCAAAAATGAAAGGTTAGGATATAAAAGATCAAATGAATCTAGGTCAGGAGGAACAGAAAGGAAGGTTCAGAAGGGATCAGAGCATAAAGTGAATAAAAGAAATGTGTCATTTAGCGATTCTAATAGTGTGTTGCCAAGATTAAGAAAGAAAAACCGAAGGGAAGAGACGGTAACGTCCAACACAAGCGGCTACAATCTGAGACCAAGAAAAGGGAAAAGAGAGAAGTCCCGACTGACCATAGAGAAGAAGACACAACAAGGAGGACCTGTTCGATCCATAAAAGGCAGAGAAAGGAACGATCCTCCATACATCCAAGAGCGAACAAGATCAAGCAACAAAAATGTCAGACGAGGAGGTGATCAACAACGGCAAGACCAGGAAAGGAGAGGAAAGTGTACAAAGAAATCCTTGTCACTGGAGGTCTTGGTAGGAAACGCCAACTATACAAGTAATAAGAACCAGGTTGTATCGTTTCTTTTTATATTCTTTAGAACAAGTGGTCGGAAGAACTTTTGCAATAAAGCAAGTCATGGTCGGATAATTAAAATTTTAGAAGTCAAGCAAAAGTGGACACT
The DNA here is from genome assembly GCA_019973935.1 of Trichonephila clavipes. Lineage (NCBI taxonomy): Eukaryota > Metazoa > Arthropoda > Arachnida > Araneae > Nephilidae > Trichonephila > Trichonephila clavipes. The sequence goes on from BMAU01018627.1 coordinate 89,340, forward strand.
AAAATGAAGAAAAGAAAAGAAAAGAAAAAAAGCTTTTTTCTTGTAAATTTTTTGTATAATTCTGGAGAAAACAACTGTAAAAATGCATTTGTTTACTTCTGTTATGACTTCGCTAAGATGCGAAAATTCCTTTGGTTGTTTGTTTTGTTTATTGAAAAATGTTTGTAACTGTATATATATGTGTGTCGTTATATTGTTTCATATTAAGAAACATCTGGATTTGGGAAACGCGGCGTAGATAGCATACTAAAATAACATTTAACCAGCGCTGCGCGATTTGTGGGGAAGTTTTTGAAAGAACCAGATGAAAAATATGTATAGAAATTAGTTACAATTAAAAAGTGATATGTACTGTATAAAAATTGTAAAAGTAATCATAATGTGTAAAAAACTTTGTTTTTATTCAAATCACTTAAGAGATTTTTGTTTCAGGGTGAAATACCCTGAAGTCTATAGGAATTTAAGGAAAAGTTTATCTTTATACAAAGAACAGAGCTAGTGTTTTCATGACGGATATGAGAAGCTGTAAAGAAGAAAAATTGTTAGAATTTAAGTAAACATTTAGGTAGAATTAAGTTAGTTAAGAGACGTGTGGGCCTCGTTTTTTCTACCATTTAAGTCATATATGGTTCTTCCCCTGCTCTGTTACCCAGATGGGACACGTCTATTTATTCTGTACCTGTGAGAATCTACCATGATTAAAATGCATGACTATGAATGTTAGTCTAGTTAATTGAGTAAAATTTATTGAAGCTGTGGAAAATTCAAATTAAGGAGAAATATATTAAAAATTAAACTTAAGATGAATGGTGAAAATTAAAATTTAAGTGAAGCACTAGAAATTAACGGTTAGAATGAATATTTAAAGTTAAAATTTTTATAAAGCGTGGAAAGTTAGAAGTAGAATAAAATTTAGGCACGTAATTTCTTAAGGGCCATTAAGACCCTCGAATAAATAACGTTTTGTTTCTTGGAGGGGATTGTGACGTCTTACGAGTCTTTTCTGTAACAAGTCCTTTGGGTTCTTTAGACCAGAATTAATGGAAACTCTTTTCCAACCAAATCTAAGAAACGAGATGTGAAGAAGAGATGCAAATAAACAGACTTTAAATATAGGATCTTAGAGTAAGCGGTATGGCAATGTAAAGGAATGTTAGACAATCGATGTGCGTTGTGGCAGTTGATGATTATTGCAGTTCGTGGTTCAAGATTAAATTAAGTTCTACGTGTCGTGGATAAACATATTGGTGTTTGACTAGAAGTTAGTCGTCAAGCTGCATCCCTTTGCAGATAAAGACAAGTAACATTACGGAATAATATAAGGTAGGATTGATTATTTATTATTAGAATTGAGGATTAGGCGGTTCGCGCTTATTATGATTGGTCTGGATTAGATTAGATCATATTATTAATACATATATATTGTGTGTTGCATATAGAGTAATCGTAAATTCTCTCATATTAATTATTATAATTATATTTGTTAAAAGTTTAAGTTTAATATCTTAATAAAATCATATTAAGTTAATGTTTGATCCTAGTTCTTTCGCTAACCCTACACCTCTAGCTCACGCTGATACTTCGAGGGATGTACTTCCAAGGGGAGGTACATCACAGCGTTACGGGGAGGGTGACTTGGAAAAATGGGAGGATGGTCTTAGTTTTCTTGGAGATTAATTGGGAAACATTTTCTATTGTGAATCCTTCTTCTTCATGATCGGATTGAATCTCATGAGTTTTAGTAAAAAGGGGAAGTCCTTTAATGACTATTTTGATTGGTTTAACTGGCTTTGGTTTAAGGGAAAATAATTTAAATTCCTTGTTTCTCTCTAGAACATTTGTAAGAGCGTGATACTCTCGATGTCATTGGCGATTAATTTACTTAAATCTCCTGATGTTTGGTTAGCAAATCCTTTGAATTTTTGGTAAATAGATTTAAGTTGGTCTCTGATATTATCCTTCATTTTAAGATTAATTGGGGGGAGGCTTGGGTTTTGGGATCACTGTTTCAGTATTTTCCTCCTTGCAATTTGTTCTTTATTATTTTCAGATTCAAGATCTGAAAAGCTATTGTCTACAGTGACTGGTTCACTAATTAAACGCGAGACAGGTCTGGCTTTTTTCTTGGGGAAAAGGCAAAGTCTTCCGCGGAATCCTTTTTAATTTTCCGTTTTTTCTTTTCCTTTTTATTTTTAGCATTGTTGAATTAGAAGGGGCTTCTGAAAATTATTTAAAATGTAATTAGAATCACTATCCTTATGCTCATCCCTCAGCAATGGGGGGGGGAGGAATGCAGTAATTACCTTTGCAATTAAAAGTCGTACATGGGGGGGAGGGAACAGGTCACTCACCAATGCATCCTTTTTCTTTTGCGCGTCATCAGTAGAGGTTCGAAGAATGGCCTTCACCTCTTTGTTATCATCGGTATCTGGTAGATTGAAAAGTTCAGTTCAGAGGCTGATAAAAATATCAAGTTCTTTGATTTCTGGTGAAATCCTGCTTCGCTCATCGCTGCTATTTGTAATATCCGGTGACTCAGTTTCCATTCACGACATCTTGAACGGAAATGGTTTGCACATCAAGAGGTCACAAAAACACGTCTGCTCTGGTCGAAATCAAAGCGGCTCAATGAAAATCCCTTCTTCAATCAACCTTCTTCAAATTCCCGACTCCCATTCCTCTTAACCCCAGTGCAGCTAATCTAGAGGTTACTCACCCACTGCTTCTACCAATTTCATTGCTCACTCCAATCCATTCCAATTGCCTCTACGTCACCTGTAGAGGACTTGGTTATGTTTTCTGGTCGCAATATTATAGAACCGGGAACCATCCATTTCATCACTGACCGCTTCATATCCCAGGAACACTCCTCCAGTCGTTAGAGACAGTCCTGGATCTCTCAGCAATCATCAGTGACAGATTCATCCGCATGGTATGTCAATATCGTCATTGCCCCTTTTTGAACTATCTTTAAATGACTTTTAATTTACCGACATCCACATTAAGGAGTCAGATACAATATCAGATAAGGGAGGAAGGGCTTTTGATAAACACAGTTCCCCAAAGACACCCAGTGTACATAGAAAACAGATACGATTAATCTGCACCAAAATAAAAGCAGTTATATTTTATGGTTGTAGTCTGACAAATGTTTCCCTTTAAGAAATATTTTTTCCAATCATTGTGAAGAATTAATTTCAATGTGTAAGCTTTATTCTACCTGTCAACATGAAACTAGAAGAAGGGGTTCTGCTGGCTATGATGCGAAACAATAACCAAAATTACGTTAATTATTTTTTAAACTTAATGTGTAAGAATTAAGAATTGAAGTACAAATAGTTGTCGTAGTTAAAGGAAATCTATTTTTCGTTTCACATAAACATTAAACATTTCTAATACATAAGAATAAAAATACGATAGGTAGAATTCTCTAAATTTTTGAATAATAATTCTTTTTTTTTGTTACTATTTTTAAACAAAAAGCCTACACTATTTTCGAATATAGTTATTAATTTTTTTTTTGCATTAGAAACATGCGACTGTCAACTTAAAATAAACTGAAGCTTTCGACCTGTAGTGCCATGTAAGTTTAATAAGCCTACGCTTATTAAATCAAAGAGTTCTCTTCCCTACAAAAAGATATTTAATATGTGAGCTTTTCAAGGGCATAAACTGCCTTACCATTGTTCTTTAAGTTTAAAGTAAAACATTCCGATTTAGCCAGTTTTTGTTCCCCCCTTTTTTTTCTCTTGCTTTCATTGTGTGTGTCTGATGTGAAATGTAGTATAGTCCGATCAGAAATAACATTTTAAGACAGCGTTATTTCTGGCATTTCATAAGCTGTGAAGTACCTTTTGAGGTCGGACATTTTAATAACTCCCATTAGAATATTTAATCCTTGGAACTCCTTGATTTTACACACATTTATAGGTGTAAACTTTGTTGATTTCGAAAGTGACTTTTCTTTCTTTTCTCAGTTCACAAAAGAAATTATTAGTTTCTTTATTTATTAGGTTATCATCAAAGAAATGGAGGAAAAAAAATTTTCTTTCACATAACTCAGATTTAAATTAATTCTTGTTAATCTCATAAATCAATTGGTTTCAGTTCCTTACTAGATTTACTCCTGCATGACAAATCCACTGATATTGTAAGACAGATGACGAGTCATATCAGCAAAGCCCAAGCATGATTGAAGATGTAGTGCTTCAGTAGGTAAGAAATTTTAAAAAAAGCATAAATATTCATGATGCATCTAGGAATGAGAGGCAATCTGTAATGATTGATGATCTCTGTATTCAAATTGTGAAAAACAATCATCCACAAGCTCTAAATTTTCAGATCAACTTCCGAACATTTCTCGGATAATTTTGTATAAGATTGTTAACGGTAAATTACGCTGCCAGAGGTCCAGTGCTCAATGAATAATGAAAACTCTCCTGGGGATCCATATGACCATTTGAATGTTAGCTGATTTAAAGTTTCTTATCCAATACAAAACGCAAGAGAAATTTTTGAGCAAAATAATGACTGGAGAGACTAGAAATGGGTATTGAACGAGAACGTTTCTGTAACATTTATACACAAACACATACACATCATAACTTTTGTCTGTTCCTGTAAACAAGAGTCAAATTGGTTTTCCAAATGGACTGAAATCCTGTCAAACTTTCTCAGCAAGAAAGGTTACGGCCACCATGTTTTGGGATGATAAGGATATTTTTCTTTTCGAACAGTTGCAACGTGCTTCGAAAATTAACTCTGGGGTTTACAAGCAACGCTTCCAAGAAAACGGGAAGGGCCATCCAAAACGAAGGTCAGTGTCTGCTGACATTTGGGTTGTGACAATCGCTATCCTCATTGTCTTTGGTGAATGGAAAACCATTTGCGCTAATCCAATTGGGATGTTAATGAATTTTCCTTTCTCTACCTGAACATGGTTTCTTCTGATTATCATATATTTCTCCGTTGGAAGAAACGGCATGGGGATGAAAAACTTGAAAACTCTGTGCCAAGTTAGTTGAAATTGTTGCCTGGGTTGTAAATTAGCAAATCATTAGCACAAGTGCTTGAACAGGAATAGCGACGAAAAATTTAAGACCGCAGTACCTTTAAAGTATCCGACTACTTTCGGAACGGTGGTTTTGTAAAAGTGTGTAAATTAATAATATTTATGATATTTAGTGTCACTTAGATTCGAAAATGTATATAAAACTGTTTTAAGAATAGTATTAAAATAAAAATTATTTAAGTGAAATATTTTAAAAAAAATGACCATAGAAAGACCAATATTCAATTTATACTCCTTTTGTGAAAAATGCTTCTATTATAATAATATTTTGCCTCTCTATAGCTCTGACCTCTGTACAGAGGCTCAACTAGAAGTTTTGAAATATATAACTTTCAAGTGGGTTTTCCATGTATTTCGGCAACAGAGGAGAGAAATTAAAAAAACAACAACACCGATAATTATTTTAATTGTTTGTAACTCTGGAAATAATTTGAATTTTTCAAAAATCATAGTTGAGCCTCTCTACAGAAATATGAGGTACCAGCTGGTATACCCGTTCTTCGCACGGGTGAACTGAAAAATTAAACAACACAGATTGAAGGGGAAAAAAGTTTTTAATGAGTTAATTTTATGTGAATTGAAAATTAAACAAAAAAAGCTTTTTGCATATCTCAGCTAAACAAAAAAAAAGAAAGAAAAAAAACACCTTTGTTAAATTTTAACTATGTAGATCTAATAGCCGATAAAAAGGATTTTTTAAATTTATAATTCCTCGTAACACTTTTGAGGGTCGATTTTTCAAAATACCTCCCTAAGCTGATCTCTGCTCAGCAAAAGTAACACATTCTTAAAAATTTTGCGTAATGAACGCTTAAAGTAGTGTAAATAATTTATATATGAAAGTGTAATACATTAATATTACTTTCTGTTGTATTTATTTTATTTTAAAATTGTAATATTTGCAAGCAACGCCGTTTCTTAAATTATAATGGCGATTCAATGAAAAACATAGCGAAATGTTAACGATAGAGTCAAGTTGGCAAATGCCTAACTACTTTCGTAGCTCGAGCTTTATTAGAGCTTTGTAAGTTTGTTGTTTCATCACTAAACACAACCTTTTGCCAATCTGTGACATTCCACATTGATCTGGTTTAGCACCACTGTAGACGCAATTACCGATGTTCCGGTGTTAAAGGGAGTGCACGGAAAGGGAACTTGGATTTAATATTTGCTTCTGCAAGGTGTCTGGAATATGTTTGTGGAACAATTGCTATGCTTACGTCTGCTCGTATCGTTGAACGAGTCATTGTGGGGTCCACAAGTGCTTGCCGCACGATCCTCCGATCCTCTCTCCTCGTGGTCTTCCTGGTCGCACCAGACACGGTTTTCCACTGCTCCCAACAATTTCTAAAGGCATACTCCGAACGATACACCTGACCAGCAACACGGCGCGTCGACCAGCCTGAAGTTTTAATCCCGATGATCAGGCCTCTCTCAACTCGTTTAACTGTGAGGAATGTCTTCTAGCACGTTTACCTGGCATGTTTCGCTTACCAAAGTTTTCCTACAATCGGCGGGTAATCGTCACGTTTATGAATCTTCGAATTTGCGCTGGCTTATATAGCACCCTCTTCCTGATTGTAGGTCCACCTCGGCGTGTATGAGCATTCGTATTGGCACAAAACTTGAATCATTTGCATATCACATTGCGCTGTACTTATTTGCAAAGTTTCGCGATTGTACTTAGCTTCCTTCTTGGGTCGCTATTTTCAATGTTCCTGAGTGTACATATTTCTAAGCAAGTGTTAAAATATTGCATTTGCCTCCGAACGTTTGCGTACTTACAATCATCTTTCATATGCAAAGATCGCTTGTTAAATGAAGTCTTTCTGAATCAATACAAATTTTTATTTATTCCTCTAACGTCGTAAGTGGGAATGGTACATGCAACAATCACCGAATTATTACATAAACAAAACAAATATTTCGCATCAGACTGGGCACCTGTCCGGCACACCTGTTCATGCACCTCAGCTCTCAAGGTCATGAAAACTGAGTTGGGTACAAAAATATTTGTATTAAATCATTTAACTCAGTGGTACAACAGCACATGAGGGCTCATGTGCTGTTGTACCACTGAGTTAAGTTATTTAATACAAATATTTATAACTTGAGAACGATGGAATTCGTGTGCGTCAAAAGTCTGTGTGCATTGAAAAAAAACCCCTTACGATAATGGATTGTAATAAAAAGTTAATTTTTTTAAGCTATTCTGTTCTTTCTATAAATGTCTCAACATACCAGGTGGTTATAATTAAAGTTACTCTATTCAGAGGCCTGTAGAACCTGTTCTCTTTATCGCATTTTGATGAAACTTGGAATATATACAATATTGGCCAAGGAGAATAGGTTTCCACAAAAGTAAAAAAACTTTTTCAAAAGCAAGCTTTTATTTTAATGCTCTAAAAGAAATAAAATGAACTTTTCTTTTAAAATTTTTTTTGCAATCCACTTATAAAGTCGTTTTACAATTAATGGTATAAAAGCTTGTCGCGAGATTTAAGTACTCATATTTACTTAGTCTGAAAAATTAAAATCAGTCAGATCAAGTTATTTAATTTGCTTGTTTATGTACAGAGGTAAAACCCGCGACAAGCTTTTATATCATAAATTGTATAATGACTTTATAAGTTGTTAGCAAAAAAAGTTTTAAAAGAAAAGTTTATTTTATTCCTTTTAGAGCATTTAAATAAAAGCTTGCTTTTAAAAAAGTTTTTTTACTTTTAATTTATTTTTTACTTTTTAGTTATCACTAAACACAGGTTTCTCAATCTGTTAATCTCATTCAACGCATCATTGTTGAAAGGTCGGTTAATTTTGAACAGTCCAGCTAAGGGGTACTCAACATTTTTTTTTCCGCCAGGCTACATGCATATGATAGATATGTCACTCGGGCCGCAACAAGAGGATAATGGGAAGGAGGTGGGATAAACACTGTTAGTTCAAAACAACATTAGACGAAGAAAAATTAATTAAAATATTAAAACTCATTCTCTTTTTTTTTTTTTTTTTTTTTTTTTGCTTTTACTATAATACTATATTAAAAATGAAAATCACATTATTTTTTTGTAAATTCGTAATTTTATACCAATTTTTTCAATTATTGTGCAAAATTTGCAAAATACTATTCTACAAACGAGAAAATATTTTCGTGCGACTATATTTAAAAATAACGAAGTTTTTAAATGTTTTATTCATAATTTGAGTATTTTTTGAAAAATCGTGCAAAAAAATGTTTTGCGGCCTTTGATTTTTTAAATGATTGATTCTAAAAGAAAAACGCCTGAACTTTCTTAGTGCAAAATATATCGATTCATTAACACGAAAAAAGACATACGGAATGATTTAGAAATCATTTTCATGAAAATGCATCGATTTTGACTCATTTTAGAAAAAATTGTAAAAAATAGAAATATCATTATTTTTTTAACAAATTATACCGTATCTCGTAGCGAAATAAATGATCTTTCCCATTAGGCTATTATTTTTTGTCTCAGTTTCAGAGAAAGAATAAGTTGGTTTTTTAAGAAAGGTTGAAGAGAAAGAGAGAGAGAGAGAGAGAGAATCGGAACTTCTTTAAGTTCTATCCGATAAGCTGCTGGGCAGAATAAAAAGCTAGCAGGAATAAAAGGTTTTCAATTATTATCTTTTTTACTAGTTGCGAAATCGGAGTATAACTCATCAAAACATGCATTGTCATCTAAACTAAACATGTATACAAAATTTCAGCTCAATTTGTTGAAGACAACAGATTCAAAATGGTGTTGCAAGATTCAACCCGAAAAAATTACTTTAATTAATATCTGTACTATTAAAACTCGAAGGTAAACAAACGTATGCAACTATACGAATAGGTGTATCTTCTGACGAACCGCAAGATTCAGAAGCTCGTCAAAGGTACCAAAAGATCGGAACTGATCCGGGGAGTCCGTTTTGTCCACTTATATTCCAATAGTGTAATTAGTTAAAAATATATTAATTAAAAACCTTAAAACGCGCATTAACGCCGAAGTTCCAATTTCCGGAACTTTTTTTTTTTTTATCCCAGACGTTTTTAAGACGCGATCTAATTTTTTATGAGACTCAAACAAAAAACAATTAAAGAATTGGAAAGATCATTTACTTCGCCATGATACGGTATAATTTATTGTACAAAATAATGATATTTTCTGTTTTTTACAATTTTTTTCTGATATGAGTCAAAATCGATACGTTTTTATGAAAATGATCTTTAAATCACTCCGATTGAATTTTCTTTCAATTTAATGAAATGATATTCTATATTAAGAAAATTCATAATTTCTCTTTCAGAATCAGTCATTCATAAAATGACAATTTTTTTACGATTTTTAAAAAAAATTATCAAAATTTTATTTAAATACTTAATAATTTCTTTATTTATAAAAATAATCTCATGACATTTTTTTTCCGTGTGTAGAACGATATTATCCGTAATATGCACACAGTTTGAAAATATTGTTTAAAAATTACAGTTTAAAAAAATTGTGTTTTTCGTTTTTTATCCCCTTTTTGCGAGAAATATTAAAGCATTATTTTTGTTACTTTTTTTATTTAAAAATTACCGTTGTTTGCAATCGATATAAGAAGTTCGAAATCATTAAATTAAAAATGAGGCCCCCAAATTAAAATTTTTACAAATAACGCTATGCGAAATAGAATATCTCTTCCTTTTATTTTATAGGTCTCTTATTTCTTTTTTTCCGAAGATTTCGTGGATTGAACGCTTAGAACGCTAAATTATTAACTTTTGTCCCCTGGTTATAAACAACACCATCGCTTAGTTTTTATGATTGTTTTAAAAAAATACTCAAAATTTTATTCGCGCATTTAATAACTTCACCAGCACCTTTGTAATTGGAAAGAAGATTTATACAGTATGTTTTTCTTTTCTTTTTTTTCAAAACAACAATACTTTCCATAAGACGTTTTCTAAAATGAATCACTATCGATGCGTTTATATGAAATATATTTTTAAAAAACTCTTACTTTGCTTTCAATAGTTAGTGATTTAAAAAATAAAATGTCGAAAACTTTTTTTATGAATTTTTTGTGTGCAATAATTCATTGTGCCACTTGAGTGCTGCACCTGTCAGGCTGTTTAAGAATCGTTGAGTGTTCACTTTCTCGAGAGCTCTGATAGCGACAGGGGAAGGGGAATTTCCATGATAATATGTTATGCATTTAAAAAGTTCGTACAACGCCGGGGGGAAGTAAACAGGTCTGACAAAGAAAAAGAAGCAGAAAAGTTTTGAAACAGGAAATTTTAAGTTTTACACTAGGTAAAAGCCCGAGTAATATTGGCCTAAGTGGAGGAGGGGGTGGAATTCATTTTGAAAAATATTATTAGAGAAGAGCTGATTTTGTGAAGAAATGGGAAAATTTATAAATGTATAGAAAGCCTGTGCAACGCCGTGCCATGCAGCTAGCCATTTTAACTAAATGCTATATCGGATTATAAAAGATCAAAACATGCATTGTCAATCAAACTAAACGTGTATACAAAATTTCAGCTCAATCGGTTGAAGACATCGAATTTGCAATGCAAGTTAAATAAAGGCTTGTAAAATATAACATATTTTGTACGTGTACAGAGTAGAAGTATAATAAAATATCTCGTAGTACAAATAAAATATTTTACACGAAACGAAAAAATTATAATTGGAGGCGCAAGGTGTCAATCCCTGTACCTATCACCTGCTAAGCGAGCGCTCTACCATCTGGGCTACGCTCCTGTTCGACTCCTGTGTTATATTGTAAACATGCTAACCTGAATACCTGACCAAGATCCTTACAGTAACTAGGTCAATTATAAGTGTTACGGGAGAAACTAGAATCTAATAAATAGATATCTTAGAATGTTTCAAAGTAAATAGTTTGATAGAGAGTAGTGTTCCCTTTTAGTGTTCCCTGTAGAACAGTAAAAATATAACATTTTTTGTACGTATGCAGAGTGGAAGTATTGTGAAATATATCTCGTTGTACCAAATTAAACGAATTTCAAAAATATTTTATACGAAAAACTAACAATTGGAAGCGCGGGGTATCGTTCCTCGAACCTCTCGAATGCTAAGAAAGTGTTTAACCATCTGAGGTATGCTTTTGTTCGACACCTGTGTTATTGTAAACATGCTCGCCTTAACACCTAAACAAGATCATTACAGTAACTAGGTCGATATCGGAATATAAATGTCAAAACATGCATTGTCAACTAAACCAAACGTGTATAAAAAATTTTCAGCTCAGTTGACTGAAGACATACATCAGCTTCAAAATTGAGTAGCAAGATTCCACCCGAACATTTTACATTGAAAGTGAAAAAAAAAGTTTGTATACAAATAGGAAAGAATGCGGAAATTTAAATTTGTTCAAGAGAAATAATTTTCGAATGTAAATTAAAGTGCTTTAAAGTAAATTTAAAAACTGCAAGCTCCCGGGAATTGAATCCTGGGTAATTCATTTGAAGTCAGCTTCTCAAACCTATAGGCCACGAGGGCTTGTAGAAAGAGGTAAAGTAAGCTTCTAACATGAGTAAGAATTTTTTAATTAATATCTTTTTAACTAATTGTGATATCGGAATATAAATGTACAAAGCATGCATTGTCATCCAAACTAAACGTGTATACCAAATTTTAGCTCAATCGGTTGAAGACATCAGATCCAAAATTGAGTTGCAAGATTCCACTCGAACAAAATACTTTAATTAATATCTCTCTATCTAATTGGGATATCGCAATATAAATGTTCAAAACATGCATTGTCATCCAAACTAAACGTGTATACAAAATTTCATCTCAATCAGTTAAAGACATTAGCTTCAAAATTGAGTTACAAGATTCCACCCGAACATTTTACATTGCAAGTTAAATAAAAGCTTATACATAAAAATAGTAGAAGTCACCACCAGGTAGCTTTTATCGAATATTTGTTTTGTAAATCCGTAAAATCTCTATATAAACTTGCAGTCATAACTATAAAATCACTCAGCACGCATTTGTCACCGTTAATCATGCCTTTGCCAAATAAGAACGTGGATTACAGATAAAATGATTTTATCAGAATGTCGGTTACCACTTAACTACTCTGTGTGAATATTGACGTTTGAAGACTTTTTTTAATGGGCTGCATTTTTTCTGTCAGGGCAAGTTCCCAAATATGAGATCAATTTCAATGGTTGCAGAATCTCGCGGCGAGTCTCTCTACCAAATTTGGACACTTGAATTATTTTAATTCAAGCTATCGTCGGATGTTAAATATTGCCGTTTTTTAATTTTGTCGAGAGTACCGAAACCAATGTTATACTCAAGGGATCTTTTACATATCATATAATCATGTGACATATGTGCCTACGATTTTCGCATCAAGAAAATATGTTGACTCCAGCTAGGCTCGAGCTTTCGGCTTACTGAACCCTTCGTCTTTCGAAACGGGCATACTACCACTAAGCCAGAGGAGGCAAAAGTTTAAAGGATCTGCGAAAAGGCCCCATATTGAGGATTGGTTTGAGAAAGTTGATCAGTAAATCTGAAGAGATTGGAGATTTGCGTGGGCTGCAAGGAAGAGGAGGGAAACCGGCTAGGAGTGAAACTGTCGAAGAAGTCACTACTGATGCGGTTGAAAGAGCCTTCAATTCGTTCTATTCTTCAGCAAGTGGCCCATCATTGTCACGCGAGTTGGAGATTCCGTGGTTGACAGCAAGAAAAATTCTGCGATTCATTTTAAAATGACATCCGTATATTCCCGTAATGCTAACGCTGAAACTGCAAAACTACAAAACACTCCTTGAATTTTACTGCCAATTTTTGGCGAAAAAGGAAGTTCATGATACTTGGCCTAGAAAATTTCTATGGTCCAATGAGTTACCCTTTTATTTAGATGGAGCTGAGAGTAGTCAAAATTGCCGCATATGGGTACTTCACTTCCTAATATCCTTTATCAACCACCACTACAATCTGATTATGTGACTGCTTGGTGCGGATGTACTCTTGAATTTATCATCTGACGTTTTTTTCTTTGGACCTCTCACTTCGCAAGGTTTTAAAAGATTCTCTGTCGCAAATGCATTGTACAGTAAATTCCTTTAAAAGTAGGTCATTCCTCGTTCACAGAAACGACAATACTTGCAGACCACTATAGTTATATGCAAGATGGAGCAATTCTTTACATTGGGTGCCAAGTCAAATCCCTGCTTAGGGCTTACTTTGGTGATAATCGTGTAATATCCAGACATTTTTCGGACGCATGGCCTTGTTCTCCCGACTTAAATCCCTCTGATTTCTGGATGTGAGGATTTCTAAAAGACCGTGTTTATATTGGAGGGATTAGGAGTTTTTATGATTTGAAACCTAGCATTATATGCCAAGGGGCCCCAAACCTTCGTGTATTGCTTCGCGCTATCATTGAAAACACTATAATGCGCTTTTAACACGTTATTGATGTCAATGGAGCATATATTGAGTTATTGAATAAATTTTAATGATTCTAACATATCCTTTGTACTTCTTTGGGTATCCCATTTCCTCCTAGTGGTCAAAATTTGAACTTATTTTTCATTGCAGATGTCTCTCCCCATGGTTCATATAGCGCATATTCCATCAAAATCCAATAAACAGAACGGGTTTTGAAGGCCTCTGAGTAGTTTAATTTTAATTATAACCACCCGGTGTATGTTAGATTCACCTATTTTAGTTGTCTATTTTGTGGCTCTTTCGTTCCATTTTTCTGCTATGACAGATTTGAGCAGATTACCAACGTAAAATTTTCCTATGCACCTCCAAAATATTATGCCTTCATCTCCATGTTTGTATTTGAAAAAATATTTTCTTTTTTAAGATCTGTGCAAAGAGTTTTGTAGGCATATTTTTGTCCTTTCTAATGTCGAAAATTTTAAAATTGTTTTTAATTTAATATATTATTTTTTTGTCCTTTCTTGCGCCAAAAATTCAACAATTGCTTTCGATTGAATATATAACATTTACCCAATATTTATGAGTCCTCTTTTTGGTGTTCTTTACCAAAGGCCATTATCTAAGATTTGTTCACTCGAGAGATAAATGGCTTCTTTAATACAACTCGGCCATAGTATTTGTTGCCACTTCTAATAAGTTCAATATTTCCTGTTTTGTATTAATTAATATTTGCTTATTGTCTTTGAATCTGGCAACAGAATTTTGGTTAAGTATGTTTATGGAATATTCTAACGCTCGTATTCACTGCTAACCCAGCGATGAAACCTGTAGTTAAATAACCGGCAGTCAACCCCAGAGGTTAGGACTTCAATTCACAGCTCTTTTTCGAACTCCAGTTTCTTGACTCTGGGTTTCTTAACCTGGGTTTACGTCAAAAACCAGAAAAAGGAGATAAGGGCAGAAATCGGGATGTTGCAGAAACGTCTGTTTTATTGCCGTAACTGTGAAATTCGATTGCGCCGTATTTTTTTTTAAGACAAGGTTACTTGAGAATGTCTGAACAACGTGATTTACCGGAATCCATGGCATGGCGTGTTATAGGCAGACTGGAATCCGGGCAAACACAACCGCGGACGCTGTTGGAGTCGCCAGAAGTGTTGTTGCAAGGCTGTGGAATCGATTCCAAGAAACAGGAAATGTTAGACGTCGACCAGGGGAAGGTCGGCCACGCACCACTACATCAACTGATGACCAGTATATACAGTTAACAGCCAGTCGAAACAGAACAGAGAATGCTACGCAGCTGCAAAGACAGTTACTCTTGGCAACAGGACGAAGGGTGTCCAGCCAAACATTACGTAATCGGCTTCATGAGGGAGGGCTCTATGCACGTAGGCCAATGGTCTGCATTCCGTTGACCCCACGCCACCGTGCGGCCCGAAGAAGATGGGCTGCTGAACATCGAGATTGGATGCAACATGATTGGAGCCAAGTGCTGTTTACAGACGAGTCTCGATTCAGTCTAGAGTGTGACACCTGACGTGTTCTTGTATGGAGGGACAGGGGCACTCGAAATAACCCCGCATTCGTTCGTGAAAGGTCACAATACAGAAGAGCTGGTTGGATGTTATGGGGTGGAATCAGCATAGGCGGACGTACGGACCTGCATATCATTTGTAATGGCACTTTGACGGGCCGAAGGTATGCAGACGAGATACTTCGACCTCATGTCATTCCTTACGCTGGAGCCATTGGAGATTCCTTTGTTTTCCAGGATAATAATGTTCGACCGCATAGAGCTCGTCTGGTGGAGAACATGTTTGAAGCTGAAACAATACAGCGTATGGAATGGCCAGCGTGCTCTCCTGACCTGAATCCAATCGTGCATGTTTGGGACATGCTCAGACGACGCATTGCTGCGCGACCAAGGCCGCCTGCTACGGTCCGAGACTTGGAGATTGCACTTCTTGAGGAGTGGAACAGTATTCCCTAAAGTCTGATCGATAACCTCATCGCATCCATGGCAAATAGGTGTGCAGCAGTCTTGGCTGTTCGAGGAGACCAATCGCCCTATTAAAACTCATGCATCATGTCTAAACAGTACCTTTTTTTATCGTTTACATGTAACCAAATTGTTGCCCTGAATCATCTTTTAATGTTTCTTCCATAATTTTCAAAGAATTAAAGCTTAATTCCAAATTTTTTTACGCCTTTTTTCTGTATTGCGCATTGATACGCGTGTACTATGAATTGTATGCCAATACGTGGCTGTCTCACACGGTTTTCTTCACTTTTTTGCTTGCTCCCCTAATTGTTTTGAGCAGTGTAGTTAAAAGCTCTATTTTGTAAGTATACACCAAGGGTGTCAAATTCAAATGTTAACTTAAACTAAATAAACAAGCTTTAACTTTAGGTGGGCCGCAAATAATTCAATATTCATGGAAAAATAGGTTCATTTCGAATAATACATTATAATAAACATATATAAAAGAACAAGAAAATGTAATATTTATGTTCAGATACTACTTCTCTGCTATCTTTCCTGTTTTGGGAGTAATTTTGATACGTTATTATATTATATATTATTGTGTGCTGTCCAGGTATACTTAGACTTTTAACGGGAGAAAATTGGGGATTATTTGGAGTTGGTTTTTGCTTTCTTACGTTACGGTGAATTTGGTTGTTGTTGATAGAATAACGAAATTCTGAAGTACCCCTGAGAGGTATAGTAAATTTTTAAAAGTAATTTTAGCATAAACATGTGTGTAACTGAACGCAGACTTTCAGAGGCAAGTTTATATAATCCAAGAGAGCCTTATTTCAATATTTTAAAAATCATTTACGAGTGATTTTTAATTCTTCCATCCGTCCTTTCATCTTCCGAATACTGAACTGAGATAAAAATTGGTTCTCTAGGATTACAATGATCTTTTAGTGAATAAATTGATATGGACGTAGAAAAAGAATACGTATTTTCTATGCTAATAAAACCATAATACGTAGTGTAAAATGTATTTGTATATAAAAAGAAATATAATACGCACCACTAATATCAACAAACAAATAAGTTTATGTAAAATAACTATTGAAGTAAAATAATTGCTAAAGTTTCTCTTTGTCTTTTATTTGGCTCCCTTTACTGGGAGCAAGCAGAACATGATTGAAGAGGTAGTTTAGGATAGGTTTGACGTATGTAATAAGTTATGGTAGCCGAAGTTGAGTGATATTATTGCAATTAATTGTGCAATCCATTCGTTGTTCATGAGGTTTAATCTGTTATTATGGGGTTATTTTACTTTTTGTATACGAAACTTTTTTCTTAAAAGAAAAAGTATTATTAATTTAAGATACGTTTTGTATATAAATAATTATACGGGAAAATAATATGTATTTTTCCTGGTTATCCAATTATCGTATGTACAATGGAAAGTGAGCAAAATAAATCCTCTATTGAGAGAAAAGACTATGATATTTTCAACTATAATACAGACAAAATTTTTTATAAATTAAACAAGTCCTGTTTTCCTTTTTTTCACTTGACGCATTTTACTTAGGATACATTAAAAAACTGCAGACCCATATTTCGCTTATTGTTGACTTGAAAAGTGTAGTCAAAATGTAATTTTATATGTACAAGCAGGAGGAAGTAAGCAAATTGGAAATTTGAATTTTTGTTAAAAGCAACGCTTCCTCTAATTGTTAAAGAATTTTAAGTGTACCATCATTCGTCAAATACTGATCTTTTTCGCTCAAAAATTAATTTTTAATCATACAATCAAGGGCCTGGCGAACGCCGTATCAACGATACGAGACCCTCACAAGCTCACATACGACCCTCACATAAAAAGGGACCTTGAAAAAGAGCGTTCTTGACAATTTAAAACAGGGCCACTTAGCACTAGCTACGCCAGTGCATATAATTTCTGAAAAGTTATACTGTAACACATTTAATATTTTGTTATAATGTACATTAATGTACAAAATAAAAAAAAAATGTTTTTAATTTCGTTATAGGATCTTTTTTTTTTACTTGTTACCTATGCAATAATTTTCTTTGCTTCTATGCAGTAAATATTTTAGACATGTTATAATGCTAAAAAACATTTCATCTAAACTTACAACTATAGGTTGCTTAATACTTTAAAGCAGCAGCTAAATTGGTACATTTCACTATTTGGAACACTTAATCCTAAAATATTAGAAATTCCTTCTTTGAAAAACGTTGTATAGTTAATTTGCCCCAGTATTTTAAAATTGCATTTATAAAACCTTTGAATTAAAAACATCACGTTAAGCAGGCAGTGGCATTTCAAGACATGTAGAGACTACAAGCGGTTGAAATTTTTCCTGGGGGGAGCATTCAAACTCAAACCAGAAATATGTAAAACTAACAAGATTATTCAAGGAACAAAAGAGTATACATATGAAAGTTTTCAAACCGCTAAGAAATGTAACAAGTTTAATTACAAGATACTTCTGCATTAATTTTTGTATTGCTTTATTTTTGGCAAAATCATTAATTATTTTCTCAGTGCCAATGAAGTTTAAAATTTCTTGTGCGGTATGATAAATAACCAAGTTCTTTATAAAAAGAATAAAATGAAAGAAAAAAATATTCTTTTGAACTAAACGTGATCTTTTTCTGGATACATTATAGAGGGGATTATTAAAAACATCTTCCATAATATTTCAGTTTCAGGAAACATGTAAGACAGTTACACGGTGGCTCAATGAACAAGTTCTATCATATAGCTTACAATAGTGGTGCTGCAGTCATTGGTTCCCTTTTCTTCTGGTTATAGCAAAATCATCATTGCTTTGAGCTAAGATAAATAACAAGGTGTTTTAGGAAAAAAACTGTAATAAATAATACGAAATTGTGAGTCTGAAATCTACAGATCATCTATGTATATATATTAGAAAAAGGTTTCACAAATTTTTATTCAATATTTGAAAAACTAGGAGTGGATAAGGACAGCACATTTACATTCAGATAGTTTATTTTTAACGAAATAAAAGCCTTATCTATTGTTATATTATTTATTATAGTGAATATCTCTATTGAATAGTTTTCAAAGCTCGGTTTAATCTGCAATGAATTTAGATAATGAATGATAATTTATGGTATAAAAGAATAAATATGAATGAATTGATTGATTGATTGAATATTAACGTCGCACTGTTCAGCTACACGAGGGCTTTTGGCGACGGACCACGTAATTTTGAACCATGGTCAAGTGACGTGGACGACACCTGAGCTGGCACCCCCCTCTCCTAACTACCACACCAACGGGAGGACGTTTCAGCTCTCGACAGATTTAGCGTGCATCGCTGCCCTACACGGCGGGTCTTTAGTGGTACTGGGCTCGAACCCGTGACAAAGCAAGCCACAGTCCGATACCTATACCTATACCACTCGGCTACCGCGGCCACTAAATATGAATGAAAAGCTATATATATATATATATATATATATATATATATATATATATATATATATATATTGAATTATGCAAATTTCATTGAAATATCTATCATTTTTTGAAATATCTATCACTTTTGGTTTAATTGAAGAAAGATAAAAGCATAAAAAAATTAGAAATCTAACCTTAATTTAGACATAAAATGTGAATTAATTCCTCTTAATATTTATTTTTTTTACAAAAAAAAGTAAAAAAATGTATCTGCTTATCAAGCGCTTTTTAAAAGTGTTTTTAAGAATAACTTTCTCAATGTAATATAATATTAATACATATATATATATATGTACATGTATTTATTAATATAACTTTTAAGTTATTTATTTTCCACACAAACATCTGGATATCACATTTAAATCGCATGTTTATGGAAGTTGTTATATGTGAATAAATAAAACAAATAAAGAACTACAAATATGAACATAAATTAATCGTATTTATTAACTGAACTGAGAGCTGGAACCTCCAGTCAAAGAAATTATTTTATTTGATTACAAGTATGGTCACAAAATCTGTATTAATGGATGTAATTTCTCATGAATTTAAAAGTAATCCTTCTTTATAATATTGTTAATATTGTTCTTTACAATATTTCTTATTAATATTGTTAAGCAGTTGGATTCTTAGTGTACAAGCAGTGTATCTTTTTCTTCAAATAGAGAAGTATCCAGTTGGTTTCACAATCTTCTTTTTAATACTTATAAATAAGGATTCCATCTTAAAAAAAAATTCTTTTATTATTGCCATTATAACAAATATTTAATTTATTATCTATGTTTCGATTAATTTTATTTTCCTCTTATAGTGTATACTCCCATTCATCTCTGAGAGACAAAATGCTTTCAATTTTTCTTTTTTTTGAATTCATAGCTATTATTATCAGCATATTTAGAGTTACATGGTAAACCACTTCAAATGATTTTTTTAAAGTATCATTTTGATTTAAATTAATTTCCTGTATTTGTTCATGATGTTTATTGTCATTTACAAACATTCAGGCATCTTTATGGATGTGCTTGCAAATATTTCCTCTTATCAAAATGTCTACGCAAGTGCATGTAGAGGAATTGATGCAAATTTTGCAGGCAGTACATTTTATATTTAATAATTTGTGACATTCTTCTTCTTTCTTACATATTAGGTTGTTAGAATGACTTGATTCTATTTTCCACTCATTATCTCTTAATATTTAATTGTTTTGCTTTGAATTTCTAGGCCTTATCTGTGGCTATGAAAATTTTTAATACTTTATCGGAATAATTTTTTTTCGTTATTTTTATTAAACATTGAAATATTAATTCTGTAACAAGAATTAAGACGGAGACCACGCACAAGTGAGCTCCACGACCCTTCCGATCATTATGAGCGATACCAGCGAACAAATGGATATTTCGCCGTCAAAATTTTTCCAAGTTGCCGCCTGCGATAAACTCAGAGATACCGTTACAGGTATCTCAGCTCTTTATATGTCGCTGCAAGAGATGAACGGACGTTCACCTAGCCCCAGAAGTTCTTTCAAAGAATTGTACCTCTCAAGCACGCAGGCCATGATCAGGAAAAAGGAGGTATTGGTAAGTGAGCTTAAAACTCTCCCACCATGTACTAGACTTGATTG
The DNA here is from genome assembly GCA_019973935.1 of Trichonephila clavipes. Classification (NCBI taxonomy): domain Eukaryota; kingdom Metazoa; phylum Arthropoda; class Arachnida; order Araneae; family Nephilidae; genus Trichonephila; species Trichonephila clavipes. The sequence continues at coordinate 109,932 of BMAU01018627.1, forward strand.
CCAGGACCATAAGATACCCTCTACCTCGGTAGACGAGGAAATTAATTTTGAAACCTTCCATCCTGATAATGAAAATAATATTAAAATTAATAGTAAACCTAATAAGAAAAAACTTAGCAAAAAACGTAAAAACAATGCTAAAGAATCCACGGAAGAGTTCATCTTTTCCAAAAAGACCGCCAGACCAATTTCCCCCACCCCTACCCAGGACCCCATTGAAACTAACAATCACTTTTCTGATTCAGAGCAGGATGTTGAGCATCCACTTTCGACCGATAAACAAGTAATTACGAAAGTAGTTACACCCAAAAAGACTCTTCCTCACCCCATAATGCTTAAAATTAATGATAGTTTCAGAGAGCAAATTAAACGCATCTCTGAAAAATTCCCTAATCTACGTAATAGAATTATTAATGATGTCGTAAAAATGTTTACAAATGATCACGAAGAATATAGATTCCTTATCCACTTTTTGGAGTCGGATAAGGAATTCGAATTCTACATAATAAAAAAAACGTAATATTAATAAACCCATTAAAGCCGTTATTAAAGGCCTCCCTAGTTTCTCAAAAATAGCAGATATTACTAACGACCTTGCTGAAATTGATTTCCATATTGATAGCTGTACGCAGCTTACTTCTAAACGTACTAAAAAATATCTCCCCTATTTCCTTGTAACCCTCCCCCGAAATGATAAAAATAGCAAGATTTTTGACATCGCAAAATTGGGTTACTTACAGGTGAAAATTGAGGGTTACCTCGTTAGAGGAATAACCCAATGCTTCAACTGTAATAACTTCTATCATACTGCCGCGAACTGTTACATGAAGCCGAGATGTTTAAAGTGCGGAAATGAGCACGCAACCCAGAATTGCCATATTAAAGAAAGACAGTCAAACCCATTTTGTATAAACTGTCAGGACTTCGGTCACTCGGCCTGTTATACAAAATGTCCCAAATTTCCCCAACCTAAGAAAGGAACAGCTTTTTCTGACCCGATCAGAAGAAAATTTTTTTCAAGTAAATGGATAGAAGAGGGAGTTTCCTTCGCTAACGTCGTTAGTGGAGAAATCCCCAGTCAGACCCCTCCCTAAACCGAAAATAAAACTGAAAATAATAAGGAAGACTCCCCCCGTGGATCCCTTAGCCATGATAATAGTTCAGATTTTTCTCAAGTTTTGGAACTTTTTAATATAATCTCTAGCCTTGTAAAGAAAAATCCCAAAATTCTCGACCTTCTCTCAAAATTTAAAACTGCAAACTCAGACGAAGAAAAAATCTGCCTTTAGCAGAAGCTATAATAAACAAAATTTAAACTTTCTTACTCTTATTTATCTTAATCTTAACCTCCCCACTTAAATAGTTTAAAATCCTCTCAAAATTATTTTTAAAATTTTTTCCCATTTTTAAAAAAAGTTCACTGCTATCCTCCAATCAATGATCACCTTCATAGCCGATGTCTCCTGCACTCCCATTGGACCTCCTCTCCCGAAGTCACGCCCTCCTCTTCAAACCCATGTTCCTAACACCACGAACATCAGAGTTCCAGATAGAGGTTTGAAGGCTGCTGGCGCAGCCTAGACACCTTTTGTTTAAAATCATCCGTTCATCAACAAGAATTAAGAGACCCTCTACTGCAACATCTAATCTTATTACTTGCTTTCCATCAAACTAAGGATACTTAATATTTTTATGTAGGGACTCTAAATACATGTTAATATTTATACTCAGACCCTTTATAAATCAGTAGGGCCATTTTTCAGGTCTTTGAGCATAGTTTTGTTGGACATATTTTTCAAATTTAGTAGTGTCCAAATCATTTAAGAAATCTTCTATGGAGTGTTTCACTAGGTTAAATAATGTATTTTTTTTAAACACAATTCATCTTTCACTGCCTTTAATGCTTTATTAACCATTTTTCTCTTTTCTGGATTTTTTTATTTTACATAAATTTTGAGATGCCAATTTCTTGTAACGAGCCAAGCACACAATACGATTTTTTTAACCGAGTCTATCACAGAATTCCAAGCATTATAAATTGAAGGAACATCATCACACACACACACACATTCATAAATGCTGGAGTTTCGATTTGCTCCACTGCATTTTTAATAACACTAAAATAAATTTTGAATACATCTTCAGAAAATCTGTTTGAAAACAAAATGCCACAGGTATTTCATTTTTATATTTATTCATCAACTACCAGAACTGAGTATAAATTAAAATTATTGTTGTGTGTGTGTGTTTAGCTCATGAGTTTCATCAATACAAATTTTGTCCTTTCCACATTTTGCAATCATTTCTTTCTGAAAATCTGTCATGATTACAAGGATAAAATATTCATCTATTAATCCATTTTCATTTCCTGACTGTCCTGCTCTTTGAAAAAAACAATACAATTTTCTTCCTTGTTTTGCATTTGTAGAGCCCCTAGCTTGACACTCAATGCATCAATTTTATGCCTTTTAAAACAACCATTAATATCGAAATCTCTTTTAATGCTATGAATATCCTTTTTCTCGTTAAGCATTTCTCCGCCACTCTTGACTGTATAATTTCTTCTCAAATATTCTGCGATATTTTTTTTTCCACTAACATCTTTTTTTAGACTTCCTGAAACATAAATAAGTACAACGAAAATAGTAACTAATAATGATAAAGCAAACAATAATGAACCTACTAAAATAAATTACTATACCAGCAATAGCTGTCCCATCAATCTCTGATAACCTTAAGTGCTCTGAGTTTCTCATGATTTTCATGCCTCGGGAAATACTGCACAACTACATTTTCAGTATTCTGTCAAACTTTCATTACTTCTAGTTCCAATTTTCGCAGAGCCTTGAGACTTTAAACTCTTGAGACCTTTTCTTTTTGGTTTGTTACTCCTAGTTCTAAAGCATCATATAGTACATCATTATATTTCCATTTTTATGTGTCTTACTTCCCCGCTGTCTAACATTTTCACATGGTCTTGTTTTCCTTTTTTTCATTTAACAAATTCTATTCTGTTAAATAAAAAAAGCCATTTACTTCCTTATTATGCAGGCAGATCAAACTTTCCAATTGTAGTTCGCTGCCTAATAATCCGCGAGACGCTAATTGCACAATCAACATGAATCTTCTTGGAACTCCGTCAACCTATCTTCTGGTGTTATAGCCTTCTACTTCTAACTTTCAACACTCTCCTTAAATACTTTGACTAATTTGCATATCCATGTTCTTCTTTTAGAGTTGGTTGGAAATATACGCGAATTTACCATCCCCAAAAGTATTAGTGACCGCCTTGGTGTGAAAGAGCATTAATCGAAAATTGTTGAGATTATAATATTTTTAGCGGTTTCCCATTCCAACAAAATGGACTTTAATATTTTTTTCAGTTTCGGATCGCTTGCCGGAGAAATTAACCAAATCTTTAAGCGAAGCCTCCTCAGAAAAATTCCATCAAACTTATCAAATACGTATATAGGTTTCATACTCTCTGTATCTAGTTTTATTTTAGATTTTAACAAGATGTGATCATCGCCAGAGTCTGCTTTACAAAAAAACTTACTGCTCATTTGATTAAATAAAATAATTCGTGTATAATGTAGTGGTAATAAAAAAATCCTTAATTTTTTTTTAAGAATATATTTTCATCCACCTTTTTTTAAAAAGTTTAGATAAAGGGTTCTTTTTAGATGTACTCTAGGGGATATTTCTTCAAAACACTTTTGTGAGGGGATTATTTTTAATAGGTGTATTAAAGTAAATGATGGCTCTGATGTGTAGGGTGATAGTCACGTTTCTCCATAGTTTTCACAATCCCTTACAAAAGTCTGTGATTACCTTTATCATTCCTATTTCTGGTCCATCTGTTTTTTAGACAAATTTTATCAGCTTATATAAACAGCTTTGGAATAGTCATTAAAAAGTTCTATAAAATATTTCTTCCACCTTGAAGGAATGCAAGGTAGTTAATGAGGTATGGACGTGCCGTCACATAGTATTGACGGGATTTTTGGGAAAATAATAAAACTAAATATGAACAACTCACAAAAGTCTATTCAATAAGAAAAAGAAACTTTTTTTTCACTGTACAGTATTAAATGTTTTAGTGATACGTGTAATTCAAATAATAAAGTATTATTAGTTTGACTTCACTCTTGTTGCAGATTATATAAATGACAACTCTTATAATAGGAATGGAAGATGTTACTTGTAGAAAATGCATACTGAATTACAATCCTGTATAAAACAGTTTCTAAGATCGCCTTTAATATTATTTATCTCTGAAAATAATGACTCGCAGCATAGGTAAATGAAAATGTGGTTATAGCATGAGTCAGCATATTTAATCAGTTAAATGTATCTGGAAATGAATTCCATGTTTTCAAAATTTCATTACTGACATTTTTACTTAATAGTAATTCCAACTTTTTCATTGTTTTAATAAAATTTGAATCCATATTAAACTACACTGGAAATTAATCAGTTGCATTTCAAATTTTTCAATTTCCAACCAGTCGAATTGAGACAAGTTTAGTTTATAAAATTAAGTCGCATCAGAACAAGTAATTAACTAATGCAGTTCTGGGCTAAGGTAAAGCCGAAACAAAGCTTACCCACAGTACAAAGGATAGGAGGTGAAGTTTCCCTGCGGGAAACAAGTACTCCGTGAACATTTCCACGTATTGAGCGTTCCCGCTATATTTCGTGGCCGCGGTAGCCTAGTGGTCAAGGTATCGGATCGTTGCTGGATTGTCACGAGTTTGAGCCCAGTACTTCAAAAGACCCACCGAGTACGGGAGCAATTCACTTTAATCTGTTGAGATCTCAAACGTTCTCCCGTGGGTGTGATGTGTTAGTTAGGGGAGGGAGGGCCAGCACAGGGTGGCCTCCTCATAACTTGTCCATGGTTCAAAATTACGAGATCCGTCTCTAAAAGCCCTCGTGTAGCTGAATTAATATTCATTCACTCATTCAATTCCTGTTTCTTAACAAAGTTTAGCAGCTTTTTTAATCATGTATCGAGTAAACATTATTTCTGATGATGAGAAGAAATGATTTGTTTACGAAAATGTTCGTTTGAAATTTTTAGTTAATAAGAAACATATTCAAATATGTACACATAATTTAATAACAATAGTTTTAGAGAGTCGAAATATATTATTGTATATTTAAAAATTAATAAAATATATGAAGTGTGCAAAAATAATGTGTACCAAAGAAAAGTTAAATAAAAATGCTGTACAGGTTAGATTCTCAAAAAGGAATTTCAATTTTAATATCTTTTTCTTATCTAATTTTATGTGCCTGTTATTTTGTAAATCTTTCGAGTGTCAACATATGAAAATATTTTCTCAAGTAAAAAATAAATAATACAAAGTGAAAGTCTACGAAAAAGATAAAATGTGTATACTCTTATCCCGTTTGTTATAAAGAATAGATAATTATCTATATAAAATATTCATTGTGACTAAACACTGAATAAAATTCAAAAACCATAGACTATTTTTTTATTTTTCATAAATGGAACATAATAATTTAACCTTGTTTACTTTCGGAACTTTTTAACTTGACGCCAATTTAGATGACAAGAATGCATGCATACATATTTGAAAATAAAAAAAACATTTAAATTTTCAAAATATTTCAATATTTTGTAATTATTACTTTTAAAAATATTAATATATAGTCGAACCTCTATCTAACGAAGTCGCTAAATCCGCAAAAAAGTTTGTTGAGTAGAAAATTGCTTAAAGATATTCAACTTTCAATAATATACTTTTATAAGTTATAGTTTTAGGACAAAGTTCGTAATATAGAGGTTCACGATATGGAGGCCCACACCCGTAGTTCAGTATTTCTATTTTTTTTTTAAAAAAACCCTTAATTGTATCAGAAATAGCTAATTAAGTTGTTTTAATATAGTTATCTTCGTACTCTCAAGATCTATGTACTAATATATGCTCAAAAATAACTGTCAACACTCAATGGAGAAAAAGAATTTCTAAATTTTGGAGGCCAGTAAAATATTTGATACGTATTGCTACATATATTATCATTTAGATATGATAAACTTTTATTTGTTACAAGATTAATCTCAAGGAGTAAATATTTAACCGTGAACTTTAATGGAAGTATTCAATGCGTCTAATTTCTTATCATTTTGTTTCCATATTCATGCATATTAAATCTTTCTGTAGAAGTTTATTTATGTATTGGTATTAAGTGATTATAGGGAACATTGCGCGAAAGACACTGAAAAAAGGCCAGGTTCTGTTCTGTTTCAATCTTTGTAGTGAGTGTATCATTTTAGGTATTGCCAATGTCTGTGTTAGAAACTCTAAAAAGCTTTCACAAATCCATATTATCTGAATATTCATTAAATACCAATTTATATTATGTAGGCGTATTTAGATAAGTAAAACGATTAATGTAAGCCTAAAAAAGGTCTTATATTTTATGATTGTTGTCTAGTCATTCACCTGCCTTACCTTACCAGCCAATCAGATCACTTAAACTAACTGAGTAAACTTTGTTTTTTCTCACTCAGGTCTTTCTTCCATTTGTCCGCTCCAAAATACATTATCAGATAGGGGATGGAGGATCTATTGCAGATCCATATCCCTGTGCCGTGAAGAAAATTGAGCCATTAAAAGGAGTTATATTTTGTGGCTCTTGTCTGACATATGTTTCCCTTTAAGAAATATATTTTTCAAGCATTGTGAATCATTGATTTCAATGTGTAAGCTTCATTCTACCTGTAAACATCAAACTAGAAAAAGGGGGTCTGCTGGCTATAATCCGAGACAATAGCCAAAATTACGTTAATTATTTTTAAGCTTAATCTGTAAGAATTAACTCGTCAGTGGAGTACAAATATTTGTCGTAGTTAAAGGAAAAACTATTTTTCGTTTCGCATAAACATTAAACATTTCTAATATAAGATAAACGTGCCATTATATGTAAATTTCTCTTAGAATGAAATTTCTATATTTTCTATACAATGATTTCTGTGGTTTACAGGCAACACTTCCAGGAGTTTAGTGTTTGCTGACCTTTGGGATTGTGACAATGCTTATCCTCATTGTCTTCGGCGAATGCAAATGGTACGTTGTTAATGAATTTCCCCTCTTTTCCCTGGACTTGACTTCTTCTGATTAGCATATGTTCATCAGTTGTAAGAAATGGCATGGGGCTAATCCTGGGGATGAAAATCTTTAAGGCGCTAGGACAAATTAGTTGAAATTGTTGCCTGGGATTTATGCATAAGGGATTTGTAAATTAGTAAAGCTGTAGAACAAGTGCTTGAACTTAGATGGTGACGAAAAATCGAAGACTGCTGTACCTTTAAACCTTCTTTATGTGATTTTTTGTGTGAAATAAATCAGAGTGTTGGATTCATGCTCTAGATGAGGGAGGGGGGACAGGCTTTTCCAGTGCACGCACCTAAAAATTTTTCAATTCAAAACTGAACGAGCACCACTGACCCGAGCTCACTGGAGCTGATTAAATCCAAATGAGCGTAACGAAACCGAACCCGATTCTTAATTTTTATTCACTTTTAAGCAAAACGCGCATAAAAATGTTATCAATTCAAAGATCATCACAATCCGATATGAGTTCCCTCGTATCATGTTCAGGTGTGATCGGAGAACTCTGCAAAATTTCTTTTGTCTAGACGTAAATCCAGTCTCCGAATACTTCTTCAATCCCTAATTCTGTCGAGAATATTTTGCAGCTCTTCACAACGATTTTCCTCAGGGGTATTTCTCCCACCTACTTTCTAAATAAATGAAAAAATTTTAGTACGCACAATTTGAAATGTGAATTTTCTTGTTCCAATATATATTGCGAGTAAAATTTGAAATTGTTGAGAAAATCATTAGATAAATAATTATTAACATATATAACTGTTTGTGCCGAATTTGTTTTTGACCTTATCCGACTTTATTGTCGAAATCGCACTATTTTTATATTCATCTGCACAAATTCTTGTCTAAATGAGAAAAATCATAAATTCGGCATTATCTTTTCTGCATATTTCTAAGCAAGTGTTAAAATATTGTACTTGCCTCCGAAAGTCTGCGTACAATCATCTTTAATATGCAAACATCGCTAATTAAATCATGATTTCTGAATGCATACAAGTTTTTTTATTGATTCCTCAAACGTCGTAAGTTGGAATGGTATATGCAACAATATATATATATATATATATATATATATATATATATATATATATATATATATATATAACCGGATTATAATAATAAATAAAATAAAACAAACATTTTGCATCAGACTGGGCACCTGACCGGAACACCTGTACATGCACTCAGTGCCCAAGGTCAGGAAAACTGAGTTGGTTAGAATAGGCCTTGGCTTTCATGGGCTGTTGCGCCACTGAGTTTAGTTGTTCAATACAAATATTTATAACTTGATAACGACAAAATTCGTGTGCGTCAAAAGTCTTTGTACATTGGAAAATACCTTTACGATAATGAATTGTAACTAAAAGTTAATTTTTTAAAGCTATTTCACTCTTTTTGTAAATATTTCACCATACCGTGTGATTATAATTAAAGTTACACTATTCAGAGGCGAGTAGAACCTGTTATGCTTTTTGGATTTTGATGAAACTTGAAATATATGCTTTATGGATCAAGGAGAAAGATTTCCACAATAAAAACAGTACAAATTTTCACCTCCAGGTGGCTTTTACCGAATATGCCTTATGTAAATCCGTAAAATTTCTATATAAACTTGCAGTCATAGCCATAGAATCATTCAGCACGCGTTTGTCATCGCTAATTATGCCTTTACCAAATAAGAACACGGATTACAGATAAAATGATTATATCAGAATGCCAGTAACCACTTAACGGCTTTTATGAATATCGTCGTTTAAAGAATTTTTTTAATGGTTTGCATATTAGCTACTAAATCTTTTTTCAGACGTGGCAAGGTTCCGGATATGAGAGCCATTTGAAAGATGGCACCATACAGCGTTGGCTCTCCCTACCGAACTTGGGCGCTTGAATTATTTTAATTTAAACTATCGTCGGATGCTAAATATTGCCATGATTTAATTTTGTCGAGAGTATCAGAACCAATGAGATACTCAAAAGATCTTTTACAGGTCGCATAATCATATGGCATACACCTTTAAGACCCGAATTATTTTTATCTTCAAATATTAAATTCCAATGGTTATTAATACAATATGGACCCCAATAATATTGGGAAAAATAATGAAAAAATTTCCGCTCCCTCCCTGAAATGTAGACGGCACCTGCACGATCTTGCGGGTTGGACGTTATGTGTGAAATAGGTCACCCACGAAATTTTACGAGTTATGCATTTTTAGCTCTAAGTTAAAAAAAAAACAATCTTAATTCAACTAAAATTGTTACCAATTCGGAAATTAGTGGTGAAAATTAACTCTTTTATTAATTTATTGTTTATTTACTGCAAAAATCTTTTGTTTTTGACAAGTTTAAACAACCACTGCATTTTTCACAACATGCTTTCGAACTGCTTTCGTAGTTTTCAAATCTGCACTTGCGAGGCCTTGAAATGCCATAAACACATCAAAAAGGGCTATACATGTCAAGCCTTTTATCCTGGAATGGCTCATGATAAAAGCCATGACATACATAGCAGGCGGATTATAAAGCTTCGATCTTTTTGCGAGTGGAATTACAGATCTGTTATCTTCATCATCAGTTAAAATACTTTTGTTAGTAGGTGGAGAGGCTGATAACGCTTCAACTATCTCTAACTTAAATTTTAAGTGATCCATTTTGATTTTTAGAGGAATTTTATTTGATATTGCATCTTGTTTGAACAGAAACCAAGAATTTGCAACAGCTAAATTAATGTAATGAATGTGTTCAAAAGATATTATGGTAAAGATTGACCCAAAATTGGCTTTTCATTTCAAATATTCTCATGTGTTTCTTCAACACTCTCATCTGAACTTGATTCTCCTTCCAGTATTCGCGACACATATGTTTTGTTCGCAGCATTGTCATCATCCGAGAGATCACTAAGTTCTGATCTAAGTTCAATCTGATTTATTCGTCAATTGAAAAAAATTTCTTCAGTGTGTAATTTTTTTTCCTTTTAGACACCTGAAAAAGCTTTTGGTTAAAAGTTAATCCAGTATTCCATGAAAAATTGTCAAATGTATCAGAAAATTGTATTATTCAAATATATATGTATATATACATATATTTAAACCCCACCATACTAACTGCCACCAGAAAAGCCAGATTTTTTATTTGGGGAGGGGAAGAGGTATGGATGCAAATATCTGTGGAGAGAATAAAAAAAGCCCTATTCCTCAACAAATGTATGAAAAAGAAAACTAATTTCAAAAGAGAGAGAGAGAGAGAAAGAGAAAAAAGGGACTCGTCCATGGCAACCCCTGAGAAAATTTGGTATTAATTATATAACTATGTATTTCATTTTTACGTAGGCCTTCATCAAAATTATTGAAATAGAAAAGAAATTCGCAGGGTAAGTACTTACCTTTACAGCTGCAGTGTCTCAAGTAACGCCCAACCCGCATGATAGTGCGGGCACGAAATCCCGAGCCCTAGAAGCCACATTAATAGAGTATAGTTAATATTCTTTCTATTTTGCAATTATTTAAATATTAATATAAAAATTTGTATCCAAGCAATTAGAACTATATTGATTATTACATTTTTACGACAGATAAAAAGAAGACGACTTTTCGTTGTATTTTAAAACCAAGATCGATTTGCCAGCTGAAAGTAAAACATGGGCTACAACCACCGTCTGTTGATAAAAAATGATACTTTACACCTTCTACAAACACGTTTAATCGTTGGATTCGGGATTTTATTACATACGACTATTCCAACCCGCATGATCGTGTGGGTTGGATATTAAAGGGATACGTCCCTACGGTTTTCGCATCCAGAAAATCTGTCGACTCCAGCCAGGGTCGAGCTTACGGCTTACTTAGCCCTTCGGCTTAGGAAGCAGGCATGCTACCACTAAGCCACCGGAAGCGACCGTTTAAAGTTTCTGCGAAAAGACACCATATCTAAGATTGATTTGAGGAAGCTGATCAGGAAATCTGAAGAGATTGGAGATTTGAGTGTGCTGCCGAGAAAAGAGGGAAACTGGTTGAGAGTGAAACTGTCTAAGTCGTTACTGATGTGGTTGAAAGAGTCTTCAGTTCATTCTATTCTTCAGCAAGTGGCCCTACAAAACACTCCTTGAATTTTCTTGCCACAGTTTGGCGAGAATGCAAGTTGATGACACGCGGCCTTGGAAAAAGTCTTTGGTCAGACGAGGGGCACCCTTTTATTTAGATGGAGCTGGGAATAGTCAATATTTTGCCGCATATGTTTTACTTTACCACCTAATATCCTAATATCAACCACCACTGCAATCTAATTATGTGACTGCTTGGTGTGGATTTACAGTTGAGTTTATCCTCTGACGTTTTTTTCTTTGGAACTCTCACTTCGCAAGGTTTTAAATGATTCTCTGTCACGAGTGCACTGTACAGTGAGTTCCTTAAACAGTAGGTCATTCCTGCTTCACAGGAACGACCATGCTTGCAAACCACTATCTTTATGCAAGATGAAGCAACTCCTCTCATTAGGAGCCAAGTCAAAGCACTGCTTAGTTTTAACTTTGGCGATAATCGCGTAGTATCGAGACATTTTTCGCACGCATGAACTTCTCGTTTTCCTGACTTAAATCCCTGTGATTTCTGTATGTGAGGATTTCTAAAAGGCCATGTCTATAGAGGAGGGATTAGGATTTTACCTGATTTTGAAAGCTAGCATTATACACCAAGTGGTCGAAAGCCCTCTTGTATTGCTTCTCACTACCATAGAAAACACTATAATGCGTTTTTTTAACATGCTATAGATGGCAATGGAGCACATATTGAACATATTGAATTATTAAATAAATTTTAACGATTCTAACTTACTTTTGTCCTTCTTCGGCCACCACATTTTCTCCTAGTGGTCAAAACTTGAACTATTTTTATTGCAGAAATCTTTTCCCGTGGTCCATATAGCACACATTCAAAATTTCGTCAAATTTCGATTAACAGAATGGGTTTTGCAGGCTTTTCAATAGAGTAACTTTAATTATAACCACCCGGTATTTGGTAGATTCAACTACACTGGTGTGCAAAACTGGTGCAACTGTGTGTAACAATGTAAAAATTTAGCAGATAGTCATGAAATTGCAGAAAAGGATGTCTAGAGATCAGTACAGTGAACAAGTAAGTCAATAGAAACGTCTTGCGTATGCAAATATCAGGAACCAAACGTCAGAAGCGACGTGAGCGTACGCAAAACGCGTGATGTCGGCGCACGCTTCTCAACAGTAGAATAAAATGAAGGACGCAGACTCAATTCAACATATTCGTTGCAAGTGCCAGTGAGTCAGATCGTGAAATATGGCTAGAAGAAATCACCTGGACGACTTCACACGTGGAAGAATGATCGGAAAGCTGGAGGGGGGCGTACCGTCACCAGTGTAGCTGCAGAGTTCGGAATCAACAAAAGTGTCGTTTCGCGCGCTTGGAAAGCGTTCCAAACCACAGGTACAGCTGTTAGAAAGGTTGGTGGTGGCCGCGCGAGGACGACAACTGCAGGGGATGACCGATATATCATCCTGCAGGCGAAAAAGGACCGACGGCAGTCAGCAAGCGTCATTGCTCAGCAACTCTCTACAGCAACGGGGTGACAAGTGTTGCGGTTTACTGTGGCCAGACGCCTTCACAAAGGGGGCCTATTCATCCGCCGTCCTGAACGCTACCTCCCGTTGAAAGTTGATCACTGACGCCAGCGTTTACAGTGCTGCAGAGAGCACAAAAACTGGACAACTGTCAATGGAGTCGTGTCCTCTTTACGGATGAGAGTCGGTTCAGTACCAGAAGCGATTCTCAACGCGTTTTGATTTGGAGAGAGATCGGGACACGGTTTTATACCAGTAACATCAAGGAAAGACACCATTACGTTGGTCCTGGTGTTCTTGTCTGGGGAGGCATTATGCTGAGCGGGTGAACTGAGCTCCACATTTTCGTTAGAGGGTCTGTAATCGCGGATCGCTATTGTGAGGAGGTACTTCTTCCCCATGTGCGTCTGTTCCGAGGTGCCATTGGGCCAGACATCATTTTTATGGATGACAATGCACGGCCACATCGGACTCTTGCAGTTGAGGAACTGCTGGAAAGTGAAGATATCACTCGAATGGATTGGCCAGCGTACTCCCCAGATTTAAATTCCATCGAACATGTGTGGGATGCTTTGGGGAGACATATTTCAGCATGCTTACATCATCCGGAGAACACCCAACAACTCAAACAGATGCTGATTGAAGAATGGGTACTCCTACCGCAAGAAATGTTGCACCAGCTGGTTCTGAGTATGCGGAGACTGTGCGAAGCAACCATTGCAGTGAGGGGAGGGCATATACCATATTAAGGAACATCTACTTGTTGTTCTTCCTGTTGGATAGACCATCATGAGTCACGATACTATGCGTTCGATAAAGCTTGTTTTTATTTGATTCCATACCGTATGCATTGTATTCCTTTTACAGCGCCGATGCTTTCGTCATCCTTTACGTACATAACACTCTCCCCCATTTCTGAATTCCATGTCTCTCAGATGATTTTTCGTGAAATTATGGCAATAAACTCACCTGTTCTTTAAGTTTTGCACACCAGTGTATCTTAGTTGTCTTTTCTGTGGCTATTTTGTTCCATTTTTCTGCTATGACAGATCTGAGCATTTCTTTCGATGGTATTACATGCTCTCTGACTATCCACTTGAGTAAATCCCACAAATGCTGTATTGTGTTAGGTTTGGGGACTGGGATGGCTTACGGAATTGATTTGGTGCATGGTAGAGCAGCCATGACTTCACAATGTAAGCCATTCGCTTGGTATTTTTCTCCTGTTAAAAGTAAAGATAATCACTCACCTCAAATTTATCGGCACTTGCCTTCGTATTTTACTTAAGTTCAAGTAATCAATTTTGTATATTACTGATTGGCATTATTGTGTGGTGACAACACACAATCTATACATAAACAACATTAATAAATATTAGTTCTTATAGGTCCTCCATCCATTTTTTATGTATTTTGAAAAAAATGCTTCTGATAAGAAAAGATCACTAATTGTTTGGCAAACGAGGAGGTAAAAGATTACCAGGTGGAATATTTGGTTTACCGCCAATTGTACCATATTTTGCGACTTTATTGAACTTGTGAGAGCATTTGAAACAACAAAAATTATAATATTAGCATTAATGGAAGTTGAGAACTTTCTAAAAAAGAGAAATATTATGCAACATTTGTTTGAAATTACTTAAAAGGATTAAACATGCTAAATGTTTTTTTTAAAAAAACTTGATTCACTTCGGCCGATAGCGCTAAATAAACTGTAAACAAAACCGCATTGCCAAAATTGAAAAAGAAAATTTTGAAAGAACGCTTTTTACAACGATTTTTTCAAAAAACAATTGTAATTCCACCTCAGAAACATTAGAAATAAATAAATGGAGCCTGGTTTTTCATATAAAATATGTAAAAATCTTCGCTGTTTTAGTATCTATCAAGGTGTGATTCTCGTAACACCAATTTCGCTGCTGTGACGCAAAGACATATGTACCACATAATCGAAGCTTCTGTTTACAAAAAGCTTCACAAATAATTTTTTAGCTTATTTGCACCTTACAAATCGTGTCATTTTCCGCCAAAATCTCTGACTGATTTTATAGAAAGTATGTTAGAATCTTTGTTGTTTTGGTATCGAGGTGTGATTCGCGTGACACCAATTTTGCTGTGGTGATACTAAAACATAAGTCCCTGACTATCCAAGTTTCTGTTTACAAAAAGCTTCACAAATCATTTTTTGACTTAAAAATTGACTTTTGAGTCACGGTATCACATAATTATAAGCAAGAAAATTACAGTTCAGAAAATAAACAAACATAAAACTGTGTAACACTAAAATAAAAATTATAGCATTAATTTAATTCAAAAGGTTATCTAAAAAAGAAAAATTAAGCCCTAATTTTGAAGGGAAATTTTAAATATAAAAAATTTGAACATGAATGACATAAACAAATAAATATGAAGCAACCGAGCGTATACTAGAAATTATAACATTAATTCAAGCCTAAAAGCAACCTTAAATAGACAAAGGTCTGATTTTGATGAAACTACCATAAACAATTCAGAAAATCAGAAACGATTTAGAATATGTAAGAATACGAATTTTTATTTATGTTTAAAAATTAAAATTCTTATTCTTAAGTATTAGCGTCACTGCAGTCAAATAGGCACCGCACGCGAATCATGCTATTTCCCACCAAAATCTTACAAAAAAAAATATTTGTTTTTTTATATCAAGGTGTGATTCACATGGTGCCAATTCGGCTATGGTGACACTAATAGAGAAATACCTAAAATTCGAACAATCTGATAATCCCAATTAGTCTGAATTTAGTTTTTTTCTTTTGTTATAGGCTATATATATATTTGTACTATTTTGCTACACCAATGACACATAAAATTAGCTAATAAATGAAGAAAAGCAATAACTTTTTCCTGAACAAATTGTCATGCTATTAGGATGGACGTAGGCAAGACGCACCGCTAAAGGTAATGATCTGGTTCTAAGTTTTACTTTGGGACCAACTACCTTCTGCTGTGATATCAACATCAGATGAGAACAGTGTAGTCGAAGCACAACCATACATTGTAATACCACCAACATTCAGGTTAGCAAGATTAAGGAAAAGCAAAACCGTGCAAGCCCAAGGTCCTTACAACTGTTTAGTACCAAAATATGTACAAATGTTTTTGCATTGTTGACACTTTAAAAATTACATAAAATTAATCAATAACATGGGGAAAGCCAAAATTTTTCAGATACAACAAAAATGTTCAAAGAGTTTAATCAGGCTTTCTTGATGCTCATAGTAGAGCTAAGATTAATCAGGAGCATAAAATGAAATAGAACATTTTAAGGAAAGTAAATAACTTTAAATGAGAAAATCACTTAAAAATTTAATTTTAAAAAATCTAAAACGTATTTCGAAAAAGTTCTTCGAAGTGCACTTCATTAGGAACTAGAATAAATATGTGCCAAGTTTTATAGTTCTGGGTTGCTTAGTTTGACCGGTAGAGGTGAAACACACACCCCAATCTCTTGTTTTATTATAGATTATTATGCGCTTATATACTGGCCGGGCCACAAAAATGTTCGTTGTGGGCCACATGCGGCTCGCGAGTCTAACACTCCTGATGCACACAGATTTATGGCGGCAGAAGATTGATGATTATTTGCGTTTCGCTCTTGCTTTTTACGTTAAGAAAACTTGGTACCCTAAAAATCACAAACCTATCGTTTTTTTATTTTCATTTAATCTTATTCTTTGCATTATTATCTTTCGATTTATATATCACTTGTGCATGTCGGAAAGTTAGAAGTTGAATAAAACTTCATTTGAAAACAAATTAGGCAATTCAGCCACACCCCCTTTTTAGAAAAAAAAGCTAAAAAATGCGTTAACATAAAAAAAATCTATTTTATAAATAGAAATAATAACTATAAAAAAGAATGTGTAGTATCAAAAGCAGAATATTTCCGAGGCAATACAATAATGTAATTTTTCTTCTTTGTGAAATGTGTGCATGTAAAATTTTTAAATTAAGGCATTTTATATTAATAATTTTATAATTTCAGTTCTTATTCCTGATAGATTTTTCATACAAATGTAATACTTTAATATTATAAGAAGAAAAACAGCTAAAATTTCTGTCGTGACAGAAAAAAAATTTTTTTTTTAAGTTTTTCTTGAGTTTTCTTGTGCAATTAGTACTCTCTAAAAGTTGATCATTTATAAAAATGTGTTGGTTGAAAACATATGAAAATGCAATTATTTTAAAGAAAAACGTATAAGTAATATCTTAAAGTGGTATTTTAAGTTTAATTAAGCTTATAATAATTATTTTTTCAGAATTATAAACTTTAAACTCGTTTTTCTCAGTTTGTGTTTTTCGAAACCTTGGTGCATTCAAAATGCTACTCCTTCGACAATTATTTACAAATCACTTCCATTTTTTCCTGCGTGTTGAAAATAAAGCATGTAATAAAATTAGGGATCCGTTTTTCTATAAACTGAATACTTTTTTTAAAAAAAATAAAATGTAAGACATGTTGGCTTTTTCGTTGATTTTTAACCTGTATATCAACATTTTATTTTTTTTCTCGAAAACGAATGAAGTTATTCTAAAATCGATCCCTAAAGTTGTTAAAAACATCCATAAGAATATTATAAAAAAATTTCAGGTCAAAAAGTTAATTTTTACAAAAGGAGTAGGATTTTAAAATTTTCCCAATTTTCTTCAAAAAATTTAAATTTTTAAAATTGTGTGAATAATATATGAAAATTTTTATCTGGAAACATTTTCTTGAATAGAAACATTGTATAAAATGTCAAAATATAATTTTTAAATACGTAAATAAAGAAGGTTACTCAAAGGGTGCCAAGTCCCCTTAAGGGGAATAATAAAATCTATTACGTTTATTTATTTTTAATAATATTTTAATAAATTTCTAAATTTTTTTATTTTATGCTTAAAAAAAGAGATTTCTTAACTTTAAAAAAATATTGTTTCAAAAGAAAATTTGAAATTGTACTTCAAAAAAGAATCCTGTTTGTAAAGGAACTTTTTTGAGTGCTTAATATACAAACAAATTTCTAATATTTTAAACTTTTCAACTACACTCAAATTATTAATCTAAGAACAGATCAAAAGTTTTAATCTGAAATAAGCACAAAAAATTATTTTTTTTATGTATTCTCTGAAGGTGTAATGGACTAAATTCATGTGACGTCACGATCACGTGATCCCGTCAACCGGTGAATATGGCGTCGTTCGTTTACTATTGCATACGATTATTTTGTCCTTAAACTTTTACATTTTACTTTCTGAAATGTCTTATTTTGCTGAAATGGTTACTCGATCAATAGAAGAAAGGATGATGGCAGGGGAAAAATCATTTTTTAATATCCTGGTAAAAAATCTAAGTGTTTTGAAAGCATGATGAAGCGTGAAGATTATTTTGTGTTTGACCACTCTTTGAATAATGTTTAAATTGAATTTGTGAAAATTATAGCATTTTTTCTGATGTCCTTTATATCATACTATAATTTAAAATAAATAGTTCAACATGTTATAAGCATTTTATACAAAGGCAATTAAAAAAAGCATTGAATTTGTAATGTAAATGTTTAATATACTTCATACTCGCATTAATAATCTGAATTTGTGATCCAAGTGTCGCATGTCCATGAATTATATTTAGTAACCGAGAAATAAAGGTGAAGTTTCCAATAGAAAACTATTCAGTTCTGCATGACATTGTACTTAACGAGTAAAATTACAAACACATATTAAAAGAGCACCAACATAGCTCTCAGCAATGTAAAAAAATTTCCACATCATGAAGATCACCTTAAGCCCCTCCTCCCGGATTCCATCGTCGCAGCCCATAGCCTGCATGCTACATCGCAGACTGAGTAACTCCACGAAAGCCAAGCCCCACATCACAGACTAAGATATGGGATTGAGGACTGTGTATCAGTTCAGATACCCCAAAATAGACTGCTATCCACACATATTTATTTATAAACATGTGTTAACATAGCAAGGGCATTTAAGCCTTCTATACACATGCATGACTGAAAGTAACTCTTTATTAATTTTAATGTGCTGAAAAAACTCTCAGCACTTGCTATAGTAACTGCAACTTAGAGAAAAAAATAAAAACAGGTAACACATGTAGAAATAACTCATTATATTTATTTAATTAATTATTAGCCCTGATAATGCACTTTATATATAAGTCAATAACACGTAATAATGGATAATCATATTACAATGAATATTTCTTAAAAATTATATATTAATATGGTTCATTTCTTTAACTTAATAGTGAAATAGTATTTTCTTTTCTTACTTTATACAATCATTTCTAAAAAAATGTGTAAACGAAAAATTCATTTTCATCAAATAACTGTTCCATACTGAAATAAAATATTCGTTTGAATTTTAAGTGTAGGCAGGAAAACTTGAGTAAATATAATATTATATTTCTTAGAAAATTGTTATTTTCCATTTAAAAATACAGAAGTACTGGGACAAAAAAAGAGAAAATTCATGCATAACATTATTTATATATATAAATTCACACCTGTGTGAAGAACAGGTTTACCAGCCAGTAGCATATAAGTAGAAAGGAAAATATTTAAGAACTTCCTATAGTATTGATAAATCAAACCAAAATTACAGAATTATTTCAAATGTCTGACACTTCTAATGTTTCACAAAGTGTGTTTAATGTCCCCATTGGTAAGCCATACTATTATAAAATTTGCAATTCAGGAAGATGTAAAAAAAATTCATTTTCATCACAGGATACATATATATGAATCATTAACTCATATCCCTAATTATCTTTACATGCATAATACTGAGTTTTCAGGAATTAAACTATTTTAAGGATTTGTGCAAAAAAGGAAAATAGTTAAATCATCGATAAACAAATACTTACTTCTTAAGTAGCCACTAAGGTTTCAAAAAAAATGATGGAAAAAAAATACACGTTTACCAAAAGATAATTATCTTCATTTATCTAAAACTTTCATATTAACTAATGTTCTGTGTACACTGGCTTCAAGAAACAACTTTTTTGCAAGTTTGATATGTACTTCAAAGAAATAAGATAATAACATATCAAATTAAATGTAATCATTTCTAAAAATTATTACCCCTTTTGTTATGGTTTCATTCCCCTTAAGAATATTATATTTTAATTTAAAGAAAAAAAATGACATTAATTTTTAACAGTAAACCATAATTATAAATATTTTAGAAATCGATAATTTGAGGAAGATAAAAGTCAAAGAAACATTTCTGTAATTTTTGTAAACATTACTCTCACAAATTATCATCAAATTAAAAAAATTCAGAATATATATTTTGTCTTGACTTAGAATTATTAATTAAAATTACACACACAAACAGACATTTTTATTTTTTTTATATTATTCACACCTATCTGACACCGTGTTGTATAATAATAGGTGTGAGTTCTTTTTAAGGAAATGATACCATTATTATTCGATAGTCAGGCAATTTTAAAAAATTAGTTTTGATTCTATACTGTCAACCATTCTTGCGCAAAGCAAAATAATAAATAACTACTAAATTAACTAAAAACTAAAATAACTAAGAGCTATACCTACGTGTACCAAGAACTATAAATAAAGGCTAGGATTCAATCTAAATAAATATACTTGCTAACACTAGTCGAAGTAGACAATTACCTAATTAGATAAATAAATTAGAATAAAACAAAAAATATAAAAGGTTTGTTATAAGATTATTTCTCCTAATATATTTTCTAAAATAATACAAAAAATAGAATGATATCATATGTTTTTAATTAGATAAAATTAAACCAAAAGAATGTCAACAACTTCCATGTGGTTATACCACGGTAAAAAGTAAGCACGTGCTACTGTTGCTAAAGGAATCACGTGAGTACTCACTTGGTGTCAGTCTGTCGTGCAGACACTCCATTGTATTTCGGACTTTTTTTATGTTGAAGAACTGAAAAACTTCCATTCATTTACTCTATCTGTGTGACGTACCCAGACGTAAGAAGATCAAATAGACGGACAGCCAAATTTGAATGATACTCGCTCTGTTAAGTGATCTTGGCGTATTTTGAACTGGTTAAAACCTCGAATATTGAAGAGAGTTTCCAGTAATTTTAGCTTAAACATGTGTGTAACTGTACGCAGACCTTCGGAGGCAAGTGTAAATAATCCAAGAGAGCTTTATTTCAATATTTTAAGTCATCTATGTGTGATTTTTAATTCTTCGATCTGTCCTTTCATCCTCCGAACACTGAACTGATAGAAAAATTGGTTCTCTAGGATTACAATGATCCTTTGTAAATAAATTGAAACGGGCATATAAAAACTTTTCTCATTTCTCCTGTTAATGAAGTGATAATGCATATAACAAAACGAAGTGGAAAATATTTGTAAATTAAAAAAAAAAGGTTATAATACACACCACTCTATTTTAAAAAGAGAAATAGTTATAACTAAAGTCTGATCCTTACGCTTCGCTCTCCATAATTCAACAAATAAACACTCTCTTCACACTCTCTTCACACTCTCAAACAACATAATTTTGCTGCACTGCGTCATTTTATTTTGGTTTCTTGGGTGATAAATCACCGCCTCTGATTCGCTGCCTTCGGCCGTCCCGCGTTCCTTCCTGCCTTCGGCCGTCCCCCCGCCGGCGCTCTGCTTCGATAGAGCGTTTCGGGGTACGTCCTCCCTCCCCGTTTTGTCGGGGAGATCTCTTGATTAGATCCGAATTCAATTATGGTTTTTCTTTTTCTCCCATCCTTCTGGGAAAAGGCGCCCGCGATCATCTAATTTTAGTTAGAACACTATTCACGTATCCTCACTCTAAACTAAATTTTGCTTACAAAACTACTAAATGGAATCTGCCCTTAAAGCCGCCGTAATTACAACAAAAATACTTAATTGCTACACTTAACAACATTCATATGCATTTGCCTTACATCAGAAATGGGATCAGTGAATAATCTGGCTCCTGCTTCGAATTCAACAACTGTTCCGGCTGCAAGTTTCCCTTGCAGTCTCCATCCATTTTTCATCCCAGCCGCAAAAAAAAAAATCTCGCAGCATTTTCCATTCCCACTGCGTTTTTGGTGCTCCTCGAACGTGTTTTGGGGCTGTTAAGCCCCCCCCCTTCCTTGCGCTCTCCCATTCCTCGCCCTTGTGACGTTTTTTATTTTTCTTCCTCGCTCGGCCGTTTCTTCCTCCAGCCTCCCCCTGCGGGGGAGTGTATTCAGATATTTTTCCTCATTGAAACTTTCTCTCCGCGAATTTGCGTATAGTGATTTATTTCGCTGGCACCCGTTAAATCTAATTTTCGTTTCGTTTTAGAAAGGTAAAGGACTGTGAATCTCTAGAGTTACGGACGATTGTTACGATGTCTGTTATGGAAACCGGACCGCCCGATGGTACGTTGAGGCACATAAAAACCTCTTTCCCCAAATCAAATGACGAGTCCATGGCAGATTACAAACGAATGGCCATTCGAACTATGCAACGCACTTGAATCACAACTGCAACAGCAGGTACCCGACTTCAACCAACGGCGTGACCGGAAAACTGCTCCGGGCAACGACAAGCGCCGAAAAGAAAAAAGAACCAAAAAAAAAAAGAGAGCCACTGATCCTCCTCCAAAAGAAACTGATAATGATAAATGCCGTCGCCATAACGAGATTCAAAAATTTGTCAAAATGATGAATGGTAGACTCTCCTTCCTTGAGCACTGCATTAAAAGCAAAAAGGAATTTCCAGACCTCACTGACGATGACGCCCTCGTCGGATACCAAAAAGATTATGACGAACTCTCCTCCCTGAAGGAGCACAAACTGGGTGAGTTAGCTTTGATTCTTCCTTGCCCTGTACTGGATTACCCGGGAAATACTAATTCTATCAAACTAAATGATCCCCCAGAAAATAATGCGAAGAAGCACTCGCGTCAAGCGAGCCATGATAGCAAATCCAAATACCGATGGTGGTTTCACCTCCCCCAAAAAAGTTGCGAAAAAATTAAAACTTTCTGATCCCATTGCCGGGACCAGTCAGCCTGTCAGCGTTAAGAATAAATTTAGTAGCCTTGCCAAAAAGGAAGCTAAAATTACTCCCCCGATCTCAAGTCAAACAATTGCTCCAGTTGTCGCCCGCCCTAAAGTCCCCCAATTACGTTTAAACATAAAAAAGAAAATTATAAAATAATCATTTAGGACTTAAATAAGGATTTCCCCAACGGCGACGTAAAGTTAGTAGGTAAATACCTCAAAATTTTCACGACAAGCACCGATGAACATCGCATTGTAACGGACTACCTCAAAGAAAAATGCGAGGAATTCTACGTGATTAATCCGCCAGATTCCCGCCCCCAGAAAATTGTCATCAAAAGACTCCCGGTTTCCACTGAAATCTGTGAGATTCAAGCAGATCTAACCTCTCAAGTATTTTGTGTCGAAAAGGTGGCCCAGCTCACCAGATCGAAAACAAAATCCCCGCTCCCCATTTTTATGGTTGAGCTCCAGCGAAACCCAGACTCCCCAGATATTTTCCAATGGAGTAACTTCATCGACAGACTGACGCCAGTCAATAATCACGTGATTCCAACGTCAGTAAACTGCACGTGCGAATCCATAGCATTGGTTTTCCTATACGTTTGTTGACGTCGTTTTTGTATCTTAATTTTATCTAATTAAAAACATATGATATCATTGTATTTTTTGCATTATTCTAGTATATATATATTTGTTGGGAAATATTTTTAACAACTCTTTTACATAATTTTTGTTTTATTCTACTTTATTTATGTAATTAAGTATTCGTCTGCTTCGTTAGTGTTAGCTGGGATATTTATTTATATTTCTTGATTCACTCAGATATAGCTCTTAGTTATTTTAGTTATTAATTAATTTTGTAGTTCTTTATTTCATATTTTTTCACAAGAATGGCTCATAGCATAGGTTCGAAACCGCTTCTTTTGAAAAATTTCAATTTGCACGAAATATTAAATTACAGTGCGAAGTTCCAGTGCCACTGGTCCAGTTACAGTTTCAGTGCCACTGGAGATCGAAGTGTTGCTGCAAATATATCGAAAGGATTAAAATTATTCGACGATAAATTCGGAAGCAAGATATCATTTACTGAGCCTGATTTCTTAATGAATGATGATTTTTTATTCAAGGCTTTGTTAAAGCCGAAATGAAGAGGAAAGTGACGTACAAGCCATCTGTTCCAATCAGAACAACTTGTCAGGTAAGTTAAAAATTATTTCGTTTTAATTTAGGAACTTTTTTTTAAAACGATTATAATTGCCTTACTATTTACTCTTTTATGCTTTAATATAACTAACTCATTGTTTTAAAATACAAAATAGGATTATATGTATTAACATTGATAGTTATTTAATTAAAAGTTGATTCCCCAAAAGATAAAAAGAAATGTGAATGGGCTAATTTATATTTTTAATAGCTACATTATTAGTGATAAGTTTGTAATTTGTTAATAAGTTTATAATATATTTAATCTTATTTTTAGAGTAGCATTGAATATCAATTTCATTGTTTTCTATTTTGATGAATATGCATTATTAAGCTTTAGTCATTCTATAAGTATTGCTATTTATGAGTAAATTTTAATTTGATTCCAACACATTAAAAGTAAACACAAGAAATGCCAAACCATTTTGAGAAAGAAATGTAAATTTTTCATTTAAAACTTCAATTCAATAAGGAGTAATATTGTGTAAACATTAAGATTCTCCCAAATTGTTAGTAATTTTTCTTATAAGGTATAGTATTTTTAATTCAAATACTTTATGACGTGTTTTTATAAACTGTTAATTTTTATTTATTTGAAATTTTCATTTACATGATTTATTTATTTAAATTTTAAATTATGGTCTTTATTTAAAATAATTGAATTTAAACTGAGCTGTAAATTAACTTAAGCATAATTTTTTCAAAATGTATTAGTCAGTAGACTTATATGTAAATACCGAAAACTTATATGAATTTGCAATCTAATTTTAAAATTTATTACTTTAATATTTAAAATTTATTTAACTTTAGGTTATAAGTGCAACATGTACTTGTCCTGGCTGGAGGCACTCCAGCATTTTGTAAACATGTTTTTGCTTTATTGCATGCAATCAATGATTACATAGTAAAAAAACTGTATGAAGCTCTGAATTTCTTCCGTTCCCATTTCTTCATTTGAAACAGGTGGTTCACATCTATTTTTTAAAATAAAACATTTACAATAATGTTATATTTTTTAAATGATTTGTAAATTTTGCATATAAGTACTTTTAATACATTTACTTTTATGTATGAATACTTTAAATCATGTTCGAGTAATAATTTTATAAGTAAACACTGACTGGCTTCTGTTACAAAATACTTTGTAGATGGTGATAAAAAAACATTAATGGAGCTAAATTTAAAGTATTCCATCAATTCAGAAACAGATTATTATCACAAGTATTTTATTATTTTTTTAATGAGAAAGCAAAATAACAGTACACAATACATTAGATAATCTTCTGTGAACTTTGTATACATACTTGTCTTAATAAAATATGTATGGTTATTTAACAATATACTCTATATAGTTCTAGTTTTATATAAAGTACAGAATTACTTCTGTTACTTTATTTTGAAGATTTATAACATAAGTAAAACTTAAGTTTATTAAGGTATTTAACCATTGAAGTATTTTCTAAGTAACTTATTTAAAAACTTGACTTAAACTTAGCAAAAATTTTGAAGTACTTACATTTCAGTAGAAGTAGAGGGCTTACATCTTTCAAGAATTCTTCGGAAAGATGGACTTTTTGTAAGCACAAAATTTGTTGGCACTGATCCAGGTTTTAAGTGCCTGCGATTAGTAAAATTTTGGTATTCGAAACATTTCTCTTCGAAATGATCCGAACATAGTACAGAAGCATAAGAAGGTGCGAATTTTTGACGCCTAATCTTTGCTATCCATGTTTTTAATAAATTTGGATTTTTTAAAGGAAATTTGAAGAAAGTTTTGTTTTTGTAATTGTCTTTCTTTTTGGAGTTATTGAATCCATATGCTGCACAGTATATCATTTCTGAACGTCAAAAAAGAATAATTAACTAAAGTTTAAGAGCAAGATAGTAATGTAAACAAATGACCCCGCATGCACGTGCGCAAGAGCTGAAATGGAATCACGTGATCGTGACGTCACATGAATTTAGCCCAAGTGTTGCTACCTAGCTAGGCAGGTCGACACTTTTAACAGACGACCGTTGGTTTCACAATGTTACAATTGTAACTTGTTCAATCACTCGTCAAAAAAACTGTTACATGCGCACTAGGTGCTTAAAATGCGGTGAATCTCACCGAACCAGCAACTGCCCCATAAAAGAAAAAATAACGAAACCCATATGCATTAATTGCAACAAGACAGGTCATATGGATAACTGGAGCCAGTGCGAAGATTTTCCTAAAAGAAAGCCGAAAAAAGGTGAAAAGATTCATAATCGTAACACTATCAAAAAGAACCAGAAATTAAAAAACTCTCCAAACCGGTCACACCAAATCTTTCTTTTGCGGCCGCCCTCTCGGGCGCTCCAAATAAAAATAATATTCCCGGAACTTCGGCCGTTTCCGAAGAAGCCCCTACAACCAACGAAAAACATAATGAAAATTACTTTGGATTTAACGACGCGATTAGCGAACTAAGAAGATTCTTCCTCGACTACCCCTTTCTTGTAGAAATGGGAAGACAGTTCAGGAATGCAAATGACGAAGAGAGGATTGATATCTTTTATCAAAATCTCGTTAATAATTACAATCGTAAGGCCTAAGTTTCGTCTTAGGTCCCTAAATTTCAAATATCTCTCTAATTTTTAAGATCTAATACCGTTCGCGTGAGAATATTTTTCTCTCTGCTAACTCCCCCTTTTCTTCCGAGCGACCCGTCCACTCAATGGGAGACGAGCCGCCCGACCAATGGAGAGAGTTCCTCTCCCGTCACTGATCACATTCCTTCCCTGCACTTCCCATCCCAAAGACTCGTCGAAAGTTCGCTTGCCCATTGGCCGGGAAACTCTCGGCCATTGGTCGAGCGAGTCACTCTAAATGATCCTCGGTCGCACGATGACCCCGAATAACTAGCAATCCAGTACTTATTATTTCTACTTTAATTTTTAACAAGGGCAAGTAAAGAATTTCAATGCTATTGCCCAAATGTTCTGATAGGAGATTAAGATCTCTTCGGAGATCAGGTGCTCCGATGGAACCGTCAACATCTCCTAGAGGACTGTCACCCATATATTCAAATTGGGGATTAAGACCTCTCATGAGATCATGTGCCCCAGTAAGCCTTCAACCATTCTGTATTGTTGTATGTTCCCTTCGATGGAAACAAGTAGAACATGGGGCCGTGGGTAGCCTAGTGGTTAGAGCATCGCACTCCAGACCGGAAGGCCTGGGTTCGATGCCACCAAATACCCTCCGAGCACACACGGAGTACGTGCTCGTTAAATCAGTGGTTCCATAGTCTTGTGGGCTGAGTCACGAGCGCAGGGACTGGAGAATATTTCCCTCCCCTTCAGTTTCCATGCAGAAATTGCATAGGTGGTGTCGTCATCTTTCCTCCCTTCGGGAAATTTTGCCGATCTAAATCGTACTGTCACCGTTATGGTGCTCAAGGCCAACGACAGGCTTACCTCTAGCCCCTTGCCACGATGAATTTCGTGACCTCGACCTGACTACGTCAGGCAGGTGGCATTAGAAACAACAACAACAGAACATAAAGAGGTAATGATGGGATAGGTTTGGCTTACGTAAAAAGTTATGAGAGTCGATAATTGAAAGGTGACCACACACATTTTTTTTACAATGAAAAGAATGACGAAAGATTTAAGAAAAAATTACAACTTAAATCTATGAAACGTTTTATACGTTAAACAAAAATACGCTTACAATCTTTTTAATTATTATCTTAAAAGAAGAGTATTTTTCCCTTGAATGTCTTTTTTATCTACATATAATTTTCTTATATATATGAAATTTCGTGCAAAAAATATCCTTCATACTGAATTTTACGGTAAGCACTATAGCTAAAACATAAACATACAATTTGGATTTCTCACTAGTCGCTTCATAAAAATCATTATTAACTGAAAAAAAACTTTTTCAACTGCTACATTAGTTCCAGGGCAGCACAACGTAAGTTTAACAATAATAATTAATTTTCATTTAGAATGTGTTCATTTTTTAAATGGTTTAAGTAGTTTCACCTATATTTTACCAATTTCTCAGCATGCTGATTTTCCCATTGTTCCAATTTATTAGAATTTAAATATATATTCAGTTTTATAATTTTTTCAAACAGACAATCTTCATCGAATTTATCATCAGTCATTTCTTTCCATAAAAACTCAACCTAGTTTTCTAAATCTGCCCAATTTACGTGCGATAAAATCAAAAAATACCATTAAAAACTGTTATTTCCTGTGATGTTTGTTTCAGACCATTCTTCGACATTTTGGAAACATGTTTAGTTCATCACTAGGGGCGTAGCTACCGCCGCACAGCTGTATCAATGATAGAGAGGCCCCAAGTGACGGGGGCCCCACATATATAATTACAGTCCCACTAACAAGACTCCCATATCTTAAAAGGGGCCCCAAAGGAATTTTGATACAGGGACCCTTTAGGGCTAACTACGCCAGTGTTTCATGACTGAATACAGAGATTAACAGATCAGTTTTAAAATATTGAAAAGGAGGGCAGTTTTCGAGAAAGGACAGAACCTATAAAAGAAGGACAGTTGGTTACCTTAATATTATGGCAATAAATTGTGCAATCGATTACAAGTTCAAGCCAGAAAAAAAAAGAAATTAAAATTCTTCTGTACACTGCAACACTTCCGTAAAATATTGTGACGGGCCCACGCGTCTTTTCTTTTACATGTCCTTTGGGCCAGAATTAATGGCAACTCTTTTCCAACCAAATCCAAGAAGTGAAGTGTGAATGAAAGATGTAAATGAACAAGCTTTTAAATATCGGAACTTAGAGTAAACAAGATGGCAATTTGTGATAGTGGAAGGAAATTGGCAGGTAGTTGATGTCCAAAGCCCTGTTTACGTGGAACCCGGCATAATACCGGCAATTTCGAAATGCGGATGAAAGCCGGGATTATACCGGTATTTTTTTTTCGACCCGTTTACATGAGAATCGGGTGCGTTTTCATAAGAATCTCGTGATTCGTTGATAGATTCACGTGATTATAAAATGTAACCATGGTAACAACTAGAATTTTTAGCGCGATTATCATGAAGAGGACATGTGATTATGTTATCGTTTTTTTACCGCCAAACATTTCTATGCTCTTGCACATTTAAACTATACCCGCTAAAATTTCGTATTTGACTATACGTAGTTGCTCAATTATAGTAAAAGAAGTCGACTCTCGGAAAAAAATCTCTTTAATATCCCGGTAAAAATTCGAGTGTTAAGTAAACATGGATAAGAACGACATTTGTTTTCAATACCAACCATTTAGAAACCGTCGCCACCAAAAACCGAACTCCCTTTCTACTATTTTTGTGTTCGCATAACAAACTTCTTAACAGATCGAATCGGCTAGCGATTTTGTGTGTTATGTTTTGGAGTAGAAACCCTACGATTTGGCAAGAAAAAACTTGGCGGGATAAGTGGTCGAACAATCCAATCGGATTTTGGATAGATGTCTACAGGAATGGAAAATTTTGTTTATTTTAAATTAAATTATATAGAGAACATACATAAAAAGATAAAATATATTAGGTTAGCTTAATTTTTTTTTATTTGTTTTACACATCATTAGAGTAGTTAAAAGAGATGTTTCTGTATTTAATTATCTAAAATAAGAACACAAAAATCTGATATGTTATCATACCTGTCATATTAAACCAAGTATATCTATATATATAATTTATACCACTTTCAAACATTAGAAATGAAAATTACCATTTGTAAAATTATATATAAAAAAATCATGTAACATTTTGAAAGTCTGTATTCGCAGTACTATTTTAGTAAAAAGATATAATTTGTCGAGATTTACATTCTGAGTGTGGTAAAAAATTAAGGCATTAAAATGTGTGTATTATAGAATATAAAATTGTGTGCATACATTGAATATTAAATTCCTGTTCTCTTGTACATGATCAAAATAAAAAGTCATTTTTAAATCCATAATTCTTTTAGTTAAAAAAAAATAATAATTATTAAATATTTGTGTGGTATCTATTTATTATGTGAGGATTTCTTAACACATTTGTTTTCCAGAATTTGACTGATACAAATTTTTCTCACACAGATGTACCTTTTTTTTACTATGGATAACAAATATGCTTTTATTGGTATTTGCACAATTAAAATGTAAAATTCAATAATTTTGATAAATTTCATATAAAGACTTTACACTTGTGTTATTGAAATATCAACATGGTGTGTTAAAAAAATCTGCAACCCCAGCTGAAATGTATTAAGCATAAGAATACTCTGGATTTTTTTACATAAGTATTAAAGTCTAAATGCTAATATATATTGATATTATCCTGCTAATAAATTTAAGACCTAAATAAATTTGTCGCATTGAGTTAGTTACAAATATTGACCCAAGAAGTGTACTTAAATCAGTTCTATGATATTCATGGGAAATTAGGATCATGAAACCAAATACGACTTTACATATAGACATTTTCTGTAGGATGTTTACTTACTGAAAGCAATGGAAATATTCAGAATTTTAATACAACCTTTTTCAACTATCTATTTACCCTGAAATGAATAACTTGACATTGTTGTTTACAATAATCTATATTCTTGAAGAATTCAGTAAAAAAAAAGGTAATTTCAAAGAAATGTTTTCAAAAATAAGTGTTTCATCATCCAAAATCACTGATATTTTTGTGTAACATATGCTTAAGGGACAAATTTGGGGTGCTTGTATTGTATAATATCGACAAATTTCTTAAAATAAAAAAAACGCCAAATGCTGCGATATACAGCCAATAGTAGAAACTGTCCCTGATCACGTTTGCACACAGTAACAATAATAGTGATGTAATTGGTTTTTTTTTTAAATTTGTTGTCTTTTTGCTTGGCGAAATTAGTCAGCTGTTTAATGCATGTTCCAAAATTTGTGGAATGGTACGAGTACTGATTTAGCATTTCTTAGAGAAACTTTGAAGTAATTTAATACTTTGCTCATGTGTAATTTGGGAAACTGAGAAGTTTCATGAAATTTAGGAATGCCCTGGTAAAAGAATCTTGCTTACAATTAGTACACATTGTGATTAATTTATTAATGATAAACTTTGGTAACTTATCGAATTAATAATGATTGTTATTAATTTTCAAACATTAAATTTCAGATTGATAATTCTGAATCTTTTTTTTTCTGATATCGTTTCATCTTCCATTTTTTTTAAAGTATTAATGTAATATATAAAATGATGCTTCAGTTGCATATCAGTGATAACGAAATAACATGTCATGTATTTGTTTCTTTTATTCAACTTCTTTCTATAAGTTGCATGATTTCAGTATTTTAATTTGTTCTATGTAAATTCTGAAAGTTGACTGTATAGAAGTGGATTTTATAATTCTGCCAGTTTGTAAGATCTGAAATTTCAAAATTCTTGTGATATTTCATTTAATCTATAGACCCATACCATGTATAATTTCTCAAAAATACTATGTGTAGCTTACCTATATACAAATGTTATAGGTTTTTGCTTTCTAGTTTCTGGTATATTTCACACAGTTGGCTGACTAAAAGACTAGTTTTTGCCATTAATTTCTTTGAAAACAAGGGAAGACCATTTCAAATCTTACTTTTGTAAATTTATTGTATCCAAAAATGAAAAAAAAAAAGCATTAATTTGATTAAAATAGTTTTGATAGTATTGAAATTAGAGTAAATAAAATTCGCAGAAACTTTGAAGAAAAAAATGTTTTTATAATTTTTTGTTTACTATTAATTGGCTAATCACTAGGTGTTTAAAAATTTAAGTTTTTATGTCATAAACCTAAAGTGAACATTTTAGAAATTCCATGTAATTTGACTTTTTTTTATCTATGAAATCTTTGATTTAGGAGATAATGTTCTTTAATTTTTTTTGTGTCATTTTATTTGTTTGGGTTAATGACATTTAATACTCTTTTGTAAATATTTTTTAAAATTAATACTTTTTGTTGTAAATAAATTGCAAAAAAGCCATTCATAAGATTTTCAGAGAATTTTATTAGATGTTATCATCAATAAGATAAAAATTGATATATATATAATAATTGTAAAAGATATTATGCATGTTGAATATTGGCAGATAGATCCTCGATTTGTCCTTATAGTATAATGTTACTCTTTCAGAGAGTCTGATTTATATAGCAGAGATCATGGAATGCTTTATTTACTTATAGTGCATTCATGTAATGTTAAAATTAAGTGTCGATAAATGATGTATATTAAAATCAGTATGATTGTTAAATAAAACTGTATACGAGAAATTTTCACGAAAACAATTTAATTTGTTCTACTTTATAATTTTATTAAAAAGCCTATTTCTTTAAACATGTTTCTTAATTTATTCAAAAACATCAAATTAATTTATTTCAGAATGTTGGAGACAGACATTTTTAAAAAAATTCAAACCTTCTGAAGGGTAATAATTACAAAGGAAGTCTGTATAAAGCATATCAAATGTTAGTTTTTTTATAAGATTATTTCAGATACCCAAAACATTTCAATGTGTTAAAAGCAATTTTATTTCCATCTTAGAATTCCTAGTTGTTAAACAAAAACTTTCATATTAACCAACTTTAATGAAAAAGCTAAATTACAATTTTTGTTTGTAAAAAAGTGTGTATTTTCTTCGATGTGCAATGTTTTCATAAGAACTTGTTCATAGTATGTTTTATAATTGTGGGATTATTTAATCCTTCGAGGAGAAAAAAGTAGTACTTAGCCTACTTTTATAAAATAATTTTGTTTGTATATGTGTATAAAGAGATCTCTTTTGGTAGAGTAAATCATGGTTTGCTTTAATAACAAAAATTAAATGGTTAAGTGAAAGTGGATCAAAACTGAAGATTTAAAAAAAAAGAAATTTTCTTTTTAAGTTCTTATCCTCATGAATTTAAGGGAATGTTAATATAAAACAGATCATTCTATTGGTTATATCAACTTTCACAGTAAAAAAAAATTCAATACACCTTTATGGAGTTATTTAGTTACAAGATATTACTAATTTTTTACTTCTTATTTGGAAACACTCAATTAGATAAATCAAGAAAATAACAAAAAAATGCAATTTTTTTGTGTACATTCAAAAGAATTATATTGTAATATTTTCAAATCAATCTCAAAAACTGTATTAAAATATATGTATCATCTTATTAAAATATTGGAAACACATGCATGCAGAGCTTACTAAATATAAATTTATGTACACCCTTCTCTCTCTCTCCCTGTACCTGAATGGAATATAATTTTTATTGAAAATGGGCACTTGTAAACTTCCGAATCCCGGACAGTTGTATCCAATTCGTTTTGGTCTCCCCAGATGTTTATGAGGGTTATTATTTATTCTGTTGTCTAACGCGAGCAATCCAAAACAGCAGCCATCTTGAATAAACGAATATCTGGCACAATGCATCATGGTAGAATTAAAAAACACTCTCCTTTTTACCCCCAAAGTTCCTAGTCGAAAGAGGGAACAAAAAATAGACCTGCATTTCGACCCGGCAATTTGCCGGGTCGCCGTGTAAACGGGTACAAGGCGGATTCGTTCCGGCATTTTACGTCCATGTAAACGGGGCCCAATAGAGGAATCGTGGTTCAAGTCTGAATGAGCTTTACGTGACTATGATTAGAAGTTATAAGTGATCGAATATATTTAATTCAAGTTGCACACCAGTGCATACAAGTACAGAGTGATTCTCCAAGCTGTAATAAGGTAGGATTGACTATTTAATTTTAGAATCAGTGATTAGGTGGTTCAGTTATTGATAGTGGTCTGAATTAGATTAAGTCTTATTAGCTAATTATATATATTGTGTGTTGCGTATGCCGCGTTGCGTGGTTAGGCATTCTTCACTACAACACGGTTGAATTAAATAACAATAACATTTATTAACTTTAAAGATTAAATGAGCAATTAAGAGGTAAGCTTTCAAGAACTACAACACATGGAACCAGGCACGCTACAATAATAACAGATCAATTCAGTTCAGTTTTGGAGTCGTTATGTTGAGTTGTAAGGTCGCTGCATACTCCCCTTCCAGTGTCAACGATACCTAGTTGGAAGATGAACTTTGCGACCAGAACGTGTAGATGGCTGGGTAGGCGTTGAAGCTGTTGGATCAGATTCCACAGTAGCAGGTGTTGAAGCTGTTGCATTAGGTTCCACAGTAGCAGGTGTTTCATTCTTGGTTTGAGGTAGTTGCAAGTCCTCAGTGTTAAGAAAGAAGGCAGGTTTGCATCTATCAATAGATACAGATACCCGTTTACCATTGATGTCAAGGAAAAACACTTTATCCTTCCTTTGTAAGACTTTGAAAGGGCCATCATAGGGTTGTTGAAGTGGACGACGTAACATGTCTCGGCGAAGAAAAACATGTGTTGCTTCCAACAGTCCTGGATGGATAAAAACTGGACGTTTGCCATGGTGTTTTGGTGGTTTAGGGTGAAGTGATTGCATGTGAGACTTAAGTTTCGAAACAAAATTCACAACATCATCGTCTGGCTTGGAAGAGTCAAACATCTCCCCTGGCAGTCGAATAGTGGTTCCAAAAACTAATTTAGCTGGGGTACACAGAATATCTTCTTTAAGAGAAGCTCGTAGACCTAGTAAGATGATAGGGAGTACTTCTGTCCAACGCTCAGTAGCATGGCATTTGATTGCACTTTTCAATGGGCGGTGCAATTCTTCGATCATCCCATTAGCTTGAGGGTGGTATCCAGTTGTACGACACTTTTGAACACCAAGTAGTTTGCTAAGAGCTTTGAAGAGCGAGGACTCAAACTGCCTGCCCCTGTCGGTTGTGAGAATTGCAGGAGTTCCAAAGCGAGACACCCAAGAGGAAAAGAAGGCCTCAGCCACAGTCTCAGCAGTTATGTCTTTGAGAGGTTGGGCCTCTGGCCATTTCGAAAAACGGTCAATCATTGCCAGGCAATAGGTGTAGCCATTTGATGGAGGTAGAGGTCCAATGAGATCCAGATGAACATGATCAAAACGTTGGGAAGGTTCTTGAAATGATGAAAGAGGTGATCTAGTATGACGATGAATTTTGGATTTTTGGCAAGCTAGGCAGTGTCTTGCCCACTTAGCTACATCTGATGAGATTGATGTCCAAACAAAACGCTGCTTCATCAAATGCACTGATCGACGTATGCCAGGATGGGATAAATTATGCATAGCAGAGAAAACATCTTGGCGATGCTGTTTTGGGATGTAGGGTCTGGCTGTGCCCGTTGATAGATCACACATAATTTCAGTAGACGAATTGGGAAAAGTTACCTTTTTGAGTTCCAAGGAAGTTCCAGATGCTATTAGGGTATGAAGCTCCTGATCAGTCTGCTGTGTCTCAGCAATACAGTCATAGTCAATTTGACTTGGGTAGGTGATTGCAGAAACACGAGAGAGAACATCAGCAGCAATATTGTCAGATCCTGGAATGTGTACAATATTTGTGGTGAACTGAGAGATGAAATCCAGCTGACGGATCTGCCGTGGAGAACACTTGTCATTTTTTTGCCTAAAAGCATAAGTGAGGGGCTTGTGGTCAGTAAACACTGTGAAATCTCTAGCTTCCGGCATATACCGAAAGTGTCGGATAGCCGAGTAGATAGCAAGGAGTTCACGGTCGTAGGCACTGTAAGACTTTTCAGATGAAGTAAGTTTTCTGGAAAAGAAAGCCAATGGCTGTAGCTCAGAGTCCACAACTTGGTGAAGTGCACCTCCTATGGCATAATCAGAGGCGTCCACATGAAGAGCAAGCGGAGCAGAAGGTGAAGGATGAGCAAGAAGTGCAGCATCAGCAAGAGCTTGTTTACATCTCTGAAATGCTGTAATTGCCTCAGAAGACCAGTTTAAAGGCTTTGAGTCCTTTTTACCTTTAGAACCTTTTAAAAATTCACTTAAAAGATACTGTTGTTCAGCTGCTTTGGGCAAGAAACGTCTATAAAAATTTAACAGTCCTAAAAATTTTCTCAGAGAGCCAACAGTCTCTGGTTGTTTGTAATCAAGAACTGCTTGAACTTTGTCAGGCAATGGCTTAATGCCTTCAGGAGTGATAAGGTGGCCAAGGGAAATGAGTTCAGTCACACCAAATACACATTTAGAGATATTTAGTTTTAAACCATATGAGCTCAGTCTTTGGAATATAGTTCTTAAGTGAGAACGATGCTCCTCAGCATTTTCTGAGTAACACAAAAAATCATCCAAGTAGACAAAACAAAAAGGAAGTCCTCTTAGTACTTCATGCATGAATCGCATAAAGGTTTGTGGTGCATTCACAAGGCCAAAATACAAATGGATATATTCGTAAAGACCCCATGGAGTTGTTACAGCTGTCTTAGGAATATCACACTCAGCTATAGGGATTTGGTGGAATGCCTTAAAAATGTCTATTTTGGAAAATATCTTCTTGCCATGTAGTGCATGAGCAAAGTCATTCAAATAAGGCATGGGGTAGCTGTCGAACTCAGTAACAGAATTCAGCTGCCTGTAATCCCCAACAGGTCTAACTGTAGAGTCAGATTTGGGCACAACATGAAGAGGAGAACTCCAGGGACTTTTGGAAGGTCTAATAATGCCTTGAGCAAGAAGAAATTCAAATTCTACCTTCACTGCATCATACAGTTTAGGGTGTAGCCTTCTAGGCCTGGCAGTGACTGGTGGGCCAGTAGTAATAATATGGTGGACTGTGCCATGTGATGCTGATTTGGAAATTAAAGAAGGGTTGCTGAGGTCTGGATATTCCGATAAGATGTTTTTAAAACTGATGTTTGCATCTACAGTGAGGATTGAGGGCTGTACAATATTTGAAAAAACACAAGAAGTGAAAAAGAGAAGTTTCCACATCCACCAACCTTTTTTTTTCTTAAGGTTGATTAAAGGTTGAAGTGCTTTAAAAAATCAGCACCAATTATAGGAGATGATACATCAGCAATTATGAAAGTCCAGATAGTCTAATAGTAGGAAAGGTCGCCTCAGACCCAGGTTCAGTTCTTTACGGACCATACCATAGGCTGGAATTTTGGTATTATTAGCAGCAAATAAGGAGAAGTTAGACTGAGGTAATTTATTCATAGTTGGAGAAGGTGGGATGACACAGATTTCACTTCCAGAGTCTATGAGGAATTTCTGGCCAGACTTGCGGTCTAATAAAAATAACCGGCTGGTATGTTTCGAGGGCTCTGCCATTCCAGCTATGACAGAGCTTACTCGTTTTTTTGAACAAATGCACAAGGTGAAACACACTTGCGGGCCTGCTCTTTATAAAGGCGATGATAGTAGCAGATGCCACTTCCTCTATTGACACACCTAGAGCGTGAATGTGATCTCCGGCGGTCAGAACTATATCGTTGGTGGCGAGAGGAATTGCGCTCTCTTGTCAGTTCAGCAACTTGTAGAGACAGCTCTTGGAGCTGCCTGGCGAGAGAGTCCATGGTTGGCTGAGCACTGCATGAAGATGACTGGGATGGTGGAGGAACAGTTTTGGCCGCACAGATAGTCGAGGACGCACCAAAAACCTCAGAAACTTTATCAGCGATGATAGCCAGTTTATCCAAAGGCTCTGAGGATGCAGATAAAACAGTCTGGATATGTGGTGGCATTCTTTGAAGCCACAAACTTTGCAGAAAGTCATCCTGGAGTTGGCCATTAGACAGCTCTTTCATTTTTCGCAACAGGTGGCTGGGCTTCTCATCTCCTAGCTGAAGGTCAGTAAGCAGTTTCTTAATTTTTTGAGTCTCCGAGTCGCTAAATTGGGTGATGAGCCGCTGCGAGAGAGTGTGATATTTGTCACTGTTCGGAGGGCTTAACACAATGTCCGACACGTAGAGAGAGTTTCAGCATCCAGGTTCGCAACCAAAGCAGAATACTTAGTATCATCACTGGAGATACCACTGAATGTGAATGCATGGTCGCATTGCGCAATCCATAGACGAACGTTGGATTTCCAAAACGGCGGCAGCCGCAACGCAATACGAGCGACTTCAACGGTTTCACTAGTCATATTGTTGAATAAGCAGGAAGCGAAACGAATCTCCGAGCAGATGCTTCAAGTGGCCTTGAGGAGAAGGAGAAAAAAAAAATCTTTCGCTACGTACTGATCATCCGTAGTAGAAGAATTTGTATTACATTCGCCAGTAGAACAGAATAGCTTACGTGTTTTTAAGTCCAAAAGGGGTCACCACTGCCTCGTTGGGTGGTTAGGCATTCTTCACTACAACACGGTTGAATTAAATAACAATAACATTTATTAACTTTAAAGATTAAATGAGCAATTAAGAGGTAAGCTTTCAAAAACTACAACACATGGAACCAGGCACGCTACAATAATAACAGATCAATTCAGTTCAGTTTTGGAGTCGTTATGTTGAGCTGTAAGGTCACTGCACATCATTTTCATTAGTATTCCATCTCTTCAAAATATTGTTTCTCACAGAAACCCAGAACTCATTTGCCACGGTATTTTCTCTACAGGAAAAAATTAATGATAAGGCTTTTAAGTTATATAAATTATTTTTAAAGCAAAAGTTGGCCATGAAATTAATCTTTATAAATAATTATGAGAACTCAAAAAACTCTAAACATAATCAAGCCGAAATGATTTTAGTAATGAAAATTGGAATTAATAACCATTTCAAACTACAAGCTCAAAAATATTTTTAATTAATTCAACTTAAATGTGAAAAAATGCTTTAAAAGGAAACCAAAACTATAGCTCATAAAACTTCAAATATCTTAAAAACTAATTTGCTAACAGATCTGAAATTTCGTGGCAAGTATCTCAATGATATGGGCCACCAAAACATGGGGGAATTTTTTCTGTAAAGATGAAATTTTTAGGGTACTGTGTAGTCTTAATCTACAATGAATTTAGTAATGAATAATAATTATCTAATTAATAAAAGAGACTTTGAGCGTGTGTTTCACCTCTACAGCCCAAATTAAGCAACCCAGAAGTATGAAACTTGGCACATAATTATTCTAGGTTCTGAAGATGTGCTCAACGAAGAGTTTTTTTCGAAATTCACTTTAGATTTTTTAAAATTAAATTTTTAATCGATTTTTCTATTTGTTTCT
Source organism: Trichonephila clavipes (assembly GCA_019973935.1). Taxonomy (NCBI): domain Eukaryota; kingdom Metazoa; phylum Arthropoda; class Arachnida; order Araneae; family Nephilidae; genus Trichonephila; species Trichonephila clavipes. Next base: position 148,990 of record BMAU01018627.1, read on the forward strand.
TCAACAACAGGGTTTTCAGTTAGTTGTTTTGGCAACAGTCTTATTTTTTTTTACTTCACCATTTGATTATTCCAAACTATTTTTACATTCAACGTATATATATATTTTAGGAAGTCGTTAAATAAAGAGCACTTTTTCCAGAAGAGGAGAGGGGAAGGAAACAGGGGGATGACAGTCTGCAGGGTTACAGAGCTTAGCAAATTTCTCGCCAATATCGGCGCTTGCTTTGAATACGATGCCAATCATTCATTTTCGCATTAGACGTGGACCTGTTCACACGGTGAAAGCAGTATTCTTATCGAAAGCATAAAAAAAATATCTAACCATCTTTCGAAATAGCAAGTTTAAATACATGGAACAAATTTATTTTAAATGAAATTAAATATTTGTTCATTATTTTTTGAATAAAGTTTAATTATGTAATTGTGCAGTGGTAAGTAATACACAAGTGCGAGCAGAAAGCGCTTACATTATTGTTTTTTGAAACTCCGCGTTTTAACGAAACGATACTGGATTAATTTAGATAATACGATTACTCATGGCACGGAAATTCAAAAAAGAAGCAACTCCTCTGTTGAACATTTTGTACATGTTACGAATAAGTATTTTAAATATAACCAATAAGTGATTTTATCGGATCTTTTACAAATGTTATTACTATAAATCGAAAGGGTAAGTTTTTTTGATACAGAATAAAAAAGCGTTTACTAAAGTGATTTGAAAAGCTTATTTTCGTATTTAATTTCTATTCTACAAAATATAATGTTTATTTATAATTTTAGATAGCTTGTGCACTGAATATTCATTGATAGATTTTTATTAAATCGGTTATTTGTTTCGCTCATTCTGTGGGTCATCAAATTACATTTTGATCGCTACGTAATCATAAATACTTGTTTTATTAATAACAATTCAATATGTATATATATTCATAATGATACAAGTTGAATGACGGATTGACCGAAAGCTATGGTTTTCACTCTAACAATGAATCGAGTTTCTCTAATATTTTTGTTTAATATAAACGGAAAATTTTTAAAAGCTTAATATTTTATCACTTTATATCAAACTCTCTGTAAAAATAAAAAAGCAGACTTCCAAAATAAACTAGAAACAATTTTTTTCTCATACTTTCAAGCTAGATCAGATTTTAAATTAAACTCATTTTCAAACGGAAATTAGTATATATCCTTCCATAGTATAATCATATATCTACACACATAATGCATAAACTCGACTCAATTTGTTACTAAATTTATGCAAAATAGAATAATGAAAAAGTGGATTTCAATTATATGTTACCGCTAAAGTAATTATTCATATATAAATACATATTTGTGAAAGCAATTCTTTTTTTTTTTTTGTACCTAATGAAATTCGAGTTCGAACAAGACAAAAATTGAATTACATACTGCCTGTGTTATAGTTTTTAATTAAATGGTATGAAAAGCCTAAATTCTCTCTACACGCTATGCTTAATGTACACGCAATAAGTTTTCTTATAAAGAGAAAGTTAAAAATTCACAAATTTAAAATGCAAGAATTCTTTTTCCGTAAGAAACCATAGGATACTCTCTTATGGTTTCCTCTTCTAAAATAACTATACTAAACGCCGAATTAAAAATAAATTCCCTTATTTAAATGCCTATAAAATGAACGAAAAGGTTTATTGAAATATTTTTTACCTTAGCAATAATAGAAACCACAATTGTTTCTTTACAGTAAATTATTTTAAATACAAGGGATGCATTTTCTACTATGTTGAAAATCATACGGCCAATTATTGACAAATTACTAAAAAAGAGCACTTCTAAATTTATATTAATTTAAGTATACAAAGCATGTTTTAATTTTTTTTATGAAAAGTGATTAGAATTTTTTACGAGATTTTCCGGCCGTAATTTTATACCCTTGCTAATTTTAAATAATTTAAATAGTTTTTCCATAAAAATGTATCTAATTATAAAAATAAAATTTTATTTCTAAGAATGTCCCTAAAATTTTAAGACACGTTTACCTTTATAATGGACATCATACTTAAATTCCTGTTTAATTTAATTATTGAGTTCCAACCCTCCTCCCAAACTTTTTAGACAGTCTTAAAAGCGTGATTCTTGCTGATTAGTGTCTGGGGGGTAAGGATGATAATCTTATTTTTCTGCTTTTTAACTCTTCAAAACATGCATATACTCTGAAAATAGTTTATTTATTCAACCATATAATAGTATTACTTCTATTTGTTATTCTTCCGTGCTCTTTTTGATAAATACTGAAGTGGGAAAAAAATTACTTTTGAGTCAAAGATAATATTCACAGTCCTCTAGTGTAAATCAATTGCTTTTCATGTAATGTTAAATACAGTAAATTATGCCAATCCTAGATCATAATGACGTATAAAAATTTAATCACGCAAAGTGATAAAGAATATGGTGAAGCATTGAATATCGCAAAATGGGTGATGACACAGATAATTTTTATCAAATTGCAACTGTAGCATTTTTTTCTGAAATAAAAGGCCGTTTAATTTCATAAATAATTGCATTATATATATATATATACAGTGGCGCACACAAAGGGGGGGGTCCGCCCCCCAAAGCCCTTGATTTTTTTTCCTATTGATTATAATTCTAAGTATATAGTACGTAAAATTTAATTAAGTATTTGTTATTAATGATTAATTTTATTAATTAATGCTAATTATTTATTCAATAATTAGTTTTTTACTGTGTTTTGCTCGCAAAAATCGACAAAATCAAAAGGAGCCTGATACAAGAATGGTGAACTTTCGACCCCGGACCCCCCCTTGAAAAATTCCTGTGTGCGCTACTGTACATATATATATATATATATATATATATATATATATATATATATATATATATATATATATATATATAAACTTTTAAGGAAGCGTGCAAATAACCAAATATCATACAAAAAGAGGATAAGCTACATGAAATTGGGACTTGTAAGACACATGACTTTTAACAAATTTGGTAAATTCAATGCAAAAACTACATTATTTTTTTTAAAAACACATTTAATACAACTGATCACATACGTGAGTACATTTGTTATTTTGATAAATAGTTTTGGAATATATATATATGATACAATCTAAAACATAGTTTAAAATTAGAATATAATACATTGTTGAGACTAATTGTGATATTGGTTGCTAAATAACACGGAAACATTAGATTTGTGGTGCCTCAATTTCAATAGTATGCGACTGCATTAAATTTGCTAAAACACCATTTTCAATAATTTTATCGAAAATGCCGAAGTTTTTACTTTGCTTTTATTTCAACTTTTGCATAGTATTCTGTTCTCTGTATTTTAATGTTGGATGATATCTGCAAGCCACTGTATTATTGGCTGAGATTTATTTTTGTGATAATTTAGTTAAGAAAGAAAAATACAGCATTATGTAACAAAATTTGTTTCAAACGTATAGAGAATGTATTTGATATAGCATGACTACGATAAACCTGGGTCCCGATTTAATTAGTTATAATTGTAAGGGGTATATCACAGTGTAAGAAAAAAAAAGTAAAAACAAATATTTCTTTATAGCCTGTGTGACGTATATTCAATGACACTACGAATAACCAAAGACCTCCCTCACTCTGTTGGCAGAAATTTAGGGGCCATAAAAGAGATAGACATCTGCTTCCCTTTGCTTCTAGGGGGAAGGGACAAGAGAGAGCCAACGCATTCTTGAGGAAGTTCCGACTCCATCCATTTTCTTTAAACCGGATATGCCAAAATTTTTATTTCCTAAGATCCGAAAAATATATATATAACTATAATGCTAATCAACCTTAAATGCAATTTAGTTTATCTTTATTTTCTTACGAATTGGTTAAGAAAAATTTACATTTCCTTTTAAACTTCATTGATATCAATCCTAATTAGTGATATTCTAAAGTAATATTGTTTTTAATTTTTCATGTCTGTAATACTTGTTTATGATTACATTTAAATCAGCTAATATACCTCCTTTCATTTTTTAATCGATGTAATTTCTTTGCTCAAACGTGAATGGGATTTTTTAAGCGCTATTTGCCATGTGTCCCATTGCCTTACAGTTTATGCTTTAGGGATTTTCAATCTTGTCTTTTACTTGAAAATCCCCCATTCGGTGTTCTCCGGAGCAATTTTGGCAGCGGGTTTTCATTTGACAGTTGACTGAACTATGGTTGAAATACTTACAGTTACAGCACTGCGTAGCTCCTTGTCTTCTTAACGAATCGACCGTGCCCGACAAATGACAGCATTTGCTGACGTCAAAGTTTTCGGGTGCATCAACTATCAGGTGACCTTTAAAAAATTCCTTGATTGACAAGGTCTGCTTTGATGTCATCAACATCGGTATCCTTAGGGCAGTGTTTCTCAAAGTGTGGGGCGCACCCCCCTGGGGGCGCGATAACTCTGCAAGGGGGGCGCGAGCATATCGAAAATTTAATGATTTTTTTAAAAAAATAACCGGAAAGAAGTGAAACAAAATACTTTTTCCATAATAAAAGAAATACACAACAACACTGATATAATTTATGTTTATCATCTGGCGTTCTTCAGTTTTAACATAAAATATCACTCGTTAAAAGAAAAAACGAAACTCAGGCCCTGAGAAAAATTCTAAGATAAACATTTCATCACTGTAATTATTATTGAAATACTGTATAATAGTTGTAGAAAGAAAAGGAAGACATGATTCACTTTTCAGCCAGGCAGCATAATACATTTGCTGGTCATTTATTTGATTGACCTTCAAACTTATTGGTAGGGTTTCTACATTAGTTCCATCCCATCTTTTATGTATTTATTTTTCGCATAGGAAATTGTAAATAATGAAGAGTTTTACGATTTTTGGAAAAGAATTGATTGATTTTTGGAGGATTATTTGGCTAAGATTTATTTTTACGAGTAATCTCAAACATATAAAGCATAGTGAAAAACCATAATCCTTTTTAGAGCATCCGTATTTTTTTCTGAATACACTTATAACTAGGCAGCGGTGGCATCTGTGATCTGTATTGAAGGAAGTTGAAACTGATGCATATTATTCATGATTGAGAAACACGATGAAGATGAAACGAAAGGAAAATTTTCAATGGCTTCCTAAACAACTCCATCAACTGAAATATGAAGCCATAGGTGTACTACAAGATTCAGTTCTACTTGTCAAAAAGACACAAGAAAGAAAAAGTCCAACTTGCTATTTGTTGATCACCAAAGGTGTCACGAGTTCGAGCCCAGTACCACTAAAGACCCGCCGTGAAAGGGAGAGGCACACGTTAAATCTGTAAAGAGCTCAAACGTCCTCTTGTTGGAATGGTGTGGTAGTTAAAAGAGGCCAGCTCAAGTATCGTCCTCGTCAACCATGGTTCAAAATTACGAAATCCGTCTCTAAAAGCCCTCGTGTAGCTGAACAGTGCGACGTTAATATTCACTCACTCGATCATGAATGCTCATTAAAACTACAATTACTTGAACAAAATATGACAGCTTTGCCAGCAAATAACATTTCTGTAATATTAGTGAAAAGTATCTTTGCTTTTCGTCCTTTATTAAGGGCTTTCACTTGTCAATCATTTTAGTTCAGTTTTATTGGACTTTTTTCTCAAATCATCAAAGAAAGATTGAACATTCCTTGAAAGCCGGTAAGTATACTTTCTCTTAATTAAATTATTCACTGAATTCCAATTTGTATCGTGTAGAGTAAAAATAATTCTAAATAAATGATTGGGGTGACTGAGTTCTCTCGCACTACCATCAGCGTTAGTATCGACTGCGTGCCTGCTCCCAGGTTAAAACATTTTGAAGTCTTCTCGCTTTAAATATTAAAAATAACACAATTATTCTTCATAGGAATTTTATATTCTTTTTCATTACTTAACATTAATTCTAAATGCTAATTCTGTGATGCTTAAAATTACAGCTCTTTTAAACAGTTATTTACAATTATAGCATTTATCTAAAAAAAATCATTTTACATTTTTGTATATAATGTCGTGCACGCAGTTTTACTCTCCTTACAGTTCAGCTATTATATCAAGAATAATGTTATATTTTTTAAAAAAATTAACTCGTGCGAAGAGCCGGTGTTTCAGCCAGTATACGTTTAATGTATCAGTACTGAAAAAGGTATTTTATAAATAATTTCTTAATACTAAATTAATCTAAGTTTAATAATTATCAGTGACTTCCAGGGCTTGTCTTGTAGAGCAAAGTTATTAGACACTGAGTTATTTTTGTTTATTTAGCTGAGGCCTATATTTTGTCTTCAAAGCAGCCTCCGCAGAAAAACCTGTTTAACATAGGTAGGATTTTCAAAAAATGGTAATAGTATACGAAGTGCTTTTGTTTTCAGTGCAGAAATTATGATTGAAAATTGGGTCGCCAGTATTGAAAGTTTGAGAAACACTGGTGTACTATAAAAATAATTATAAAAAAAGGATTGGGGTGACTCAATAACCCCGCTGGTCCATTAGTATCGAGTGCGCACCTGCTCCAGTGTTAAAACATGTTGAAGTCTTTTCGCTTTAAATATTAAAAATAATACAATTATTCTTCATGTGAATTTTATATTATTGTTCATTATTCAACATCAATTCTAAATGTTAATTCTGTAAGGCTTAAAATTATAGTTCACTTTAAACTAATTATACTTTGAGCAATCATTTAAAAAATCATTTTACATTTTTGTAAACATTGTCGCGCACTTGGCTTTACTCTCCTTACAAAATTCAGCGATTATTTCAATAATGTTTTATTTTCTTATAAATGAACTCGTGCAAGCGGGTACTTCAGCCGGTATACTTTTAATGTATCAGTACTCCATAGTAGTTTATAACTAATTAATTAATACTAAATTAAGAACAAGTTTAAGTATTAACGACTTCCATGGGCATGTCTTGCAAAGCAAAAAGTTTTTATAAGGAATGCTTATGATTAGAAATTGACCCTCTGAGTTCTTTTTCTATATTTAGCAGATATCTATATTTTGTCTTCTAAGCAGCCACCGTATTTTGCAATAAGTCCAATTTAAAAATTAGAGAAAGGAAAAATAACACACATAATAATTATCCTATTATTTTATTTATTTATTTATTACTTAAAAGTAGTATACAAAATTTAATACTTATGTTACTAATTTGTATGGTTTACAATTAAGATCGCCTTTTGTAGCTTTAGCATCAAAGTTCATTATTATTGCATTCAGTGCATTATTAATGTATAAGGGGGGCGCGATAAAAATTGTGATCGAAAAGGGGGGCGCCAGTATTGAAAGTTTGAGAAGCACTGAACTAAGCTATATTGTGGTTAATCAATTTATAATTGCTTCTCTGAGAATTAATTAGTTATTTATACAACACTCTGTTAAGAATTTTTGTATACTTACTTTCTTAAAAGAATAAAACATTGATAAATGTCATTTTTTTATTGCCTCGATAATTCATTCTGTTTTGATGCATTAGATTTCATAATAATTATTGAATCTTAAGATTAAGTTTAGATTTTTACACCAAGCATTTTTCAAGGATTAAAATTATATGATAATGTTCATCTTTGATCTAATTGTTCCTATGTATGCTGAAAATTATGATAATCGATTAACAATGACAGGTAAATGTGATAAATGGCAGGAATGTGGCGTTAACTTAATACTTTATCTCAAAATCATAAATAAATGTTACTTGTTAAACAGTATCACATTGTAGATTCCACATGTTTTTACAGCTGTGGTAGCCGAGTGATCACAATTGAGGATTCCATCATCTTTACACGTTAACTTTCTAAAGGCTTAAAGTACTTTCATTGACGTCATAACATAATCGACTGGGTTCCAGATCGTATATCATCCTCGTTACTTGATTGTTACTCAAATAATGAGGTCCGTCTCATTGCGATATCCCTCATGTTTCCTCTGAATGAGACATTAATAAACTATCGATTTATTTGCATGTTCTTAAAAATAAATCCTTTAAATACACAAGTTAATAAATGTAAAATTAAACTTTTTTCCAACTGTAATGTACTGCTTTCGTTAGCATAAAATATCAAATCCTTTGAATTTTTAGAAAAATTCTTGGTTAGTAAAACGCAAACAATTAGTTGACATAAGACAAAATTATGACTACACATATCTTTAAGTCAGCAAGGAGCAAATCATTCATGTATCTTGGTAAACTTATTTATATAAGGAAAAAACTATTCTTATTCGTGTTTAATTGTTCTTTTATGACTAATTACAACACATTTATTTCTTACTTTTTCATCTTTCATATAAAAAGGTTATTTTATTAGTTTTATGGATAGAAGTTAAATTTGTTAACTTCTTATTTTTAAGTTACAATAAATTATAATTCTTTTGATGTATCAGTTAGTATAACATTGCTGAAATTCTAAGATAAATGCTCTGATCTCTGTGTGATGAAAATAAATAAACTTCAAAACTATTTTAAGAAATATAATGCACGCGTCATTCTAATTCTAAACACAATCTTGACTTTTAGGACGTATGGTAATACAATAGTTTCCAAATGTGCAGCTCAGAAAAAAAATTAGCCCCAGTCCAAAAATAAATCGAAAAATTCACAATAATCGAATTTTCTTTATTAACATAGCAATAAAAACCATTACATTTGAAAATCAATGTAAGATCAATCCCCTCTTCCAATAATTTACACTCAAAACGTGAAAAAGGCCTCCACAGGTATCTGCCGTTTTTTAAGTGATTGATTAGATTGAACTTATTCACTACTGTGCAATTTTAACTGAGTTGGCCTGATTACAGTTATGTTGTAACCTTTTATATATTTATATATTAAATGTGGGAGAAATTATCGCAAGTTCGACTTGCTTGCTGGTCAGGGTGCGAGGGCCCCGTTTGAGGTTGAAGGCTCTGGTGCATGGCATCGCTTAGCCCATTGGTAGGTACGCCACTGTGTTCACTAGTACTTCCTGATTCAGTTCTTGATGCACCTACTTGTAGAAATCAAATTTAATTCAGTTGAATAAACTTGCTGATGACTTTTTAAGAAAAAATAAAAAGTCTTCCAAATTTTGATAGAATTTAATTTTTGTTTACGATAGAATTATATTTGTAGTACAAATAAGAATATACGTAAAGTAAAATTATTTATTCAGATCTGAACCGAAAACCATTATTTTTGGCAGAACGGAAACCGGAAGAGAAACGATATTTTTTTATAGTTGAACTGGAACAAAAAAAAAATTACGGTTCGAAGTCCTGGCTCTATATGTTTAGAAATCACTTATTCAAAGTATTATTCCAAGAAAAATTAGAAAAAAAAAAATAGTGTACTCTTCCAGATCTACATTTGATAAAGAATTTGATTTCTTTTAACTGAACAATATTTCGATATATGTAGAAGTCTAATTTTTTTTTTCCAGGAGCTTTTTTTTCTTATTTTTAAAGTTAACATTTTTTCCCCAGAGTATAATGCGCACTCATGAATTTCGATCTTATTTTCTGTGTTCAAATAGTGCGTTATACGCCGGCTTTTACGGTAATTAATTGTTTCTATAACTGTTACGGTTATTTTATTTCAGACATATATGTTTAGTTTGTTGGGTTATAACTGAAAAATAATAATTTTTTAAAAAAAATTCTTACATTTTGGTATAATATTAGTGGTGTTTCGAAAATTTACTGAGTGCGTACTTTATACTTCCAACGCCATTGTGCTCATAAATAACGAAATAAAATGGAAAGAAAGTACAAATACATTTTAAAACGATACCAGAACACACGTGAATATAAAGATATATATTTCTCGAAAATTAAGCCCATTTCTGGATATTTTAAAATAAACTTTAAATTACTACTACTATATGTATATATATATTCTAAGAATGAAAATGTTGGAAAAAGAAATTTTTCTAAATGAGAGAGAGATTTCGTTAAATAATTTCTGCTACGTTTTATACTTTCTTGATTATCTCTAATTGTAACTATAAGAAAGTCAATAATTAGTGTGTGAAAATTCTTTTAAAATAATATGCAAAATATAAATAAGTTTTTGGAAATTATAATTTAATGGCTAATTTTTATTTTTGCTCGAAAACGTATTATTTTGTCATATTTTCTTATTAATTCTCCAGCAGTAGCTTTACAGGAGGAAACATACTTTAGGAAAGGAGAAAATTGATGTGCTTCGAGAGTGACACAACATCGATCAGTAAATACTTCTTAAGATGAATCCAAATTCCATTAATGACTATATCTTCATTATACTTGCCTGTTATAAAAACAAACTATTCTCTATAACAAACCCCTGATGAAGGGATTCAAGTGGTACTCTATTTCAGGACTTAAGATTTAAACCCTGAATGAAGATTTGTATGTGTGAGCATGTTAGAAGAGGAAACCTCTAAAATAATTGCAAAAATTGAGAATTATGTGAATAAATGTGTTGATGATAACTTGAACGAATAATATGGATGTGATGTGGAAGTTAGAACAGTGAGGTGTTTCTTATACAATAGCCACGAATCACTTTATTTATAGTATTTTACTAAAGATAGAAAATAAAAATTTATGTATAAGTTTATTTATATAGTTAAGTTTATAATAGCTAAAATTTTTGCAGTATATTTAATTCTAAAATTTAAAAGGAAACAGAGTATTAGACGAATTTTTTAGAAATGTGAATAAATGAGTCTTTCACACATACACAAAAAACAAATAACTAATTACAAAAATGAAATTAAGCTAATAATTTAAAATGTCACTTGCCTGTACAAATTCATTCTGATATAAAAACGAATTCATTTACCTTTAAAATGTACATTAATATTACCAATAAATATATATTATAAAAAAACATAAATTTTCTTTATTTATAAGTGACTTCTTTTTTTTCTTACATAAGGATAAAACTCGAAACATGTAATTCATTTTCAAAGTATTATTAATCACAGTAAATGGATTATTAAAAATTATATAACAATTTTTTATTTGTAATTGAGTTCCTCATTTACTAAGCTCAAATATATATTTCTTCTACAAAAATTGAATCCATTAAAAATATTTTGATTTACGTGAATGAAAAAAGAACCGATTGTTATTTTTACAGTGAAAATTTCATACGCAAGGGAATTTAGCTATTATACTCAAGACACGGACGAAAAAACTGCCTGAAAAACAATCTCCCAAATTGGGACAAAACTTTTATGTTTCAATGAACCACTACGGCATAGAAAAATGCTATAACGCCAAACCAGGCAACCCAAAATAATGACGTCATTGCACATCTACCAATGACAAGCAACCTCTTTTCCTTTGACCATGCCGAAGAGGAATGCCCGAGGGTGTGAGGAACTCAAAAAGTGCTCTTTATTTAACGCTACGCATATTTTATCCTTTTACATAATTTCAAAAAAGAAAAGATGTAATTTAATTAATGTTATAATTTCTACTATATTCTAGGTTACTTCATATTTATTCGTTTATTTTATTCATGTTAAAATTTTTTATACTTAAAAAATTTCCTTCAAAATTCGGGCTTAAGTTTTCTTTTTTAGATAACCCTATTACAATGTAGGCTTATTTTATCTATTTTTTAAAATTTTAGTTTGTACTAATTTTATTTTTTCCAGTTGGAGGCTTCCTAATATATGTTATTTATGATACTATTTGAGGGAAATGGTTTATGATATATGTTTTTCTGTTAATTTATCTATTTCAGATTATTTCACTCATAGATTCCATAGCTGAAACATACTACTGTTATTACTTTTCTGTTATAATTTTTATTTATATTTTCATTCTTTTATTTCTATTTACCTTTTTAGCATGCTAATTTTCTCTTTTGCATTCATATATATGTTTTTGTGAAATTATTCTTTTCTGTGAAGTGAAATTGCAATATGAGCACTCATTAAAAAATTATTCTTTAATTTTGGGTACACTGTCCTGCAATGGCTCTACCCTCTTTAAAATATATTATCCTTGCAAAAAAAGCTCAATTTTATTCATTGCAGTATAGGGACACAATGAACGATTTTTCTTTCTATATATGCTGTTGGACTGTTATTTTTGTTTGTTTCTCTGATTTTATTATCTTTTAACCAGCAACTACTGCACCTAGGGCCTTTTCCTGGAAGTTAGTTTTCACTGTGTAATCAATTGAAAACAAACGTACATACATTAATTTATTATGTAACTATTTAAATTGTGATGCACCAAATTATATATATATTAATGAATTACACGTATTTTTATTCAACATCGTCTATATATGTATACCAATAAAACAAACAGTTTGTGTGTTTCAGCTGTACCGGCATAACTAAGAAACCCAGAAGTCTGAAACTTTGCATGTAAAAGCTGTTGGTCATTATCCTGAACACCTCAAAGAGTTTTTTCTTAGAGATTCGCTTTAGATTTTTTTAAAATTCAATTTTTAAGCGATTTTTCAGCTAAATGGAGATATGTCATCAGACATGTCAAGTCAACTTTGCGAAAATTAATGTTAAGAGCAGTTTTTTGGGGTATTTTAGCACATTTTATTGTTAATATATTTATTTATAGTTTTTTTTAACTCTTTGTGGTGGAATTACATTCGTTTTTCGAAAAAGTTGTCGTAAAAAAATGTTCTTTCTAAATTTCATTTTTTGGATTTGCAGCACAAATATGATAACATTAGATTCCCCATGTCTTAGGATATGAATTGTTTTGAATTAAATTAATACTATAATTTCTATTATAGTGTCATACAGTTTTGTTTGTTTATTTTCTAAACTGTAATTTTTTCTTGCTTATTGTAGTTTTAATTATATGATACTGAGACTCAAGTCTTTAAGTCAAAAAATGATTTGTGAAGCTTTTTGTAATCAGAAGCTTAGATAATGTGGTACTTATGTATTAGCGTTACCACAGGAAAATTTGTGCCATGCGAATCACACCTTGATACCATATGGCTACTGTGACGATTATACATAAGAGTACTGATAATAATTACTTATTTTTCAACACAAATATCAGTGGATTATTTAAGACAGGGAAATTCACTTCTTACTTGCTTTTAATCTTATGTTCAAAAATAATAATAATCTGTTACAAAAAACTTTATTGCTTTTCTTTGTTCAACGACAAATTCTAAATCGTACTTATTGTAACAACAATGTTAAAATCCTAGCTAGCAGTATAACAAAAAGAGAATATAGTGATTAATTAACTAATGGAAAAAAAAATTATTGCTGAAATAAAACCCTTTTTTTTTTAAGAATTCATTAACGCAGTACCTTTTTTTTTAAAAAAAAAAGTTACCGATGAGTGAAATTTGAAAATTTTAACTTAAAAAACAATCCCTTAAAAAAATTTTGTCTTTAATAAAAACATTTGGAAACAAGTTTATTTTAAGCGAGGATCAAAGCTGCTAACTTGCAGATTATTTTGAATGTTCACATTGGTGCAATAAAACAACTTGCAGATTATTTTGAATGTTCACATGGGTGCAATAAAACGCAAGTACAAACATTTCCTTCCATTCCATCCGTACTTTTATCACCGCAGCCAAAGTGGCACTTTTTTTCACAAAAATTTGTTTGATTTTTTTTTCCATATGAAATATGTAAGAATCTATTCTTTTGATATCGCAAATTTTGCTGAGATGACGCTGATACGTAAGTACCCTTTTCCTCTACTGTCAATTTCCATTGTAACAAAAAAGTAGAAAAATGTAAATGAAAGAAATGACAATTCAAACTAATTGGGATTAACAGATTGCCAGTATTGTGTGGTTTAAGTTTAAAAAAAATTTTACGTACAAGATTCTTTTTACATGTTTTTTTTTTTTTTTGTATTATCAATCTAGGGTTGTGCTTGGGCTATAATTTATCTGATTTTGATATCAAGGTAGTAAGCCCCAAAGTAATTAAAGCTTTTAATTAAATCATTGCCTAAATATCGATACACTTTAGCGCTAGATCTTACCTACTTCCAACCTAATAGCGTGACAATTTGGTTGGGAAAAGCTTATTGTTCTTCTTTTATTGGCTAATTCCATGTTTCATCAGTTGTAAAATAGTAGCCATTATCCACCCGCTTCATTGTGTATTTCACGTTGTATAAATAAATACTGTTTACATATTCATAAATTTTTTATATCTAGCATTAAGAATTTGATTGTATTGAAAAATATATTTATAGCTGTAATTCTTGCCTCTTCATATAAAAAGGTCAGAATTAAGAATTTCTAATCAATGTTAATAAAGTAAAGCTTAAGCGTGAGTGTTTCACCTCTACAGCCCAAACTAAGCAACCCAGAAGTATGAAACTTGGCACATAATTATTCTAGGTCTTGATGATGTGCACTACGAAGCAATTTTTTCGAAATTCGCTTTAGATTTTTTTAAATTAAATTTTTAAGCGATTTTTCCATTTTTTTCATCAACAACTGGTTTTTAGGTTTGTTTGTTTGAATTGCCATATTTTAGTCAGTGGATTGGGCTATTCGGAGGGCTGCCATATTGTAAACTTTATCGCTAAAATATTTGTCGCCAAGCAGTGTGCTGGGCTAGGATCCACCCTAAGTATTTATAATAGTCTATTTTAAAGCAGTATTATATATACGGTTGGAAGATACATCGCTCTTCAAGCTAAGCCTACTTCTTATTTTTTCATTAACTAAATCAAATTAGTTTGTTATACATTTTTGTTTCGCACATTGATCTAATTTTGTCATTTCTTTTCCAATTTATAAATTTCTTATTCATTTTTTGTGTAGTCACAATGGTAATCGTATTGTAATTTCTACAGCGTAACATTCATTCCTTTTTCATGTTCACCTATAAATGTTTACAGTTGATTTTTGTGTATTGTTTCTGGTTTTAGATTTAATTAGGTCTTCAATTTTAAAATAAAGAATGTGAAATTTTTGAGAGCAACATTAATTATCAGAAATTCTTAACCTGGAAAAGAAATGAGACAACTTTAAATCTAAAACTCGAAACAGTACGGAAGTTTCAAATGTATACATGTAAAGGTTTAAAATGAAAAAAAGAATAATAAACATGACACAAGCCTTAAACCTAAGTTAGATATTTTTAAACTGAAAAAAGAACCACAGAATTGAATCTAAACCAAGAAATGATTGAGATTAATCAAATAAAATATAAGCAAAACAGAAATGTATATTAAACTAATTTAATTCAGTTATTGAAAAAATATAAAATACGCTTAGGTGTAGGACCAATGTCTCTCTTCCTGCTAGAAGAATACATATATCATAATGAAAAAAAATGTTATAACTGATTATTGTTGAAATAAAATTGCTTTTTACACAAGAATTAATTAACACAGTAAAAAAAGAAATTTTCACTTAATTTTTAAGCCCTCAAAAAAAGTAAATTAAAACTTGAAAGCAAACATAAATTTATTCTAAGTGAAGGGCTTGGCATCAAAAACAGATTTTCGAGCCAAAGAACTTTTTCGAGTAATAGTTTATACTCCGTTCCACCTTTGAAGAACAGGTAGACTAACGAATGCAAATCACCAAATTGGCAGAGTAAAAAAAATGTGTGTGAAAAATTTAATTTTGTTTCATTTTAAGTACATATCTTTAATTCTATAAGTTCATTTATTACATCCGTTAAGAAAACAAATATTTCCTTAATATTTGTGAAAAATTTAATTGCTCTTACTCCATTAGCATTATTTTATATAAGTAAGCTTATGATATAATTTATTTGCAATACATTTAAATGTCGTTTTTGTGTATGTTATCTTCAGATATAATGAAGCATAAAATAGAATTCTGAAATTCTTTGAAGAAAAGGTTCTCTTAAAATTTACTATCCTTCGTAAAACTTTTAGTTTTATCTCGATGTGCAGTTTTGAAAAATTACGCTATTGACATATACGAACTTTTTAAACACGTGTGTTTGTGTGTGTGTTTCAATTTTTCCGGCCAAACTAAGCAACCTAGAAGTGTAAAACTTGGCACATAAATACAAAAGGTCATGCTATGCACTACGAAACGTTTCTTTTTGAAATTCGCTTTAGATTTTAAAATTCAATTATTCTATGAACTGCTGATATAACTGCTCCTGTATAAGTTTGTAAAAATTAATGTTTCAAACTGTTTTTTGGATTATTGTTTCATATTTTATTATAAATATATTCATTTAAGGTTGTATTTAGTTGTTTTTTAATTCATTGTCGTAGAATTGCAATTGTTTTTCTAAAAAATTGACCTATAAAAAGTGCTTTTTCTAAATTTTTTTTTTAGTTTGGTAACACGCTTTTGTTTACAGCTGATTTAGCGATGTTGACAGAAGTAAATTGTGTTTTCTTAATTAAGCATATTTTATCCTTTTCTGGAATTTCAAACAAAAGGATGAAACTTTGTTTAATTCATTAATGCTAATGGACTTTCAGAAATGAAAATATAAGTTTTTGCCACTATGGGTGATACCAAAGTTTGCTCAATGTTTGTATGTGTGTGTTCGGGATACAGCTTCATATTAAATCAGTATATTTTGTTTTTTAAAAAAACTGATTTTAGATAATAATAGAATCTGTTTTCTGCAAGGCTGTTTTTATTTTAATGCTCATTAAATTTGTGTATCTTTTATTTTTATGCATGATTATTTCTGATATATTTTTGTGGTTTATAGTACTACATGTTGATTGTGTAATAGAACAACTACCCTTCTTGCAAGGCCTAACTTAATTACTGTACTGGCTACTTTTAAAGATATTTTCATACTATCTGATAGCCACAATTTAGCGCATACAACATATGCGAAATCAGAGTAGTAGAGTTTTGATTGTTTGCATTGGGTTTGATAAAATGTAAGTAACATTTCCTTTCATTAAAAAAACCAAAATGTAACTTTTTTTTCTCATATAAGACACATAAGAAGTTGTTTTGATATCAATGTGCAAATATTGCTGCGGTGATGCCAATACGTAAGTATGCTTTTCCTTTATTGGCAAATTCCGTGTTTTTCATTTGCAACAAGAAAGTGGAAAAATGTATAAAGAAAATGACATTCAATTCAATTTAATTGGGATTAACAGACTGCCAATGCATCGCTCTTCAAGCTAAGCCTACTTTTTTATTTTTTCAATAACTAAATCAAATTAGTTTGATATACATTTTTGTTTCGTGCATTGATCTAATTTTGTCATTTCTTTTTCAGTTTAAAAATTTCTTATTTATTTTTTGTGTAGTCACAATGATAATCGTATTTTAATTTCTATTTTGGTTTAAGGCAGCGTAATGTTTATTCCTTTTTCATAATCACCTATAAATATTTAGAGTTGATTTTTGTGTATTGTTTCTGGTGTTAGATGTAATTAGGTCTTCAATTTTAAAATAAAGAATGTGAAATTTTTGAAAGAAACATTAAAGTTATCAAAAAATTCTTAACCTGGAAAAGAAATGAGACAATTTTAAATCTAAAACTCGAAACAATACGGAAGTTTCAAATGTATACATATAAAGGTTTAAAATGAAAAAAAAGAATAATAAGCGGGACACAAGCCTTAAACCTAAGTTAGATATTTTTAAACTGAAAAAGGAACCACAGAATTGAATCTAAACCAAGAAAGGATTCAGAATAATCAAATAAAATATAAGCAAAACAGAAATGTATATTAAACTAATTTAATTCAGTTATTGAAAAAATATAAAATACGCTTAGGTGTAGGACCAATGTTTCTCTTCCTGTGCCAGAAAAATACATATATCATAATGAAAAAAAATGTTATAACTGATTATTGTTGAAATAAAATTGCTTTTTACACAAGAATTAATTAACACAGTAAAAAAAGAAATTTTCACTTAATTTTTAAGCCCTCAAAAAAAAAAAAAAAAAAGAATTAAAAACTTGATTGCAATCATAAGTTTATTCTAAGTGAAGGGCTTGGCATCAAAAAGAGATTTTCGAGTAATGGCTTACAGAAAACAAACATTTCCTTAATATTTGTGAAAAATTTAATTGCTCTTATTCTATTAGCATTATTTTATATAAGTAAGCTTATAATATAAATTATTTTGCAATACATTTAAATAGCTGCATTTTTTTTTTTTTTTTTTAATGTTTGCCATATAATGCACACCCTCTTTTTTACGAAGAAACCTGAAATGTACATATGCAATGCTCTCATGTTTTGAAGTCATTATTCCAAGGTATAGAAAAAAATAGTATACTTCTATATAGAATTACAACCCTTTGAGTTCATAAGGAGTGTCATTTTCCATAGCAGAAACATATTACTGCTATTACTTTTCTGTTATAATTTTTATTTATATTTTCATTCTTTCATTTCTATTTATGTTTTTAGCATGTTAATTTTCTCTTACATTCAAATATATATTTTTATAAAAGCATTTTCTGTGAAGCGAAGTTTCAATGTGAACACTCATTAAAAAATTTTTAAATTTTGGGTACACTGTTCTGCAATGGCTCTACCCTCTTTAAATTATATTATGCTTGCCAAAAAAAAAAACTGCATTTTATTTATTTTAAGATTTAAACCTTGACACAAAAACCACAAAAATTCTTAACATGTTATGTGTAAAAAACAAATCGGTCAGATTTTGGGGGAAAATGGCTTCAATTTGGCTGCGGTGACGCTAATACGCAAGTACTGATAATATGTACTTATTCTTCAACGCAAATATCAGTGGATTTTTTAGACAATCTTCTCTTCTTACCTGCTTTTATTCTTACGTTCAAAAACTAATAATAATCTGTTACACAAAGTTTCTTTCTGTTAGAAAAAACTTTATTGCCTTTCTTTGTTCACACACAATGACAAGTTCTAAATCCCGCGTTTATTGTAACAATAAAGTAGAAAATCCTAACTAGCAATATAACAAGAAGAAAATAGTACTAAATTAAATTAATTGCTATTAACGAATTGGCAATATTTGTAAACTACCTTCCATTTATGTCAACAATTGTTATTAACCAGATTTCTACATGTTGCTTTTCGGTTTGAATTAAGGTTATAATTTCTACTATATTCTAGGTTACTTCGTATTTATTCATGTTTAAATTTTTTATATTTAAGAATTTCTGTGAGTGTTTGTTTGTTCAGCACTGGTTGTGGTGATTTCATCAAAATTAGGGCTTAATTTTTCTATTTTAGATAACCATTTAGTTTAAATTAATGCTGTTATTTCTATTTTAGTGACACACATTTTTATGTATGTTTATTTTCTGAACTGTAATTTTCTTGCTTATTGTACTTTCAAGTATGTGATACCGTGACTCAAAAGTTAGTTTTTAAGCCAAAAATTGATTTAAGCTTTTTGTAAACAGAAGCCAAATTAAGCTAATTGCTATTAATGGTTTGGCAATATTTGAAGAAAAAAAACTACCTTCAATTTATGTCAACAATTGCTATTAACCAGATTTTTTAGCATTGTTGCTTTTTTTGACCTCATAGTTTTTAAATCAATAAGTACTCATCAAAAAGATCTTCTCAGAAACTATGAATGGGATTAAATGCTCAGCAAAATAATTTTCTTTTGCACTTTAAAATTCAGAAATAATGCAATTTTTGTCGTGCTGCATCATGGTTTAACTTTCTTTCTTACAATCTGTTCTTCATATAGATTTTTAAAGATTTTACATACGTGCATTTCTGTGACATTTTCTTTGGTTGAAAAAAAAAAAGATTATTGCTTTTCTTCTTTTCATCCTTCATGAACAAATACTATTTTCTCATCATTATAGGAAAACATCAGGTGCTGATCTGTGTTGAGATTTTTTGTCGCATGGCATCTTTCATCAATTTTGCTTTTAACATTCGTCAAATATATAAATATATTTATACCATTTGTGATCCAAAAGTTTTTGAGGGAGAAAGATGCAGCTTGATACAATTTTTTCATATTTCTCTTTGGATTTCTCTAAAATTCAGTGTTGATGTGATTTGTCTCATGCATCACAGTTTAACTTTGCTTCTGATATGTTCCTCATTTAGTTTTATGAAGATCATATACTTTGTATATGCTGTTAATATATGACATATATATTTCAATTATCACTATAATTATCATTGTATTTCCTCATTTGTTTGTTCTTTACAACAGAATAACAAATATTTTTTTAACTAAAATTTTGCAAAAAAGTATTGTTTAAAAAATTAATATTTTATCAACAGGCTTTATTATTTCTCTCATTAGGTTCATTAAGGTTTTTTTCAACGTAGGTCTGTTTTAGGTAGTTTATTTTAGTTCTTACTAATTTAATTTTTTCCCAATTGTATTACATCTGAATTTTATATTAAATGTAATATAGATGTTAGAGAGAGATAGTATTACTTCCATTCCTCATGTGATATTAATTTAATGCTACAGAAAATTTAATGCTTTATTACAATGTAGGCTTATTTTATCTATTTTTTACAACTTTAGTTTGTACTAATTTTTATTTTTTTCCTAATATATGTTATTTATGTTAATATTTTAAGGAAATAGTTTGTGGCATAATTTTTTCTTTTATTTATATTTTCATCTTTTCATTTCTATTTATCTTTTTAGCAAGTTAATTTTCTCTTATATTCAAATATGCGTTTATATGAAATCATTCTTATCTGTGAAGTGAAATTGTAATGAGAACACTCATTAAAAAAATTATTTTTCACTTTTGGACACACAGCTCTGCAATGGCCATTTTTTTAATTTAATAGATGAATTTACATTTGAAAAAATTGTATATTACCCACTGCCATCCACTACAAGTTAAAAAATAAATAAAAGCAATGTCCACATATATTATGGTTCATTATTTATTGCCATCCTTATTTTCTGCCTTTTATGATACTTCAAGCATTCTCTCCAAAGTTACAAAAGTAATTTTAATTTCAAAATATTTTTTCATTGTTTTACTAAACATAATATAATTGTATTATATTTTTTCATTTACATACCACTTATGAAATTTATTTTACACACATATGAAAATAATAAACAAAACATAATTAGCCATATATTACTTTTGAAAAATATAATAAAACTGATAATTTTTAATTTTTTAAAAGGATAGTTTAAAATGGTAAACAAAAATAAAGTAGACACTTTTATCAATTTTATTTGTCATGTTTTACGTTAATTTTATTGATGCACATATGAGTGTTACCATATTTTAATTCTGAAAAATATACCTTTTCTTAAAACTGCAATAGCCTGTGCAACACAAAGAAATTTAGAAAAAGTATATTTTACTGAAGCTTTTGCTTATATAAGTACAGAAAGCCCGTGCAACGCCGGGCCATACAACTAGTTGTATAATAAAATAAATATGAATGAAAAGCCAAATATATTGAATTACGGAAATTTCGTTGAAGTATCTACCATTTTGGTTTGTAAAGAAGATAAAAGCATAAATTATTAGAAATACATCCACTGGTGTAGCTAGTTCTGAGTGGCCCCTATATAAAAATTACTTTGGGCTTAGTTTTCGGTTATGAGCGCACTGTTAGTGGGACGGTAGTTATACATGTTGGGACCCTTGTACCTTGGGGGCCCTGTATCATTGATACGCCGTGGCCGCGGTAGCCGAGTGGTATAGGTATCGGACTGTGGCTTGCTTTGTCACGGGTTCGAGCCCAGTACCACTAAAGACCCGCCGTAGGGGCAGCGATGCACGTTAAATCTGTCGAGAGCTGAAACGTCCTTCCGTTGTGTGGTGTGGCAGTTGGAGAGGGGGTGCCAGCTCAGGTGTCGTCCACGTCACTTGACCATGGTTCAAAATTACGTGGTCCGTCGCCAAAAGCCCTCGTGTAGCTGAACAGTGTGACGTTAATATTCAATCAATCAATCATTGATACGCCAGTAGCTACGCCCCTGAATATAACCTTAATTTACACATAAAATGTAAATTAATCCACCTAGATTTAAAATGTATTCTTTTTCACAAAAGAAGTAATATAACTTATTAAGCGGCTTTTTAAAAATAATTTTTCCCCTCAATTAATATTGTCACGGAGTTCGAAAGAATTACACAGTTCAATTAAACAAACAATTAGATTTATTCTAACGCTTGGAGCTCGATACAACACTGGACTGAGAACATGCCCAACTGGCGATGAACTCTGCTTTTATACACTTCGGAATATTCCGAGAAATAACCAGTATGCACTCTAAAGAATGATCTGATTCATCTAGAACCTAGAGAAACAATACATTAAAAACGGAAACAAAATTCCAGTCTTTTGATAAATCTGCCGGGGCCGGGATTCGAACCCGAGACCTGAGGAAGTTCAGTCCAACGCTCTGCCAACTCGGCTATCGGGACTTGTAGCAAATTATGCGTGTGGCATTGCTCCCCGAAAAAGAAGACAGCGCCCCGCTGTCATTTTGTTCAAGGGTCTTTATTCTGAACGAGTGATGGGTCCTTTGTATGATTCTTTGGGAGGAATATCCTCGGTTTCGATTTGCTCGGCGGGATCATGGTACGGTTTCATACGCAGTACATGGACAACTTCTCTTAGTTTTCGTGAAGCAGGATCAAAATCTTGTACTTCGTAAGTCACGGCTGATAAACGGCGTAGCACTCCGATACGGTCCGAAATACCTTCTTAAGAGTTTTTCGGAGAGACCGACTTTCTCACTGGAGTATAAACCCATACGAGATCTCCGGGAGCGTAGGATACCATTTGGTGTTTGGAATCGTAACGTCGACGATCTTTGTCTTGAGCTCAGAGTGTGCACTCGGGCTAGCTGTCATGATTCTTCGGCTCTGGCTGCTATCTTGGTGATGTTATTGTCATCAAAATCGTTAGACAGAATGGTAGCATTGTATCTAGTGTCGTTTCCGCTTCACGACCATGAAGTAAATAGAACGGCGTAAACCTGTGGTCTCTTGTTTAGCGGTATTATAAGCGAAGGTTACAAATGGTAGAATTTCATCCCAATTTTTCTGCTCTACATCCACATACATTGACAACATGTCGGCCAAGGTCTTATTGAAGCGCTCCGTCAGTCCATTTGTTTGGGGATGATACGCCGTTGTGAAACGATGATCAATGTTACACAAGTCGACGAGAGAGGAAACAAGTCTGGATCGAAAGACGGCTCCACGATCTGTGATAATTACTCGAGGAGCTCCATGCCTGAGGACAATTTCTTCAAGTAAGAACTTCGCTATTTCGTCGACTTCGGCTGTCGGCAAGGCTTTTGTTATTGCATATCGTGTTGAGTAATCCGTGCAGACTATTATCCATTTGTTTCCATGAACAGACTTTGGAAATCTCCCAAGGAGATCAATTCCAATGCGATGGAAAGGAGCTATAGCTGAGGGATGGGAACTAAACGTCCAGGTGGTCGTTGAGGAACGGACTTTCTCCTTTGGCACTCCCGACAATGCATGACATACCGAACGACATTTCGGTACATTCCCGGCCAGTAAAATCTCTTGCGTATCCTGTCATAAGTTTTCGCGAAACCAAGGTGTCCTGCGGTGGGGGCGTCATGAAAGTGCCTTAGTATGTCTGCTCGTAGATGTTTAGGAATGACTGGCAACCACAACTTTCCATCTGGATCAAAATTCTTCCTGCAAAGGATACCGTCGATAAATCTGAATTCTTCGTTTTTGGATGAGTTGCTCAAAAGTTTTAATTTCGCAAGGTCTTGATCTTTTTTCTGTTCCATCGCAAGGTTCATACTCGTCGTGACTGCTAAAAAATTTGTCTGATGTTTCCGTTTCCTCTTCCACTGGATTTCTCGAAAGAGCGTCGGCGTCACTATGCTTCTTACCGGTTTTATATTTTACGTCAAAAATCATGCTCTTGAAGTCGGAGGGCCCATCTGGCAAGCCTTCCTGAAGGATCCTTTAAATTCATGAGCCAGCACAAGGAATGATGGTCAGTTACAACAGTAAAGTGTTTTCCGAATATGTACGGCCGAAATTTGTTGGTAGCCCATACGATGGCAAGACATTCCCTTCTGTGGTGGAATAATTCTTTTCGGCTTTTTGTCAGAGTTCTAGAAGCGTATGCTATAACTTTCTCGACATTATTCTGAATTTGTACTAGACAGCTCCGATACCGTACCCGCTTGCATCAGTATGGATTTCTGTAGAAGCTCTTTTCGTCGTACATCCCCAATACTGGATCCGAAGTAAGTGCTTTCTTAAGACTGTTAAATGCTTCCACCTCTTCAGTCCCCAATTCCACGTTTTCAGCAACGACTGCAAAGGTTCGGCGAGATAACAGAAACCTTTAATAAATCTTCTATAGTATGAACAAAGGCCAAGAAATCGTATGTCATGTATATTCTTTGGAGTGGGAAAATTTTTACGGCTTTTATTTTGTCGGGATCGGGACGAACGCCATTACTAGATACAAGATGGCCCAGAATCTTTACTTTGGGCAGCAAAAGACACTTCTTTGAATTTAATTTAAGACCAGCTTCCTGAAGACATTTTAGAACAAGTCTTAATCGTATAAGATGGTCTTCAAAAGTTTCTGAGAACACTATTATGTCATCTAGGTAACAAAGACACATAGTCCATTTAAAATGGCGTAGCAAATTGTCCATCATTCTCTCGAAGGTCGCAGGTGCATTACAGAGACCAAAACGGCATGACTTTTAAACTCGTATAAGCCTTCGGGGGTAATAAAATGCCGTCTTTTCACGATCCGCTTCGTCTATTTTTTTGCCAATAACCAGATCGGAGATCCATGGAAGAAAAGAACATGGCACCTTTCAGACAGTCGAGCGTATCGTCAATACGAGGCAGAGGATAAACGTCTTTTTCGTGACGCTATTCAGCTTGCGATAATCGACGCAAAAACGCCAACTACCGTCTTTTTTCTTTACGAGCACAATGGGTGATGACCAAGGACTTTCAGAGGGTTGGACGATATCTTCATCAAGCATTTTCTGAACCTCTTCATGAATGATGCGTCTTTCAGTCGGCGAGACTCTGTAGGCTGTTGGTTGATTGGAGCATGATCACCAGTAAAAATCCTGTGTTTCACATCTCCGTCTTTGCGGTTGTCGACTTGTCGGTCTTCGTGAAAAGCCCAGAAAATTTCCGGAGTAGTTCGATAGCTTGTTTCTCTGTTCGTCACTTAACTCGGGTGACATCATTAACGAACAATTCATCTGTGACTCCGAAGTTTCTTGCTGGTCATCAAGTAACCCGATGTGTCGGAAAATAACACATAGATTCTTTGGTTTTTATGCACATTCCTTAGGGATGATTTGGTTTCGAACTGCAGGTTGGTAACCCAGACATCACTTTTCCGTTACGATATGTGGATACCATGGACGGTGTAGCAATATTTTTCTCGAAGAGCAAATGTTTGCTGCCGTCTAGGAACTACATTTATGTTCGGGTTTGATATCCTGATACTGTTATTTAAAGAATGCGGCTTAAGTGTATAGTCCCGGTGGCATACAAATTCCAGGCGTCAGGCGCTGTGGGAGTCTCGACAGATGTCTTCTAGAACAAGTTCATTTTGTCCACAGTCTATAACGGCTTGAGACGCCTCTAAAAAGTCCCATCCTAGGGGATGACGTCATGGCTACAATGTGATAAAACAATAAATTCAAAAGGCAGTTCTCGATTGTTTATACGGACACGTAAAAACACATTTCCCTATCGGCCGAACAAAATTTCCATCCGCAACTTTCAGCATAACGCTCTTGGCATCAGCAAAACATATTTTTAAAAATCGGCGATACTTATCGGATATGACGGAAAACGATGCCCCAGAATCTACTAGAGCACGTATCGGCTTATCTATTATTACGTCTAGTTGGTTACCCAGTCATCTTGGCGGTCGACGGGAGGATTTCATGAAGGTCGCTCTCTTTGTTTTCCTCGCTCCTACGGCCTGGCGACTGACTAGATCGGCGATATGGCGACGGGGATCTGTAACGACGTATTGGGATTTTTCGTGGGACTTTGGCGTAAAACGGCGGAGAAGAGTTTGGTCGGCGTATTTTTCTTCGTTTTTGCCAACGTCGTCGGTTCCGTCGGCGGCGAGTTGTCAAAGACAGCCTTTCTCTCGGCAGATGCGCATTACATGTCAGGACGTCCGCAGTGGAAACAAACAGGTCTGTTGTCAGCCGTTCTCCACGCATCTGTTTTTCTTGGTTCAGGTGGGAATTTCTGAACAGGAGCTCTGTATTTCCTGGTTACAGCGGCGTATGTTGGTCGTGGTCTAGTTTTGTAGGTTTTGTTGACACTGGGGCCAAAACCCTTTCACTTCGTCTTGAACGATCTCTTCTGGATTGGGGATCGGAGTCCAAAGATTCTTGCGTCTGGTTTAACAAGTCGATGGACTTCTTCTCGTACGATTGTGCGAATAAGAGAGACCAAATCAGTCTCATCCGTCAGGGATGCAACCGGTACGACGTTTGGAAGCCTTTCAAATCTCGGTCGACCAACTCTCTTCTGCTTCATATCTTCGATATAGTTGCACCATTTGATAAAACTTGCTGTGTCGTTGATTTCTCTCGTCAACAGGGCCTGATAAATATCTCTCAGCAACACCTTTCATTAGGTGTGACACTTTTCGTCTTCTTTCATCAGAGAGATTTTACCTCTTGGCAAAGTCCTAATACACTTTGTATGTAGGAGGACTGTGTACTCTCGCCTGAACGCTGGGCTCGGCATTTTAGTTGTTCTTTGCCCTTCTCTGGTATATTTTTGACGGTCACCGAAAAGTCCACTTAGTCCATTTTTAAACGCTTCCCAGGAATCTTTTGTCTTCGTTGTTGACATACCATTTCAGTTCCGTCAAGAAAGAAATAAACGTTAGCCAGGCACATCATGTCATCCCATGATGGCTACTCGATCGTACCTTTAAGCCAAAGGGTCTTCCCATCGGAAGGTCGATGGGCTACTCCATTGCTGTAACGAAGGTGTTACTACAGCATGTCACATAAATTACGAAATACATCCACTGGTCCACCAAACTTGTCACGGATAAAAATTACTTTGGGCTTAGTTTTCGGTTATGAGCGCAAACTGTTAGTGGGTTATACATGTTGGGATCCTTGTACCTTGGGGCCCTGTATTATTGATACGCGTGGTAGCCGAGTGGTATGCCCCCTGAATATAATCTTAATTTACATATAAATCTGTCGAATGTAAATTAATCCACCTAGATTTAAAATCTATTCTTTTTCACAAAAGAAACAATATAACTTTATCAATCATTGCCGGGGCCGGAATATTTTTTAAAAATAATTTTTTCCAATCTCTGCCAACACAAAAGAAGTAATATAACTATTCGGCTTTTTAATATAATATGAATACATATAATATTAATCATATACATATGTATTAATATTACATTAATATAACATTTCAGCTATTTATTTTCCATTATATTCAGATCATATATAATCACATAGATATCATATTTTAATTGCATGTTCATGCCAATAGTTAAATGCGAATTAAATAAACAAAGAACCACAAAAATGAAAATAAGTTAGTTTTATCTATTAGCGGAACTAGGAGCTGAAACCTCCAAACAGGTATTAATTATTTTGATTACAATATAAGTTTGGTCAAAATCAATAGTAATAGATGTGTTAATTTCTCATGGATTTAGAAATAACTCTTTTTTAATATTGTTAATTGCTTCTGCAGTGGGATTTTTAGTGTACCACCTTTTTCTTGGAGTGCACCTTTTTCTTGGAGTAAAGAAATATCCAGTTTGTTTTTCAATAATCTTTTTAATCTTTATAGTTAAAGATTACATCATTTTAATTCTTTTATTATTTTGGGTTCCTTGTTATTATAGCAAACATTTAATATATTATCTATGTTCCGCTGAATGTAATTTTCCTCTTCTAGAGAGTAAGCTCACATTCATATATGAGAGCAAGAAACTTTCAAATTTTCTTTTTTCCATTCATAGCTATTATCAGCAGATTTAGAGCTATATGGTAAATCTCCGAATGTTTCTTTTAAAAAATATCACTTTGATTTAAATTAATTTCCTGTATTTGTTCATCATGTGTATTGTCAAATAAAATTTGGAAAACTTTATGGATGTGCTTCTAAATAATTATTATCAAACTGTCATTGACAATTTTTAATAGATTATCAAAGGAATATTTCTTTTTTCGTTTTTTTTTTTAAATTTTTTATTAAATATTATAATAAGTTTGTAACACAAGGTTTAAGAGACCCTGTATTGCAACATCTAATCTTTTTACTTGCTTTCCATCAAAATAAGGGTACTTAAAAATTTTATGTATGGACTCCAAATGCATGTTAATATTTATACCCAGCCCCTTTCTAAAACAATAGGGCCATTTTTCAGTTCTTTGAGCATAATTTTGCTGGAAATATTCTCTAAATTTAGAAGTGTCCAAATCATTTAATAAATCTTCTACAAATCGTTTCATTACGTTAGCAAATGTTTCTAAACACAATTCATCTTTCACTGCCTTTAATGCTTTATTAACCATTTTTCTCTTTTCTGGATTTTTTATTTTACTTAAATTTTGAGATGCCAATTTCTTGTAACATGCCAAGCAGAGTATAATACAGTTTTATCTGAGTCTATCACAGAATTCCAAGCATTATAAATTACAGTATCATCATCATTCATAAATGCTGGAGTTTCGATTTTCCCCACAGCATTTTTAATAGCACTAAAATAAATTTTGAATACATCTTCAGAACTTCTGTTTGAAAACAAAATGCCACAGGTATTTCATTTTTGTATTCATCAACTACCAGAACTGAGTATAAATTAAAATTACTGTTGTGTGTGTGTGTGTTTAGCTCATGAGTTCCATTAATACAAATTTTGTCCTTTCCACATTTTGCAATCATTTCTTCCTGAAAATCTGTCATGATCACAAGGACAAAATCTTCATCTATTAATCCATAGTCATTCCCTGATTGTTCTTGCTCTTTGAAAAAACTAATCTAATTTTCATCATTATTTTGCATTTGTTGAGCCCCTAGCTGGACACTCAGTGCATCAATTTTATGCCTTTTAATACAACCATTAATATCAAAATCGCTTTTAATGCTATGAATATCGTTTTTTTCGTTAAGCATTATTCCGACACTCTACCAGTAAAATTTCTTCTCCAATAATCTGCGATATTTTTTTCACTGACATATTTTTTTAGTCTTCATGAAACATAAATAAATAAAACGAAAAAAGTAACTAATAATGGTAAAGTTTGCAATAATGAACCTAATAAAAATAAAATACTATACCAGCAATAGCTCTTCTATCAATCTCTGATAACCATAAGTGCTCTGATTTTGATCAATTTCATGTTTCGGAAAATTCTGCATCACTACATTTTCATTATTCTGCCTAATTTTCATTACTGCTGGGCCACTAGTTCCAATTTTGGAAGAGCCTTGAGACTTTAAACTCTTGATACCTTTTCCTATTGGTTTGTAACTCCCAGTTCGACAGCAATACAGTGACAATACATCACTATATTTCAATTTTTATGTGTTTTACTTTCCCGTTGTCTAATATAGTTTGACATGGTCTTGTTTTCATGTAACAAATTCTATAGTGTTAATCAAAAAAAGGTTTACAGTTATTTATATAACATTATGCGAATTTCAGTAGATAACAGTTATACGCTGTGTAAAATTCAGTGTAGTACAGTGTACATTTAATTTATGAATTAAATTTTAAAATGCAACAGTATATACCAATGAAGTTATTTTGAATTACTTCAAAATCTCGCCATTTAAATCCCATTGTTGGTGAGCATGAACACACGCAATTTTTAAATACCTTTTAAAAAAGAAAGAGCAAATTAAGTCTCTACTATATACATTCCTTTCATCCTCCATTTAAGAAAACAGTCAGTATGAAAAGAGTTGATTAAAAAAATTGAAATACAGATTAACTAATTAAATAAACAAGTAAAATAATAAAACAATTAACAAAATAAGGAAACAAAAAAAAATCAACTGAGATATTGCAAAAAAGTGTGAATTTAATTACAATTCGAAGAAAATTTTAAAAGACTGACTATCATGCTCGAGTTGCACCCAAGAAGCCGTTCACCTTTCGAAGGAACAGAGCTCAGAGAATTACCTTTGGCAAAAAACACTTAAATAAGACACATAGTTTTTAGGAAAATGTAATATATTCAATTGAAAATAATTCTTGTAATTTAGCATCAAAAAGTACAAAAATATACCTGAAAAAATTCCTGAACAAATCTTAAGAAAGAAAATTCTTTTTCGACTATCAAACATGGAGGGGGAGGCATAATGTTTTAGAGTTCATTGGAAGCCTTTCGGCTAGTAATCTGAAATTTATTGAATCAAGAATGTACAAATTGGCTACTTGAATTCAATTAAGTAAAATATCAGGGCATATGCCGAGAAATTTGCGGTGAGTAATGATTTTTACTTCCAGCGTCACAAAGTTGCCAAGCAAACGGCTCACATTGTGAAGCCATGGTTGTTCAGACATGTACTAAGCCAATTCCGAAAGTCATTCTAGTCCTCAGACCTATAGCATTTGTGGGATTTACTAGAGTAAATAATCAGGGAGAATGTAATAACACCCAAGGAAATGCTCAAATCTGTCAAAATACGTAGAAGAATGGAACAAAATATCCTCAGATGAAATAACTGAGCTTGTGAAGTCTTTGCCAAATATGTGTTGAGAGAGTTATAGAAGGTACGGAATATATATATAGCTTAAAAGTATTAACTTTTAGTTACAATCTCCATTATTGTAATAATTTTTTCCAGTGTAAGCAGACTTTTGACGCACACGATTTGTGTCGTTTTCAAGTTATAAATATTTGTATTATTTTATGTAATATTCAGTTTGTTGCTTATACTATTTGAATTTACAACGTAAGAGGAATCAGTAAAAAATAGTATTGATTTAGAAAGATTTCATTTAATTAGCGATCTTTGGATGAATATGAAAGATGATTGCCTGTACGCAGACTTTCTAAGGCAAGTGCATGTATGCGGCATAGCAGAAAAAAAGGCTGAGTACCCCTAGATTAGATGTTCAAGCAGGAAAGAGAGAGATTAAGATTCTTTAAAATGTTAATAAAATTTAAGTGGGACATTACTATATAATTACACTCAAACTCAGTGGCGCAACAACCCATGAGTGCAAGGGCCTACTGTGCCCATCTCAGTATACTTGATCATTGGGCGCTGACGTGCATTATGTAATTATTTTACTTATTGTGTATGGGTTTTTTTTTCAAAAGTAGTAGTTTCTATTTCAGTTCAGATAAGTTTTCTATACAAATAATGAAATGGAAAAAGAATACGTAATTTTCCTGTTATGTAATTATGGTACATATGCAAGAAAAAGTGAACAAAAAAAAACCCTTTTATGAGAGAAATGTCGAAGACATTTTCCACTATATATTATAGACACAAGTTTTTAAAAAATGTGCAAGTCCCGTTTTTAGTACTTTCATTTGTTGATGCATGTTACATCTCGGTCAGTTCCCAACAATAGGACATATTAAACACTATTTACAAGGGCCCCAACAGCTGTAAGCAAAAATTCGTGAAATACAAACGAGGCCCAAATAGGGCCCCCAAGACATTTTGGATACATTGTCCTCTCAGAACTAGCTACGCCAATGGGATTCATATTCCGCCTGTTGTTGACTTGAGAAGTGTAGTCAAATTGGAAGAAAAATGTTGTTACCCCACAATTCTAAGTTTGAACTGGAGAAGATAAGAAGAAAATTGGAATTTCTGTTATAAGAGAAGCTTCCAAACGACGCTGGATGTCACTGGGAAATGGAACGCGAAGCGTTCCTCCATCCCATATCGAGATTGTTGCTGAGTCCTTGTGTGGGTGGGCCTGCCTGAGAGAGAGTGTCCTTATTGGTGGTTCGAACGTGCAAGTAGGGTTTTGAGATCGAGGATTTTCTTCAATACGGTTTCGGCGGGAATGTCCAAAAGTTGTCTATAAGGCTTTGCTGTGGTTGGTCAATGGCACTGCGAGAGTAGGCACTCAATTGGCTGCACTGAAGCATTGGAACAAATCAGAGGGGAGGTCTAGAGAACTAGCCTGTGTGGGGTTGGAATTGAGTGAGATTAAATAAAAATAAGAAAAAATTTAAAAATGAAGAATTTAGCAAGGGTAGTGGTCACTCGCCACCCGGCAAGTGACTAAATTAATTGTTAGGGGGGATTGTAGGAGTCTAGGAGGATTCTCCTAGGTCTCTTGAGATCTGGCATTGGAATATAGTTATTAAGCAATTTTACGTTTTCGTTATCAATATTGGGTAAGTTATTAAAGAATGAAATAGCCAGTTTTTCTATATAGTTTTTAAAAGGAAGAATTTTAGTATCTTCATAAATTTTAGAATTTCTGGTGTATCTATCTGCTCTAACTATATTTCTGATAATCGAATTCTGAGCAACCTCGAGTGTTTTAATATTAGAATCTGCTGCGTAACCCCACACAGGTGAACCATAAGTCAGAATTGGACGCAGAATGGCAGTGTAGAGAAGTAACTTATTGTACATATTCAATACTGAATTCCGGCTAATTAGGGGGGAAAGGCTCTTGAGCTCTTCGGAATTTATCTCGCGTTTGAATTATATGTTGTTTCCATGTGAGTTTATTATCTAGAGTCAGTCCTAAGTATTTTGTGTTCTGAGACCATTGGAGTTGTGTGGAGTATAGTGTAGGAGGTGTTGGTTTTGTTTTCCTTTTGGTGAAGAGTACTGCTATTGTTTTATCAATATTAATTTTTATTTTCCAAGTGTCGAAAAAAGTTTCTAATAGTTTTAGGTGATTATTGAGTGCTAGTGTGATCGTTTTATTATTTTTATATGTTGCAAGGGTGACAGTGTCATCAGCATAAATATTAGTGGAGGTTTGAGGGTGAGTAGGTATATCGTTAATGAAGATATTGAATAAAAGTGGCCCAAGCAGGCTTCCTTGAGGGACTCCATAATTAATTTTAAAAGAATTTGAAAGTGTGTCATTAACACGTACTTGGAAGGACCTGAGAGAAGCTTCTACTAAACGTTAAACAAATTTAAATGTACCATCATTCATTAAATACTGATACTGCTCCGGAAACTTTTTTTAATCATATAATTACTTTCTAACTCTTGAATTGGTATATATTAAATACGAAAAGATTTCCTCCGAAAAGTTGTCCTGTAACACATTTTTTGGTATAATTTTCATTATCATACAAAATTAAAACAAGGTGTTTTTTTGTTTATAATTTCACTGTACGAAAAAAAATTGTTTTACTTGTTACCAATGCAATAATTTTCTTGTTTTTGTGCCCTAAATATTTTAGTAATGTTATAAGCGTTAAAAAGCATTTTATCTAAAGTTGTAGCTACAGATTGCTTACTACTTTAAACAGCTACACTCCACGATCCATACGCTCGACTGAAAATTATCAAAGTCAAGTAGCTAAATTGATACATTTTACTACTTCGAACTCTTAATAACTTAAAATTTGAAATTATTTCGTTTGCAAAGCTTGTAGTTAATTTGCGCCAGAAATTAAAGTTGCTGCATTTATATAGCCATTGAAAGAAAACATTACTTAATGCAAGGCGTGTCTTTTCAAGACATTTAGTGAGACCTGGCGGTAGAAACTTTGAGTATTGCCCCTTTTTGAACTATCTGTAAATCACTTTTAATTAACTGACATCCACGGTAAGGACTCGGATACATTATCAGAAATGGGACAAAGGGTTTTTGATAAACCCAGTTTCCCAAAGACACCCAGCGTATTTAGAAAGTGAAAGGATTAATCTGAACCAAATAAAAGCAGTTATATTTTATGGTTGTTGTCTGACAAATGTTTCCCTTTAAGAAATACATTTGTTAAGCATTGTGAATCCTTGATTTCAATGTGTGTAAGCTTCACTCTACCTGTCAACATCAAATTAGAAGAAGAGGTTCTGCTGGCTATGATGCGAGATAACCAAAATTACATTAATTATTTTTAAAACTTAATGTGTATGAATTAACATGTGAAGTAAAAATATTTGTCGTAGTTAAAGGAAATCTATTGTTCGTTTCGCATAAACATTAAACATTTCTAATATATAAGAATAAAAATACGATATGTAGATTTCTCTAAATTTTTAATAATAATTCTTTTTTTTGTTTCTATTATTAAACAAAATGAGGACAATTATTTCGAATATATTTATTAATTTTTTTTTGCCTTAGAAACATGCGGTTTTCAACTTAAGGTATCCGACTACGTTCGGAACCGTAATTTTGCAAAAGTGCATAAATGGATAATTTTCATGATATTTAGTGTCACTTAGATTACAATACATTTATAAAATTGTTTTAAGGACATTTTGACAAAAAAATTATTTAAATGCAATATTAAGGCAAAAAATTGACGTAGTATAATCTTTTTTCAAAATGTTCTCCTTTTGTGAAAAATGCTTCTATTGTAATAACATTTTGCCTGTATATTGCGCAGACCTCTGTACAGAGGCTCAACTAGAATTTTTGAAATATATACCTTAGAAGTGGGTTTATCCATATTTTACGACAACAGAGGGGAGCAATTTTTAAAAAACGCCGATAATTATTTCAATTTGTGGTAACTCTGAAAATAATGTGAATTTTTCAAAATTCTAGTTGAGTCTCGGTAGAGAGGTCTGAGCTATATATAGGTAAAATATTATTATAATAGAAGCATTTTTCACAAAAAAAGAACATTTTGATAAAAGATTATTCTATTTTAATTTTTTCCAAAATATTGTATTCAAATAAATTTTTTTTGTCGAAGATTCTTTGAAACAATTTTATACTTGTATTTTAATGAAAGTGACACTAAATATCATGAAAAGTATCCATTTATGCGCTTTTTTAAAATCACGGTTCCGCACATAGTCGGATACCTTAAAATAAAGTTCAGGTTTCGGCCTGAAGTACCCTGTTAATAAGCCTACTCTTTTTAAATGATAAAGTTACCTTTCATACAAAATGATATTTATTAATATGTGAGTTTTTTAAGGGCATAAACTGCCTTATATTTGTTCTTCAAGTTTAAGGTAAAAAATTAGCCAGTTTTTTTCTCCCTCCACCTTTTTTTTGCCTCTTGCTTTCATTGTTGGATGTGAAATGTAGAAATTATAGTAAGACCAGAAAATCATTTCTAGATAGCGACATTACTGGTAGTTCATAAGCTGTGAAGTACATTTGAGATCGGTCATTTTAATAACTCCTATTAGAATATTTAATGCTCGGAACTCCTTGATTTTACACACAATTATAGGTGTAAACTTTGTCGGTTTCGAAAGTGACTTTTCTTTCTTTTCTCAGTTCACAAAAGAAGTTATTAGTTTCTTTATTTATTATTTTATCATCAAAGGAATGGAGGAAAAAACATTTTCTTTACATAACTCACATTTAAATTAATTCTTGTTATTCTCATAAATTTATTGGTTTCAGTTCCTTACTAAATTTACTCCAGCATAAAAAATCCATTAATACTGTAAGACAGATGACGAGTCGTATCAACAAAGCCCAAGCATGAATGAAGATATAGGACTTCAGTTGGTAAGAAGTTTTAAATAAAGAATAAATGTTCATGATGCACCTAGGAATGAGAGGAAATCTGTGATGATTGATGATCTCGTTACTGAAATTGTGAGCCTGCATTCCAGACTTTTGTTCCAACTGAATTTAAGCGTCATGCAAAGAATGGCGAATTCAAAACCTGATCCTAATTTAAATTACATGTCTTCTGAGGAAAATCTGTCGTTAGCCTTTTTTGTACTCTCGATCACCATATGAATCATTGTTCGCCATCAAGTAAGTGTATGTCTCAGAAAAATAAAAACTGCAGATATATCCAGAATTCGATTCACAGAATTTGTGCATTTTGTTTTCAACTGCGGATTTTTACGGGATATATACACTAAGAAAGGGGTGTCAAAATTGTACCTGCGGGCTACATACTGACCACAAAGAACACTTTAACGTATCAGCCAATTAATCAGCACACAATAATAAAAAATAATATAACAATCCGTCGAAGAATAAAAATACGATATGCAGAATTCTCTAAATTTTTTTATAATAATTGTTTTTTTTGTTGCTATTATTAAACAAAATGCGTACACTTATTTTAAATATATTTTTTCTTGCATTAGAAACATGTGGTTCTCAACTTAAAAAAAAGTACAGCTTTCGGCCTGTAGTACCATATAAGGTTAACAAGCCTACACTTATCGAATCAAAGACTTCCCTTCCGTACAAAAAGATATTTATTAATATGTGTGTTTTTCAAGGGCATAAACGGGTTTACCTTTGTTCTTTAAGTTTAAGGTAAAAAATTCCGATTAAGCCAGTTTTTTCTCCCCTTTTTTTTTTTCTCTTGCTTTCATTGTTGGACGTGAAATGTAGAAATTATATTCCGATCTGAAATACATCTTAAAAGAGCGACATTACTGGCACTTCATAAGCTGTGAAGTACACTCTGAGAGGTTGGGCTTCTTAATAAATCCCATTAGAATATTTAATCCTCGGAATTCCCTGATTTTAGACAGAATTATAGGTGTAAACTTTGTTGATTTTAAAAAAAATTCTTTCTTCTCTAAGATTACAAAAGAAATTATTAGTTTTTTTATTTATAAGGTTATCATCAAAGAAATAGGGGTAAAAACATTTTGTCTGACATAACTTACATTTAAATTAATTCCTGTAAACTCCATATATAAATTTATATGGTTTCAATTCCTTACAAGATTTACTCCAGCATGAAGAATCCACTGATGGATTGTACTGTAAGACAGATGAAGAGTTGTATCAACAAGACCCAAACATGAATGGTGTATTTTAAAAAAGATTGGTGATTTTTTAAAGAAGAATGAATATTCACGATGCACCTAGGAATGAGAGGCAATCTGTAATTAATGATCTCGTTACTCACATTGACGGCGAAGTTCGATAGAACCAATCATCTACAAGCTCTAAATTTTCAGATCAACTTCCGTACATTTCTCGGATAATTTTGTATAAGATTGTTAACGGTAAATTAGCCTGCCCGAAGTCCAGTGCTCAATGAATAAGGAAAACTATTATGGAGATCCTCATAACCATTTGAATGTTTTTAGCTGCTTTTTAAACATTCTTATCCAATACAAAACGCAAGAGAAATTATTGAGCAAAATAATGACTGGAGACGACACATGGGTAGTGGATGAGAACGTTTCTGTAACATTTATATACAAACACATACACATCATAACTTTTGTCTATTTCTGTAAACAAAAGTCAAATCGATTTTCCAAATGGACTGAAATCCTTTCGAACTTTCTCAACAAATAAGGTTGCGACCACCATGTTTTGGGATGATAAGGATATTTTTCTTGTCGAATTGATGCAGAGTGCTTCGAAAATGAACTCTGGGGTTTACATGCAACACTTCCATGAAACCGAGAAGGGCCATCCAAAACAAAAGTCAGTGTCTGCTGACATTTGGGGTTGTGACACTGATAATCCTCATTGTCTTCGGTGAATGCAAAACCATTTGCGCTAATCCAAATGGGACGGTGTGAATGAATTCCCCTTTCTCTACCTGGACATGGTTTCTTCTGATTATCATATGTTACTCATTTGGAAGAAATGGTATCGGGAAAAGCATGGGGATGAAAAATTTGAAAACGCTGTGATAAGTTAAATGAAATTGTTGCCTGGGTTGTAAATTAGCAAATCAGTAGAACAAATGCTTGAACAGAAATTGTGACTAAAAAATTTAAGACCGCAGTAACTTTAACCCTTCTTTGCATGATTTTTTTTTTGTGTGAAATAAATCAGGGTGATGTAATTCATGCTCTTGATTAGGGGTGAACAGGCTTTTCCAGTGCACGCACTTAAAAGTTTTCAATTCAAAACTAAACTAACATCACCGACCCGAGCACGATTGCCAAGTGGAGCTCAGTAAATCCGAATGAGCGCAACGAAACCGAACCTTACTCTTAATTTATATTCACTCTACAGCTGAACGCGCCTAAATAAATTATCACTTCAAAAATCCTCACAATCCGATATCAGTTCACTTGTATCATGTTTAGGTGTGATTGGAGAATTCTCTCTGCAAAATTTTTTTTGTCTCTAGACTTAAATCCGGTCTCTGAATACTTCTCCAATCACTAATTCTGTCGAGAAAGTCTTGCAGGTTTTTACAAATATTGTTTTCAAGGGTATTTGCACCACCTATTTCCTATATAAATGGAAATTTTTAATATGCACAATTAGAAATATCCATTTTATTGTTCCAATTTATATTGTGAGTAAGATTTGAAAGTGTTGAGAAAATCATTCGGTAATTAATTATTAACATTACAGTTTGTACCGAGTTTTTGTGCTTTTGGCCTTCTCCGATTATTGTAGAAATCACTAGTTTCATACTAACTTGTACAAATTCTTGTCCAAATGAGAAAATTCATTCATTCGGCTTTATCTTTTGTAAATATTTCTACGCAAGTGTTAAAATATTGTACTTACGTCTGAAAGTTTGTGTACAGACAATCATTTTTCATATGCAAAGATCACTAGTTAAATGAAGTCTTTCTGAATCAATACAAGTTTTTATTGATTCCTCTAACTTTGTAAGATCGAATAGTATATGCAACAATCACCGGATTATTACATAAAATAAAACAAACATTTTGCATCAGACTGACCTGACCGGAACAACTGTACTTGCACCTCAGCGCCCAAGGTTTTGAAAACTGCGTTGGTTACAATAGGCCTTGTCCCTCATGGGC
The DNA here is from genome assembly GCA_019973935.1 of Trichonephila clavipes. Lineage (NCBI taxonomy): Eukaryota > Metazoa > Arthropoda > Arachnida > Araneae > Nephilidae > Trichonephila > Trichonephila clavipes. The sequence continues at coordinate 187,714 of BMAU01018627.1, forward strand.
TGTTGCGCCACTGAGTTAATTAATTTAACACAAATATGTATAACTTGAGAACGACAAAATTCATGGGCGTCAAAAGTCTTCGTACATTGGAAAAAACGCTTATGATAATGGATTGTAACTAAAATTTAATGTTTTTAGGTATTTCGTTCTTTCTATAAATCTCTCAACATACCGGGTGGTTATAATTAAAGTTACTCTATTCAGAGGCCAGTAGAATCTGTTCACCGGATCTTGAATGTATTTTGCCAAGGAGAAAAAGTTTCCTCCTTAAAGATTTAGTACAATTCACCCCAAAGTGGCTTTTATCGAATATTCCTTATGTAAATCCGTAAAAATTCTATATAAACTTTCAGCAATAACTATAACATCACTAGTACGCGTTTGTCATCGTTAAGCATGCATTTACCAAATAAGATCATGGATTACAGATAAAACGATTTTATCAGAATGGCAGTAACCACATCACTGCTCTGTGTGAATATCGTCGTTTAAAGGATTTTTTAATGGGCTTCATATTAGGAGCTAAATTTTTTCTGTCACTGCAAGTTCCCAAATATAAGATCAATTTCAATGGATGCACCATCTAGCGGCGGCTCTCTCTATCGTATTTGGACACTTGAATTATTTTAATTCAAGCTATCGTCGGATGCTAAATATTGTAGTGATTTAATTTTTTCGAGAGTACCAGAACCCATGTGATACTCAAGGGATCTTTTACATGTCACATAATCATATGGCATACGTGCCAACGATTTTCGCATCTAGAAAATCTATCGACTCCAGCCAGGGTCGAGCTTACGGCTTACTTAGCCCTTCGGCTTAGGAAGTGGGCATGCTACCACTAAGCTTCCCGAGGCGACCGTTTAAAGTATCTGCGAAAAGTCTCCATATCGAGGACTGGTTTGAGGAAGCTGATGAAGAAATCTGAAGAGATTGGAGATTTGGGCGTGTTGCCCGGAAGAGGACATAAACCTGTTGGGAGTGAAACTGTCGAAGTCACCACTGAAGTGCTTGAAAGAGCCTTCAGTTCATTCTATTCTTCTGCAAGTGGCCCATCAGTGTCAGGCGAGTTGGATATTCCTTGGACGTCAGCACGAAAAATTCTGCGATTCATTTTAAAATGGCATCCGTATATCCACGTGATGCTAACGCTGAAACTGCAAAATAACAAAACACTCCTTGAATTTTACTGCCGATTTTTGGCGAAAATGGAAGTTCATGATACGTGGCCTTGAAAATTTCTATAGTAATATGAGGCACCCTTTTAATTAGATGGAGCTGGCAAATAGTCGAAATTGCTGCATATGGGGTATTTCCCCTCCTAATATGCTGTTTTAACCACCACTAAAATCTGATCATGTGACTTCTTGGTATGGAAGTGCTCTTGAGTTTATCATTCTACGTTTTTTTCTTTGGAACTCTCACTTCGCAAGGTTTTAAAAGATTCTCTGTCGCAAGTGCATGGTACAGTAAATTCCTTTAACAGTAGGTCATCCCTCCTTCACAGGAACGACAATGTTGGCAAACCACCATCTTTATGCAAGATGAAGCAATTCCTCACATTGGGTGCCAAGTCAAATCCCTGCTTAGTGCGTACTTTGGCGATAATCGTGTAATATCCAGACATTTTTCGGACGCATGGTCTTCTCGTTCTCCCGACTTAAATCCCTGTGATTTCTGGATTTAAGGATTTCTAGAAAACCGTCTTTTTTGTGGATGTATTAGGTTTTTTTATGATTTGAAACCTAGCATTATATGCCAAGTGGCCCCAAACCCTCGTGTATTGCTTCACGCTATCATTGAAAACACGATAATGCGCTTTCAACACGTTATTGATGTCAATGGAGCACATATTGAGTTATTGAATAAATTTTAAGGATTCTAACATAACCTTTGTACTTGTTTGCGCACCACATTTCCTCCTAGTGGTCAAAATTTAAACTATTTTTTCAATGCAGAAGTCTTTTCCCGGGATTCATATAGGACATATTCCATCAAAATTCGATAAACAGAACGGGTTTTGAAGGCCTCTGAATAGTTTAATTTTAATTATAATCACCCGGTATTTGGTAGATTCATCTATCTTAGTTGTCTATTCTGTGGCTATTTTGTTCCATTCTTCTGATATGACAGATTTGAGCATTTTTTTGAGCAGGTTACCAACCTAAAGGATTTCTTATACACCTCCAAAATATTATACCTCCATCTCCATGTTTTGTAATCGAAAAAAAAATATTCTCTTTTTTTAAGATTTGTGCAAGTAGTTTTGTAGGCATATTTTTGACCTTTCTATGTCGAAAATTTAAAAATTGTTTTTGATTGAATAATTACTTTTTAGTCCTTTCTGTCGCCGAAAATTCAAAAATTGCTTTCGATTGAATATAGAACATTTATCCAATAATTATGAGTCCTTTTTTTGGTGTTCTTTACCAAAGGCCATTATCTAAGAACTGTTCACTCGAGAGATAAATGACTTCTTCAATACAACTCGGCCATAGTATTTGTTGCCACTCCTAATGAGTTTAATATTCCTTGTTTTGCATTAATTAATATTTGTTTATCCTCTTTGAATCTGGAAACAGAATTTTAGTTAAGTATGTTTATGGAATATTCTAATATAAGATATTTGAATACCCAAAATTCACCGTTTTGGTGAAAAGTTTCGAAATTACTTTTATGTTTTTATTTTATATAGCCCATATATTTAAGATTCCATAAACACTCTATTTTTGTTTCTACGATATCTAGAAGCAAAGTTATAGCATAATTAGTAAACCGGAAATGGATTTTACAAAACCGGAAGTAGATCCCTATACAAAATATTTTTAGGTTATTGAATTGAAATTTTCAAAACATGTTTTATTTAGTTCTATGTGTGTTTTGAATGAAAATCTTATCTCTGTGTTTATATTTATGTAGTTTATTGCTTTTTTTATGAAAAAAAAGTTATTAATTTTTTAAAAAAATCATGTGATTGCATAAAATTTGTCATATTTAAAAAACTTTCAAAAGTATTACAAATCTTTTAATTTCTAACATATATAAAGATGTTATACACGTACTGTATAAATATTATTTGAATCCATTTATTAGAATTTTGTGTAACTGCAATTTTTCATCATAATTTCACTAAAAAGGATGATTGTTATAGTCTATAAACTTCTCCAGAAAACATCAAAAGGTTAAAAAAAGTCCAAATTAGTTGAGGATGAATATAAAAAGATCTTGACCTATAAATATGGAGAGTTTAAAAAATGTACAATTAGAAGAACATTTTTTATACTATATTAAAATCTTTAAATGCATTTTCTGAGAAACTGTTTTTCAATTTCTTGCTTCAGGGTAAAGTTCACTAATAAATATCTTTTTAAGATATTGAATTAAAATTTTTCGAAACTGTTTTACTTAGTTGTTTTATCTCCTGTCTAGACTATAATTTAATCTCTGTGTGTATATATTTATGTATTTTATTGCACTTTTTGTGAGAAAATAACATTAGTTTTTTTTTTGTAAAAAACTGAGTTCTTGCATAAAAAATGACATATTTCATAAACTTTCAAAAGTATTACAAATCTAAAAGCTCTAAACACAGATAATGATGTTATTTATGTACTGTATAGATATTATTCAAATATATTGATTAGAATTTTCAATACAAGCCTTACAGTATTTGCAATTTTTCACTAAAATTTCACTCAAAATTCCCAATATATCCAAAATTATTTTTAATTTTGCGAAAATAGTACTTGAATTATTAGTTCTAAGCCCTATTTCAAATAGAAAAGTGTTTAGTTAGATGAAAATTAGAAAATTTCAAAAAAAGTGCTCCGAAGGTAGTCACCTTAAGTTTTACGTTAAGAAAATAACTGCAGTGGCGTAACATACACACCCGCACTGTATTCTAGGGGCCCAAAGCTAGACTGACGCCGTTAACGTAGAATTTCACAAAATTAGCTTTACATTTTTTTATATCCAATATTTAAGCGATTTTCAAATTGGCGATCTAACATCATTCAAAATCAAAACTTTGAATGCTTATTAGATATCTTAGATCAAATAACCAAATACAAAAAAAAAAAATAATAATAATTTAATTTGCTGTAATCCCCGCGACGAAAGGGATATTTTTTTTAGTATACTTCATGTTACCGGTAGGGAGAAAAAAGACATGTTGCAAAGTAACTTATTGGCGTCTTTAGCTCCCCCCACCACCACATGTATTTCATTTTCATTTAGCGAACTCGTAAATAACGTACATCTGTTATGCTTTTTTCCTGAAAAATAGTATTGCGATACTTGAAAACGCATAGAGAGCATTTTAAATAATTATATGGTCTAGATTTATGATTTATATATAGAAACCCATATGCCCACAGAAATTTCCGTAGATTTATGAGTATTCAATTAAATAAAGCATAATGAGAAATGTTTCAGAAAATTGTTTTTAGAACATTTATATTTTTATATTCAATGCACTTCAATAAATGGAGTGTTCCTTCGCTGCTAAAACATTTTGATCTCATTTCTCTCTTGTAATATTAGAACTGTTTTTTGTAAACGGAATTAATTATTCTTGTTTTTATACTGTTATTTTGTTAATAAGACAAGAAGAAACGCGTCCCTAAGTGAGTTAAAAAAAACTTTGAGTGGTTATCAAAAACGAAAAATTCGAAAGGAAAAGGAGTATAATATTAATAGCAAATATGCAAAATTGGATAACTTTTTTATATCCGCAAGTTCATCATCTTGTGCTAGTAGTAGTAATGCCGAAGAACTTGATGAACCAATCCAGGAAGTGAAAATTAATCCACTAGAAAAAAACACAGTTTCGGACACTTCAACTAATAAGGATACTCTATCCAAAGAAAAGGAGTCGGAAAATGAAAACGAAGAAACAAAATTGATTAGAAATGATTTTGCGCATTGTGTAGGTACGCCCATAGATGCAGATTTAAGGGAATAAATTTTAAAATTGGGCCCATACCAACCAGAAGGTAATTTCCAAAATGATGCCAGAGGAAGGAGCTTTTCAGTAATCTTCAAAAAGTATATAGCCTTAACCTATCTAGTGAATTTCCAAATCAAATTATGTTTCTAAAAGCAGTTTTTAGTGAAGATTTAAAATTAAGGTGAATTCCATAAAAGATTTAGGTAATTTTTAATGATTCAAAAAATAAGTTTGCTGCGCCAAGTTTACCAGATGTATGTATTGCAGTTTTATTGTTTTTGACTCTTCCAGTTATTTTTGCAATGGCGGAAAAGTCATTTTCTAAATTAAAATTAATAAAAAATTATCTACGTTGTACGATGTCAGAAGAGAGGCTCTTTGATAAGTATTGAACAACAAGAAGCAAGAAAAATTGAATTGTATGAATTAATAACCGACTTTTCTTAGAAAAATGTGAGACGTCAATCGCTTTTTTTGTGATTTACTTCTTGAGTGTAGTGCTGTATATTAGCCAGTAGTGTGTGTCGCGAACAACCCAACGAACTAGTTACTTTTGTAGTTCAACCTGAATGGTACTGCGATCGCATTCTTTTTTTGTGTCCATGCTTTCTTATTAGTAACAATAGTTGTGTCTTGGACTTTTTGACAATTTATGCTAGAATTTTATCGAACTTAAGATCAAGATCATCCCGGGATTTACAAACGAAGAATTTGGTAAGTGATACCTTTTTTCTATCTTGAGGATCTGAAATCGAAAATATTATTTTACAGTGTTTGTGTTGTTCTTAGTGCATCGTTTTTATTTAAGTTACCAGGATATCAGTCGACTGTTGTTAGATTTTCCATTTTTTAAATACTATAAATACTCTCTAATGTTAAACGTTATTTACTTTGTTTACTCAGACACAGGTTGATTTTATATTTAGTTAGAAGTTTAATATTTAAATATTTTTACGTGATGTTTAAAGGTACATTATGTTATGGTTTTGCAATTATTTGTATATATATATACGGCTTGGGGCCCAAGATCTGACCTTGCGGGGGGCCCAATTATTTTCCGTTACGCCACTGAATAACTGTAAAATATTTTATGTTTACGGAGCTTGTGCTTAAATGATTAGTCATTTCAAGTATATAGCTTCATTAATTCATAAGTGTAAATAGGTTCACTTTATTCTGTGTGTTGAAGAACAATAAAGAATATTGAAATCGAAAACTAAAGTTTCTCGAGTCACAACAGTAGTGATCCTTTTTTAGTTTCCTTTGAATAGTGGCTAAAGTCACATATTTTTTGGAATTTCAGCAACACTGTTAGCAATTTGTGAAACTTATGGTCTTGTATTTATTTTTATCTGTTGTATTACATAGCAATATTCTCGAGAGGACACTGCAGATGGGTGGTCATATCTTGGCTTGGACGTTAAAATTTTAATTAATTTGTAGTTCATGAACACTTTTTGAGCTAATGAATGTCTCCTGTTAACAGTTTTAGTAATTGATTTAAAAATTTCCTCCTTTTTTAAGGATCCATGATGATCTTCTTTTCATTAACATATCGATCTCTGTAACCCGCCGTTGTTTAGACTCTTCCCATATCAGCAGTAGAGAGACTGTCACTCCCTCTAGCGGACAGAACAATCTTCAGTATTGGCCAAGTTTCGGAACTGTAAGGTTGTACGAGCATGCGCTCTGATCCCTTTCAATTATATGCTATTACTTCTCTAGTAATGTATGTAAATGTTTGTTTTGTCTAATAAATGTGTTTAATTAACTAGTGGACTTTATATAGAACCCCTTCCCCGCCTGTCCCTTTATTACCTTGGGTCACACCCCTCATAATTTGGCGCCCACCGCGTCATATCTCTCATTTCTGTTACCTGCCATGTAATAGACAATCATTCAAATATCAAACATAAATAAATCGTAAAAGATACTTGTAAATACATAAAAAACACGATTCAGCGTAATTTTTTTACAATAAATAGTTAAAAGCTCTATTTTGTAAGTATACACCAAGGGTGTCAAACTCAAAGGCTAACTTGTGCTAAAAAAACAAGGTTTAACTTTAGGTGGGCTGCAAAGAATTCAATATTCTTAGAAACATTGATTTATTTCGAATAATACATTATAATAAACATGTATCAAAAGAACCAAAAAAATGTAATGTTTATGTCCTGATACCACTTCTCTGCTATCTTTCCTATTTTAGGAGTATATATTATACTTTATTATATAATATTGTGTGCTGATATATTGGCTGGGCCGCAAAAATGTTCTTTGTGGGCCACATGCGGCCCCCGAGTTAAACACTCCTATTCTATTAAGACTTTCTGCGGGAGAAGATTGGTGATTATTTGGGGTTCGTTTTCTTTTTTACGTCACGGTGAATTTGGTTGTTGATAGATTAACGAAATTCTGAAGTATCCCCGAGAGGTAGTAAATTTTTAAGAGTAATTTTAGCATAAACATGTGTGTAACTGTTCTCAGACTTTCGGAGGCAAGTGTATAAAATCCAAGAGAGCTTTATTTCAATATTTTAAAAATCATTTTTGAGTGATTTTTAATTCTTCCGTCCGTCCTTTCATCTTCCGAATACTGAACTGATATAAAAATAGTTTCTCTAGGATTACAGTGATCTTTTAGTAAATAAACTGATATGGACGTAGAAAAAGAATACGTATTTTCTATGTTAATGAAACAATAAAGCGTAGAGTAAAATGAAAAATATTTGAATATAAACAATATTTATATACGCACCACTATATTAAAAAAGCAAAAATGTTTAATATAGAAAAAAAATTTTTTCTTAATAACTTCTATAACCTTCATTTCAGTTGTTATTTTAGTTCTCTTCACAGGGAACAAGCAGAACATGAAAGAAGAGGTAATTTAGGCATAATTTTGACGTATGTAAAAAGGTATGGTATTCGAGGCTGATATTAGGACAATAAATTGTGCAATCGATTCCTTGTTCATCTGTGCGCTGTAACGCTTCCATTTAATATTAATCAAGTTAAAATCTGATATTATGGACTTATTTTATTTTTGAATATGAAACTTTTCTTAAAAGAAAAAGTACTATTAATTTAAGACATATTTTCTGTATAAATAATTATACGGAAAAAAATATGTATTTTTTCTAGTTGTCAAATTATCATATATAGAATGAAAAGTGAGCAAAAAAATCCCCTAGTGAGAGAAAAGACTATAATATTTTCCACTAATTTTTTTTTTTTTTTTACAGACAAAATTTTTTTAAATAAAAAACAAGTCCCGTATAAAGTATTTTCACTTGACACATTTTACTTAGGATATATTAAGTGTAAAAAAGCCACACGAGCCATATTCAGCTTATTGTTGACTTGAAAAGTGTATTCACAAAATAGAATTCACAAAATGGAATGCTGTGTACAAGCCGGAGTAAGTAAGCAAATTGAAAATTTTAATTTTTGTTAAAAGCAACGCTTCCACAAAATGTGTACCATAATTCTTCAAATAGTGATCTCTTTCGCGCACAAAAAATTGTTTTTTTTAATCATACAATCAGGGGCGTAGTACCGCTGTATCAACAATACTGGACCTTCACAAGCTACAGTTTCCCCAATATAAATAGATAAACAAATCGTAACATTTAAAAGGACCTAAAAAAGAGCGTTCTTGACAATTTAAAACAAGGCCACTTAGCATTAGCTACGTCAGTGCATACAATTTTCGAGAAGATATACTGTAACACACTTAATATTTTGTTACAATTTACATTAATGTACAAAATAAAAACAAATTCTTTCTATTTTTTGCTTTTAATTTCATTATAAGTTCTTTGTTTTTTTTTTTTTGCTTGTTACTTACTTATAACTATAGGTTGCTTGCTACTTTAAAACAGCTAAATTGATGGATTTTACTATTTGGAACACTTAATTCCACAAAATTAGAAATTCTTTCTTTCAAAAATGTCGTACAATTAATTAACGTCAGTAATTTAAAATTGCATTTATAAAACCTTTGAATTAAAACATTACATTAAGCAAGCAGTGGCATTTCAAGACATGCATGTAGAGACTCCAAGCGGTTGAAATTTTTTCTGGGGGGGGTGAACACTCAAGCTCAGACTAGTAAATATGTAAAACTAACAAGATAATTCTAGTAACAAAAGACTATATATATGAATAGTTTCAAACCGTTAAATAATTGAATAAGTTTAATTATACAAGATATTTCTGCTTGAATTTCTGTTTTGCTTTATTTTTGACAAAATTATTAATTCTTTTTTCATTGTCAATGCAATTTAAAATTTATTTTACGGTATGATTAATAACCAAGTTCTTTATAAATAGAATAAAATGAAAGGAAAAAATCTTTTAAACTAAACGTGATCTTTTTCTGGATACATTATAGAGGGGATTGTTAAAAACATCTTCCATAATATTTGAGATTCAGGAAACATGTAAGACAGTTACAGGATGGCTCAATGGACAAGTTCTATCATTAAACTTATTATAGAGGCGCTGCAGTCACTGGTATCCTTTTCTGGTTATAGCAAAATCGCCATTGCTTTGAGCTAAGATACATATCAAGGTGTTTTAGAGAAATACTGTAATAAATACACTGCTCAAAACAATTAGGGGAGCACATGATTTTAACAAAAGTAAGTAAAAATGTATACCAATAAGTAACATAAAATGAATCATCCATAATGTAAAGCCTACCAGGAAACGGAAGAAGAAAACTTTATATGCAAATCAAAGTTCATGACGTCAAAAACCAGAAAAAGGAGATAAGGGCAGAAATCGGGATGTTGCAAAAACGTCTGTTTTATTGTCGTAACTGTGAAATTCGATTGTGCAGTATTTTTTTTTTGTGAGACAAGGTTACTTGAGAATGTCTCAACAACGTGATTTACCTGAATCCATGGCATGGTGTGTTATAGGCAGACTGGAATCCGGGCAAACACAACGTAGTGTCGCGGACGCTGTTGGAGTCGCCAGAAGTGTTGTTGCAAGGCTGTGGAATCGATTCCAAGAAACAGGAAATGTTAGACGTCGACCAGGGGCAGGTCGGCCACGCACCACTACATCAACTGATGACCGGTATATACAGTTAACAGCCCGTCGAAACAGAACAGAGAATGCTACGCAGCTGCAAAGACAGTTGCTCTTGGCAACAGGACGAAGGGTGTCCAGCCAAACAGTACGTAATCGGCTTCATGAGGGAGGGCTCTATGCACGTAAGCCAATGGTCTGCATTCCGTTGACCCCATGCCACCGTGCGGCCCAAAGAAGATGGGCTGCTGAACATCGAGATTGGGAGCAACATGATTGGAGCCAAGTGCTGTTTACAGACGAGTCCCGATTCAGTCTAGAGTGTGATACCCGACGTGTTCTTGTATGGAGGGACAGGGGCACTCGAAATAACCCCGCATTCGTTCATAAAAGGTCACAATACAGAAGAGCTGGTTGGATGGTATGGGGTGGAATCAGCATAGGCGGACGTACGGACCTGCATATCATTCAGAATGGCACTTTGACGGGAAGCAGGTATGCAGACGAGATACTTCGACCTCATGTCATCCCTTACGCTGGAGCCATTGGAGACTCCTTTGTTTTCCAGGATGATAATGCCCGACCGCATAGAGCTCGTCTGGTGGAGAACATGCTTGAAGCTGAAACAATACAGCGTATGGAATGGTCAACGTGCTCTTCTGACCTGAATCCAATCGAGCATGTTTGGGACATGCTCGGACGACGCATTGCTGCGTGACCAAGGCCGCCTGCTACTGTCCGAGACTTGGAGATTGCACTTCTTGAGGAGTGGAACAGTATTCCCCAAAATCTGAGATCGTGGCTGGCTTTGTCACGAGTTCGAGCCCAGTACCACTGAAGACCCGCCGTATGGGGCAGCGATGCACGCTAAATCTGTCGAGAGCTGAAATGTCCTCCCGTTGGTGTGGTGTGGTAGTTAGGAGAGGGGGGTGCCAACTCAGGTGTCGTCCACGTCACTTGACCATGGTTCAAAATTACGTGGTCCGTCACCAAAAGCCCTCGTGCAGCTGAACAGTGCGACGTTAATCTTCACTCACTCACTCACCCCAAAGTCTGATCGATAACCTCATCGCATCCATGGCATACAGGTGTGCAGCAGTCTTAGCTGTTCGAGGAGACCACACACCCTATTAAAACTCATGCATCATGTCTAAACAGTACCTTTTTTATCGTTTACATGTAACCAAATTGTTGTCCAAAATCACCTTTTCATGTTTTTTCCCATATTTTCAAAGAATTAAAGCTTAATTCCAAATTTTATTACGCCTTTTTTCTGTATTGCGCATTGATACGCGTGTACTATGCATTGTATGCCAATACGTGTCTGTCTCACACGGTTTTCTTCACTTTTTTGCTTGCTCCCCTAATTGTTTTGAGCAGTGTAATATGAAATCGTGAGTCTGAAGTCTACAGATCATCTATGTATATAGTTTACAAAAAGTTTCAAAATCTTTTATTCGATATTTGAAAAACTAGGTTTGGATAAGGACAGCACATTTGCATTCAGATAGTTTACTTTTAAGGAACTCCTAGCCTCATCTATTGTCCAAAATATTATTTATTATCGTGAATATCTCTATTGAATATTTTTCAAAGCTTGGTTTAATCTGCAATGAATTTAGCAAATGAATGATAATTTATGGTATAAAAGAATAAATATGAATGAAAATCTAAATCTATATATATATATTGAATTTTGCAAATTTCATTGAAATTTCTACCACTTTGATTTAATTGAAGAAAGATAAAAGCATAAATAAATTAGAAATCTAACCTTATTTTAGACATGAAATGTGAATTAATTCACCTTAAAATCTATTCTTTTCCACCAAAAAAGTAAGAAATGTATCAATTTATCAAATGATTTTTAGAAGTGTTGTTCAGGTTTATGTACGCCATTAGATGGCGCTATTTAAATTATAAGTTGTGTATTATTGTATACGCCGGAGAATGAAAAAACAATTGTGTGTGGAAGGAGGCTGTACGGGCCATTTGCGCTATGCCAGCGATTCTTTTTTACATATAGTGTTTTATGTGAATGTGAAAACAAGGAATTGAAAGGGCTATTCGCTCAATGTTAGCGTTTCATAAATATTGTTAAAATAAAACCATTTGAAATACATGAACATAAAAATAGTGGAGGCACCAGGACGAGATGTAAAGAGATAAGTCATATCGAATAATATTTTTAATAATCATTGATATTTGAAATTGTTATTAGGACTTATATATAGTGCATTTAAGTGCCTAGAACTAATTTGAATGAAAGAACTAAATTATCTTTGATTTCATGATTCTACTGCATATTTTTTATTATTGATTTGTATATATTTTGGTGATTAAATTTTTGATATGAGCGAAACAGAGAAAGCTCAATTAACTGAAATCGGAGCAGCAAGAGTTCGCGTAAAGGCATCTTTGACCAGGCTAGAAAATACTTTTGATGAGATAAATACTCGAAATGAAATTTCTATTCTGTGATTATATGAAAAAACTAAAAAACTCTAAAGCACCTGGAATCGATAATATCACTAACAAAATGATTAAAAATTTTCCCTTCAAAATCATTCTAATTTTTACCTACATTATAAATAAAATTTTATTTCTCAGGCACTTTCCAACTGAATGGAAAGTTGCAATTGTTTTTCCAATTCACAAACCTGGTAAAAACAAAACTTCTCCAGATGCCTACCGGCCAATCTCTCTATTATCTTCGCTCAGCAAAATTGCTGAGCACATAATTCTAAATCGAATCAAAAACCACATCTATAGCACTAACTTTTTAAACCCTAATCAGTTTGGATTCACCCAACAACTTTCTACTTACCACCCGCTACTCAGATTAACGGAAAAAATATCCTCAGGATTCCAGAGAGGCAGGACCACTGGTGCTTTCTTCCTGGATATCCAAAAGGCATTTGACCGTGTCTGGATAGACGGACTCATTTATAAACTTATCACTTATAATTTTCCACCTGCTATCATTCATATCCTATACTCCTACCTTACTAACAGGAAATACAAAGTCAGAGTGAACGACACACTCTCAATTACACACCGCGTCAACATTGGGGTAACACAGGGTTCCTTATTGGGCCCTGTGTTATTCAACATCTACGTTAATGATATACCTTCACACCCACGCACCATGATTAACTTATATGCTGACGACACTGCGATCTCAGCCACTTACAAAAATACAAAATCAGTCACAATTGCACTTAACAAACACCTGGCCCTACTCGAAAAATACTTTAACGACTGGAAGATCAAAATCAACGTGGATAAAACCGTTGCGGTGTTATTCACTAAAGCTCGTAAACCAATTGCACCGCCCACTCTATATTCCACACCACTACGCTGGTCTCAAACAACTAAGTACCTTGGAATTACTTTCGATAAAACACTCACATGGAAGCCTCATATTCTTTACGCGCGAGATAAATTCCGGATCGCATTAAAGAAACTCTACCCCTTAATTTGCCGGAATTCCAATATGTATTTATACAATAAAGTACTTCTCTATACGGCCGTTTTGCGTCCAATTCTGAGCTACGGATGTCCCATATGGGGCTACGCAGCCAATACAAACATAAAAATCCTTGAAACAGCACAAAATTCTATCATCCGATGTATTGTAAGAGCATGCAGGTACAACTGAAACAAAAATATTTACAGAGCCATCAAAATACCTCCTTTTAAAAAACATATACAAGACTTAGCCAAAATTTTTTATGCAATCTCCCCAACATCAATAATTCTAACATCATCAACCTAGAAAATTACACTCCTCTGGATACTCAAAAAAGACCTAGGAGAATTCTCCTAGACTCCTACAATCTGCCTTAATTTAATTAAACGTTCATTCACCGATCGGCGAATGAACCCCCTCTTGCTAAATTTTAAACTACTTTTCATTAAATTTTCATTAAACTCTAAATTACATTAAACTCCCCAACAATCCTACATTCGATACATCTAACAGGAAATATTTCAAATTTTCCCCCACTACTTTCTGCACAACCTTCGGCACGGTCAATAGAGAGGACTCTCACTTACTGCAACATCCAATAGAAGTGCCCTCTCTCACACAACAGGACCGACAACGACAGAAAGGTTCATTCCAGTTTAGTCACTCGAAGGAGTAAGACGCAATGGAAAATTTGTCCGATGATCAAAGCGTTATTATGGAGGAAACTGATCCTCAAAATATCACCGATGAGCAGAAATGCAACAACCTTAAAAGCATTGACAAGCAGATAAAAATCTTTACTGCACGAAAAGACTATATTCGTACAATGCTGAACATTGAAAAGAGCATTCCTGGCCCTACGAACGAGACCTCCCAGAAGCTGGAAGCTGAAGCAGCCGGTCTGGACGAGAAGATCAGAGCCCTTGAAGGTAATATGCTTGAGTTTTTACCTTGCCCAGTACCTTTATGTGCTCATAATTTTAAATACAATAAGAATAATAAAAAACGAACCGCCGAGCCTATACTTAGGCCTTCTAAATTAACGGCTAAAATTAATGAAAACAAATTGGATGTTGAAGACTTTAAAATTCCGCGGAAAACGGCGAAAAGTAATACCGTTCCCAAGGAGAATATTAAAATTAATTCTAAAAATAAATTTGCAGCCCTCAACACTGCAAATGACGACGTCGAGGATGTCACCCCTGCTGCCCCTAAAGTTAAACCCGTGATGATGAAACTCTTTCCCGAGTATAATCTCATACTTCAAGAAATTCATCGAACTCACCCTACTGCCACCAATACCCATATCGGTGGATATATTAAGATCCAAGCGGAATCTTCCGACCACCACAGAGAAATTACCCAATTCCTCACTGACAAGGGATGCCAGTACTATGTTACTGACCCCCCTGCAAACCGACCACTCAAGCTGGTCATTAAAGGCCTTCTGGCCACCACCGAGCCCGAAGAAATTAAAAAAGACCTTATTGATCAAGGTATCAAAATTGAAAAAATCGCGCAGTTGCGCCAATTTAAAACCAAAAGCCCCCTTCCCATCTTCATGATAGAGATAACCCGGGACGAAAATGTCGACGACATTTTCAAAATCCGTAGTTGTCTCTACATGCAAGTAAAATTCGATCCTTTCCGCAAAAATTCAAGACCAACGCAGTGCTACAACTGTAATTTTTTCCACCATGCTAGCCAAAATTGCAGCATGAAAACGCGCTGTCTGAAATGCGGCGGTGGCCACAGGACCGGTCAGTGCGAAATCAAAGAAAAAAATAATTAATCCGACGTGCATAAATTGCAACGCTCAAGGCCACATGGCCTCCTCCACCGAATGTCCCCTCTTCCCTAAGCCGAGAAAGGGTAAGGGTCAATCGCAAAAAGAAAATAAAAAACGGAACGAAAACACCCAGGAAAATTCCGCTTTTATTACCCCCGGCTTGAGCTTCGCAGGGTTACTTTGGGCCAAAATTTCTCAACAGAGGGCAGCACGAGGAAGTGACTCCTCGACGTCCAACTCAGATAATAAAAACAAAAATAAGAGTTTTAACTCGGAAACTCTTAATCATATCAATTGCCAGGGCGGAGATTTCTCCTTCCTCGAGGCAATATTTGAAATGAAAAAGATCTTTGATCTTTTTCCTAATCTTATCTCGGAGATGAAGAAATCTTCAAAATGCACTGACCCCACAGACAAACTCCAATGTCTGCTTAAAGGTATCTGTACCTCAATATCCTCAATAGATCTTAATAATGTCTAATTTTTTTTCGGCCTATCAATATTCTCCTGGAACGCTGACGGAGTGAGATCGCGCATTGTTGAGATGCGCGATTTCATTGATAAGCACTCCCTGATTTATTTTTGATACAAGAAACTCATCTGAGACCAGAATACTCTTTCAATATTCCGAACTATATTTGTTACAGGAACGACAGGACCGGCTCAACCAGAGGTTGGGGCGGTACTGCGATCCTCATTAAAAGATCGATTCCCCATTTTCATGTTCCCTCCTCCCCCCCCTTACTGGTGTTGAAGCAACTCTCGTTGCGCTCACCCCCTCAGATCAGGAACCTTTCTTGGTTGCCTCTATCTATGCCCACCTAATCCAAATTACAGAAACTTGGGAGCCGACCTCGACGGTATTTTCAAAATTTTTAAATCGGCTTTTTTAGCCGGTGACTACAATGCTAAGCACACCTCTTGGAGCTGTAATTACAGCGATCCCAGAGGTAATTATCTACTAAGATATATAACAAATAATAACTTAGATCTAATTGCTCCCCACCCCAACTAGATATGGAACGGACTCCGCTTCCACTCTAGACTATGCTCTGATTAAAATTTAATTTGGCCCTGTACTGCTGATTCCATTCCGGAACTCAGTT
Source organism: Trichonephila clavipes (assembly GCA_019973935.1). Lineage (NCBI taxonomy): Eukaryota > Metazoa > Arthropoda > Arachnida > Araneae > Nephilidae > Trichonephila > Trichonephila clavipes. Next base: position 204,068 of record BMAU01018627.1, read on the forward strand.
CTGACCATAATCCGGTCAGATTTCACTTTCGAAGAACTTCCAATTTTGCTATCCCCCTCCCCAACTAAATACTACCTGGAGCATCTTCACTAAAATACTCGCAAATTCTGATAACTTTTTTTTCTCCCGACTGCAAATTCTACCCACGAGATCGACTCCCAAGTCAGCAACCTCACTGATGAGATCCTAAATGCGCACGCAAGTGCTCTCGTCCTTTCTACCACACGGAACAACCGTACGTGCAGGGTGAGCTAAAAGAGCTATTCAAGGAACGAAACAAAGCCAGGAAAACCTGGCAACATACAAGACACCCACAACATAAAACAGAGTTAAACAGATTACAAAAATGCTATTAAAAGGAAAATTTATCATTACAGACAACAGGCATGGGAGGATAATCTTTCTACCCTGAATGCTGAGGACAATTCCTTTTGGGAATTGCGAAAGCTTTCAGGAAGAAAACCTCCACGATTTCCGCCCTTAATGGCTCCCACTGGTATTGCTCTCAGCGATACAAACAAAACTGAAGTAATTGCTCATTCGCTTGAGAAGCAATTTTCACCTTAATGACATTCACAACCCACGCAAAGACGAGATCATCACCACCGTTGTTGATGCATACATGGACTCGAATATTAACAATACTGATATCATCCCCCCACCTCCCATCTGAAATTATTCAGATCATTAAAAAGATTAAAATCAAAAAGTGTCCGGGGAGAGATGGGATCACTAACAAAATGCTTAAAAATTACCGCGCCTCACTATTTTCAAGATTACTAACATCATTAATAATATGCTAACTTTAAGATACTTTCCTATGTCTTGAAGACTGCGGTTGTTATTCCGATCCTAAAACCAGATAAAAATTCGGCTTTTGGCCGAATCCTACAGACCAATAAGTCTACTTCCTGTCCTTAGTAAACTGGCTGAAAAAGTGATTTTAGCCAGACTCAACGACCATCTCGAAAGAGAAAATATCCTGATTCCGAGCAGCACGGGTTCCGACCTCGTCTCTCCACCTCACATCAACTTCTCAGAGTCGTTGAATTTATTAAGGTATCCGACTACCCCTAAAATCGGGATTTGGTCAAGAATTGACAAATTTTTTATGATTCTATTTTGTAGACCAACTTATTAGCTTTATAAAATTACCAAGTTTTTTATTTTCCGTTCACTAGAACAAAAGTTACAACAGTTTTAGTAAAAGCAGATGACACTTCCGGTTGGTAACTGCCGACCGGAAGTGGGATTCTGAAATCAAAACTGAAGGTTTTTTTCGGTTTCTTTCCACTTTTTGAAAAATATATTTTGAACTAAAGTATATTTTAATATTTTGTTTAAACGCTATTAAAAAAGCCTCACTTATTTTTCTTTATAAAATAAGTTTTCACATCTGGCAATTTCAGGATATGTGTTTATTTACTTCTTAACGTTTGATATTACTGCTAACTTTTTTTCATTCTAGTTTTTACTGAAATAAGTTCATTTTGATTTTCATATTTTATAAAATTACTTATTTAGTATTCTTTAAGTTTCTGCCATGGGACATGAACGAAAGATACGTCAGAAGAAGCGAAAAGTTTCATGGGAATTTCCGCACTGCTCAAAAAAAAGTTAGTGAAGGAAGTATTAGTTCTGAAAATTGGGAAGAGGATTAAGTGACACTTTATTTAATGTTGATTCCGAAACTCTTTCTGGTAATAGGATTTTCGACATCGAAATACTGATGTCAATATTCTCTATTCTTTCTTGTCCTGTTTGTTACAATCAAGAACTGTACTTGATTGAAGACTCAAGACTTGGTTTGCAGTCAAATTTATGTCTCAAGTGTAAGAACTGTTCATTCACAAAAGGATTCACTTCCACATCAAAGGTGAATAATTTAAATATTATAAACCTTCTTTTTGTCTTTGAATGAGAATTATTGGCAAAGGATTTTCAGCTGGAAAGAAACTGTTCAGTATGCTGAATATTCCTTATCCGTCAAAATGTACATACAGACAACATGAAATTAAGTTGCTGCATGCTGCGTCACAAGCTGCAAACAATTCTATGTTGGAGTCAGCAAAATCCATTGCAGAATGTTCAAATGAGTGTGGCGTTAGTGTAGATGGTACATGGCAAAAACGTGGCTACTCTTCATTGAATGGATGTGTTTCGACAATTTCTGTGGACTCTGGAAAAATTTTAGACATTGAAGTGCTCAGTCAATATTGCCGAGTGTGTACGAAAACCGAAAAAACATCGGGATTCTCCAAAAAAGCGTAGTGTCACATTTTTGTAAAAATCACAAAGGATCAGCGTCTAATATGGAAACTGTCGGTGTTTATAGGATTTTTGAAAGGTCTGAAGCAAACCGCAGTCTTCGATATACGTCTTATTACGGGGATGGGGATTCAAAGGCGTTCAATAATGTGAAAGACATTTATGGTTATGATAGCGTAGTTAAATATGAGTGCATAGGACATGTGCAGAAGAGAGTTGGCTCTCGTTTACGAAAGCTGAAAAAATGTACAAAAGGCTTAGGCGGAAAAGGTAAATTGACCGACAAATTCATCGACACACTTCAAAATTATTTTGGAATTGCAATTCGGAGTAATGTCGGCAATTTGTCTAACATGCAGACTGCAGTCATTGCTGCATTTTTTCATTGTTGCTCCACCGACAAAAAACCCATGCATGGACAATGCCCTTCTGGATCCGATACATGGTGTAAATACCAAAAGGCCAAGCAAGAAGGAAAACTGTATAAACATAGAACAGCTGGCTTACCAAATGCTATATTGAACACAGTGAAAAACCACCTATATGGATTTATGTGACCAATCACTTCTTGAAAAAATGTTTACACGGAAAGACCCAAAATGCCAATGAAAGTTTTAATGGTGTTTTGTGGAGCATAATCCCAAAAAGAAACTTTTGTTGAACTTCTGACATTAAAAATTTGGTGCATTCTTGACTGTATTACAGTTCAATGATGGATCTAAAGGGATTCTTTCCGTGTTGGAATATTTACACATCCCAATGGGTTATTTCATTCTGAAGGGATTTTCAAAGGTTGATGACGAAAGAATTGTCGACTCGGAGAGACATTCATTGCCAACTACAAAAACAAGAGAAAAAAAACTCAGAGGACTTAAAAAAAAGGAACTGCGCATTATCTGAGAAAAAGGAAGGTGTCACGTATAAATGTGGAGAATTTTAAACCTGTATGTAAGTATTAATATTTAGAAAAAGTATTTCAAACTTTAAAATGTGTTTTACTCAAAATGTGTTTTTCAGAAAATGTTCAAACGGGGACCGTGATTGCTCAAAAAGTTTTGAAAAATAATTTACTGAAATTTCTTGTGTATGTTCTGTATAATAGTAGAATTGTTTTGATCTTCAGATTTTTAAATCACTGCATTATTACAAAATTTACAGTCCCTTATGTGAATATAACTACTGTTTTTTAAGCAATTTCGTATAATAACTAAGAGAAAGTGCTCTATTTTTGTAAAAATTAAAATATCTCTTTATCGTGAAGGTCACTTCAAACAGGAATAACAAAGTAACACATCAAAATTGAAAAAATTGAGGATTTGTTCATAAAATTTTTTTACAGAGCGGGCCCCGTTTATGTAATTTTTTGTAAAATTTAACCAGTTTTTCCCAATTTTCATACTAATAAAAAAAAATTTCTTTTTTTTTTAATTTTAGGATTTTTTCTTAAAATATACCAAATAAATCTAAAATCACAAAAAATCTCCATATCTCCATTTTTTCAAAAAAAAAAGTTGTCGCAAGTAGTCGGATACCTTAAGGAAGGAAACAACAAAGATGAATGCACGGCCGCGGTCTTCCTTGATATTCAAAAAGCCTTTGATAGAGTATGGCATACTGGCCTACTCTTTAAATTAATCACCTATAAAATCCCGCCCCTCTTATTTACCTGTTAAATTCCTATATCTCTGATCGCTCCTTCACTGTAAAAATTAATCGTACCTTCTCGCAACTTAAAAAGATTAACGCTGGGGTGGCCCAAGGGTCAATTCTGGCACCAACTCTCTTTAACCTCTACGTTAATGATATTATTAAAAATTCTAATACCATAATATGCATGTATGCAGATGATACAGCCATACTCAGCAGACACAGAAACCTCGACACACTAGTCGAAAATATCAATGAACACCTAGCTCACCTGGAGACCTGGTTCTCCGTGTGGAAGATTGCTTTAAACTCTTCTAAAACGGAAGCGGTTTTCTTTTCAAAAAGGAAACCCCCCCTGAAATTATTCTACAAAATCAAAGAATACCCTGGTCTCAACACACCAAGTATCTTGGTGTAATCGTTGATAAAAACCTCACTTTCCGACAACACATAACATATATTAGAGATAAATTTAAAAATACTACGCGTAAACTTTACTCCCTTATCTGCAGAAAGTCTAAATTGAATAGACATAACAAACTGCTTATCTACACTCTGATCATGAAACCATTACTTACCTATGCCTCCCCTGTTTGGGGACATGCAGCAAAAACTAATATAAATTTACTCGAAACTGCTCAAAACTTAATAATAAGACAAATTTGCAATGCTCATTGGTATATGCGAAATAAAGATCTAAGAATAGCTTGCAATATACCAACTATTCGACAGACCATACGAAAACTTGCTATCAACTTTTTCAATAATATTGACGAATCAGATAATGCTTCTATTAATGAAATCTCCCCCTACTTCTCTCACTTTTCTGTAAAAAGACCAAGAGACATCTTGGTCAATCCAGATTTCAATTAATTTATTTACTTTATTTTATGCTTTCTTTTTTATTCTTTAATTTTTCATTTTCTTTCTCACTGCAGTCCAACTTCGTTGAACTGCAGATGCTCTCTGATTGGCTATTCCCCCTATATCACATTAGCCGAACTTTTTGCACGGCCAATCAGATCACCTCCTCTTTTATTTTCTGACTTGGATCAAAAACCAAGATCACTTTCCCGCGCTTTCTGGTAGTCAGTTTTTGCTGCACTCGGATTGGCTAGGATAACTCCGCCCTCTTTTCTCGCATTTTTCAATGATTTTTTCACTGTTTTTAAAGTTAAATTTTTAATAGTTATTTTAATCTCACATCCAAGTAATTTATATTTTTAAAATCTACGGAACTTTCTTATTACTATACTGATTTATTCCTAAAACTGGGCAATGGTAGAACTCGTCAAAGGCATATCAAAAATTACCTGATAGGAGGTTAGAGGCCGACAGGCCTAGGCACTCCATCCAGTTCATCAACGATCAACGATCAACAGAAAGGTCATCCATCAAGACTGACAGCCCGCTCCTCTACGAGATGACGTCACTCTTCCTGACAAGCGCTTCTCCCCAGATGCCACCCCATCAATCACCATGCTGCGACGACACACTGCTAAGGAAAGCACGGCTCCTTGCGAGCTACAACGAACTGTCAAGACTCCACATTAATCACCTAAGACAGCAAAAGAACTTTGGAAACAACATAAAGGACATTTTGGACAGTACAATTTTAAGAACTCAAGTGAACTATAATTACTATTAAGTGCTCTTTTAATTTCTAAATACCACTTTAATGATTCAAATACTTCAGATATGAGACGGCGAATTTCATAAAATCCAGTTTCCCAAAGACCTTCCCCCCCAACTTCTATCTCTATTCGGTTATCCAGTTTGGATGACTTATTAAAAGAACTCGAACGATTAGATTCGACTTTGAGTTAAGAGGAGTCTGAAATCCAAGAGTTCGAAGAGAGATATTTTTATTTAGATGCGAAATTTAATGCTAAATTAGATGAATTGAATGCTCGGAATCAAGGTAAAACACAAAATTCAGTTGCGAGTTCGATTACTTCGAACTCAAGTGTTAGTAATTTTAGGTTACCAAATTTGAGTATACCGCAGTTTAGTGGTAATTTTAAGGACTGGATAAATTTTAAGGATTTATTTGTTTCTACTGTGCATTCACACATGTGTCAATATCGAATGTTGAAAAATTCCAGTATTTGAAAGGTCTACTTACTAACGAGCCATTTTCGTTAATTAAGCAAATTCCTATATCTAATGATTCGTATGAAGAAACTTGGCAAAAATTGTTAGATAGGTATGACAACAAAAAACAAATTGTTCTGTCATTAATTAAAACGTTTTTGGATCAAAAACCTATTTACGAAGCTAATTGTTTTAATTTCCGTAATTAATATATTGGACGTAAGTGGTGAACGCATAAGAGGTCTTCATGCTTTAGTTGAGCAAACTTCTAGTAAGACTGCTGGTTAATTTATTTATTATTACAAAAAATTGATTCAGAAAGTAGACGTTTATGGGCTATTAAATCATCTGAAGAAGAATTTCCAAACAGGAAAGCTTTCCTTGATTTCCTGAACATGAGGTGTTCTTCTATAGAATTAATGTTAAATAATGAATCTGAATGTAAAATTCCAAAACGGAATAAATATGCAAATTCTAATATTGAAAATGAAAAGATCTTAAAATGTTTGAATTGTAATGGAACACACCCTTTATTTAAGTGTATTCAATTTAAGAACATGGATGCTAATTCTAGAAAAAATTTTGTAAAACGTTTTTCATAAGTATAAATCTTGCCCAAATTATCATTTAAAATGTTCTCTGTGCTCTTCTAAGTTCCACAATATTCTTTTACATGGAAAAAGGCTTAACGGAAACACGTTGTTTACAAATTCGTTACAGGGTAATGCAACTTCAAAGGAGGATGGAGCTAACGCAGGGACTCGCAACGAAGCGAGTGAGTTCAAAGTTCAAACGGGAGAATCGCAGATTTATTCTGGGGCCTATGTGAACAGTGAACTAAGTCTTTCTTTTCTCAAAACAAAAAAAACAGCAAAGGCAAAAATATTTCATAATAATAATTCTAATGAATCATTTATCTGCCGAACATTATTAGATTCTGGGTCTGAGTATTGTTTTATTTCAGAAAGAGTTGTAAATATTTTAGGTTTAAAAAGATGCAGTAAAATATTTCCCTTCGCGGGATCGCGGGGGTTATTTCAGGTCAAACGAGAGGTTTTGTTGATTTGTTTATCGGTTTACAGTCTTCGAATGACTGTTTGGAAGTGAACGCTTTCATTTTAAATAAAGTCACTTCGCAAATAACTTCGAAGTTTTTGGATGTGAAGGATTTAGATTATTTGTGAAATCGATTCCTCTTTCAGATGAGGAATTTATGAGTCCGTAAGAATGTGATATAATTTTAGGATCTGATTGTTCTTTTTGGAAATTCTTGGCAGTGAAAAAATTGTTGGTTCTAAAAATGAACCCATTGTACAAAGAACTATGTTTAGATGGGTTGTTGCAGGAAAATTTAATGTTGAAAATAAGGAACCCCATGAATCATATTCTCACTTTTTAAGCACTGAAAAGGAATTAAATACCGATTTGCTTTTTCGGAGGTTTTGGGAAATGGAGGAATTATCCGTTAAAAAACAATTTCTATCCGATGAGGAACAATTTAGTGAAAATCATTTGAAATCAAATTTTAAATATAATGATGAGGGTAGATTTGTCGTAAAATTACCGATATACGGAGACACCTCACGGTTGGGTAATACTAAAGGAATAGAAATTTCTCGGTTGCTGGCAATGGAGACATTTGAAGTCGATAAGGACTTTGAAAGGCAGTGATAAAATACGAAACATTGGGGCATAGGATACCCGTGGAAAACAATGTGAAATCTATGGACTCAAAAATTTATTTTCTTCCTCATCATGCTGTTATGAAAGGTGACAGTGTATCAACAAAATTACGCGTTGTATTTGATAGCACTTGTAAAGCTTCAAATGGAAATTCTCTTAATTGAATTTTAGGAACAGGTAAAATGTTACAGCCTGATATCTTCACGATTTTAGTGAAATTTAGATTGAATGAAATTGCTTTTTCCGGCGACATCCAACAGATTACAGGCAAATACTAATTGATCCAGAAGATCAAATTTTCAGCGCATTCTGTGGAGAGAACCAAAGAAATCTTCCATACGGGAACATACACTGTGTACGGTAACATACGGTACAGCATCAGCACCGTATTTAGCTACTCTCTGCTTGTTTCAAACGGGGTTAGATCTAGAAAGAGATGATCCTGCTGTTTCATCTTTTATAAAAGAATCTTTCTACATCGATGACTTAATGGCAGGAGCCCCTTCGAGTGAGGAGGCAATCTCCTCGATAAAAACACTTTTTAGAATACTAGAAGCAAGATGATTCCATTTAAGGAAGTGGTGGTCCAATTCATCAGAAGTACTTTCCCGTATTTCTTCAAACTGGGTAGGAGATCTTACTAATTTGGAAATCTACACTGATGAATGCTCCAAGGCCCTAGGCCTTATCTGGAATTCTATGAAAGATACCTTTATTTTCAATTTAAAAGTAAACTTTCCAGACAATATCTTTAAGCGTTCTTTCCTGTCACAATCTGCAAGATTGTTCGATCCTCTTCGTTTTCTGACTCCCTATACCGTGTCTATTAAGATTTTTTTTATCAACAGTTATTGCTGTTGAAATTAGATTGGGGCTGTCGTCCTCTTCCAGAAGCGCTTGTAATAAAATGGAAAACATTCCAGAAGGAGTTTGAACGAGTTTGTTCAATCCACATTCCCAGGTGGATCCACACTGCTAGCCAACAAATAACTTTTCATGGTTTTTGTGATGCGTCTGAGTTGGCCTATGCATCGGTCATCTATGCTGTGCAGCTACAAACCGATTGTAATACCAAGGTGACTCTTTTGGTGTCTAAATCGAGGGTGGCACCTCTAAAGCCTGTATCAATTCCAAGCTTGAGCTTAACGGTGTACTGTTACTTGCACGAATTTATGCAACCTGCAAGAACATCTTGAAGGAGTATGATGTTCACTTCTATGCATGGACTGATTTCCAAGTGGTTTTATCATGGCTGTCTTCTCATCGAAGGAACTGGAAGCCTTACATTGCCAATAGAACATCCGAAATTTTGGACGTGGTTCCAGCTAGCAGTTGGCGTTACGTGCCCACCAAGATGAATCCAGCTGACATTGTATGATGAGGTTTATCACCTAAAGAACTTCCCACGTGTGTTCTATGGTGGGAAGGCCCTCAATGGCTTTCCTGTGAGATGGACTCTTGGCCTAAACAACCCAAAGAAAGATGATCAGACTAGTTTAGTGACAAAGGAAAGAAAACGGACAGCTTTTAGCTTCCCTGTAGCTGTCAACTGTGACTTTATTGACTCTTTATTTTTAAAATTTCCATCATTTACTAAGATTATTGATATTTTTTCATTTTGTTTTAGATACATCACAAACTGTAAAGCTAGAGTTGGCAAGATGAAAAATTTAGATTTCAAAGGTAAATACCATGTCCCTCCTTTAATCACACATGAAAGGAAGCAGGCAAGTAATCAAATTTTCTTGTATATTCAAAATTTATTCTTTAAAGAGGAAATCAGTTGTATTAAAGCTAATAAGCCAGTAGCAAAAAAAAAAGTATACTATCTGCTCTTTGTTCTTTCATCGACAAAGACGGTTTAATTCGAGTAGGAGGTAGACTTCGAAATTCGACACTCCAATCTGGTGCTCTAAGCACCCGATCATCTTGCCAAATCAGCATAAAATTTGTAAATTAATTGTAAGCATGTATCATATTTTATATTTGCATGCTGTATGTACTGTATTATTAGGTATTATTAAGCAAACTTATTGGAATACTGGTTTAAAAAATATTGTAAGAAAATGTATTCATAAATCTATAGTATGTTATAGGTATAGAGCAACTGCATTCTAACAATTGATGGGTGATCTGCCAACTCATAGGCTAACTCCTAGTAGGCCATTTTCTGTTTTTGGCGTAGATTATGCTGGCCCCATCAATATTTTAAGATATAGAGGTAGAGGAGCAAAGACTAATAAGGGATATATAGCTCTTTTTGTATGTTTTGCTACCAAAGTTCTACATTTAGAACTAGTGAGTGATTTCCCTTCTGAGGCTTTTATTGCCTCCTTGAAACGCTTTTGGACTAGAAGAGGAGCACCTAAGCACATTTATTGTGATAATGGTACCACTTTTGTTGGTACCAGGAGAAAATTTCTAGAAATATTTAAATTTGTATCAAAACTTAATGAAAATGAACACTTTTGCTATTTTTTATCTCAAGTGCTTGTAGAGCCCTCCAGTGAGTCCACATTTTGGAGGATTACGGAAAGCAGGAGTTAAGAGTATTAAGTACCATTTAAAAAGGGTCATTGGAAACACAAATTTAACTTTTGAGACTAAAGAGACAATTCTTTACTTAAGACCTCTAGTCTCTTTCGATTGTGACACTGATCCAGACAGTTTAAATATTTTAACTCCTCATTTTCTCTTAGGTGAGGTTATTACATCTTTACCTGAGCATACCAATGATGTGATAAACTCTCTCTTCGCTCCCGTTGGGATATTGTGCAAAAAATGAAGTTAGGTTTTTGGAGAAGGTGGAAAATAGATTATTTGAGTAATTTACAAAACAGAACTAAATGGAAATTTCCTAACAATAATATTAAGGTAGGATAAATTGTAATTATTAAGGAGGATAACATTCCTCCAGCAACCTGGCTTTTAAGTAAATTAATTGAAACGCATCAAAGTAAGGATGGTGTGGTAAGAGTAGTAACTCTTAGAACTGTTAAAGGTCTATTTAAAAGACCAATTCATTAACTTTGTAAACTTCCTCTACATCATGAATAACTTCTTGATGGGGAGAGTATGTTAGGGTTCATGTACGCTACTAGATGGCGCTATTTAAATTATAAGGTGTGTATTATTGTTTACGCGGGAGAATAAAAAAAAAACAACGATTGGAAGGAGGCTGTACGGGCCATTCGCTCTATGTCAGCGATACTGTTTTATAAATATTGTTAATATAAAACCATTTGATAACCATCAACAAGTATCTTTTAAGAATAACTTTCTCAATATAATATAATATTATTACATATATATTTGTACATGTATTTATTAGCATAACTTTTAAGCTATTTATTTTCCACAGAAACATTGCAGTATATTGAGATCAAATATAATTGCTTGGATATCACACATATTTTAATTGAATGTTTATGCAAGTTGTTATATGTGAATCAATTAAACAAATAAAGAACTACAAAGATAGAAAAAAATTAATATTATTTATTAACTGACCTGAGAGATGGAACCTCCAGTTAAATGAATTACTTATTTTGATTACAAGAATTTAAAAGAAATCCTTCTTTATATATAATATTGTTTATATTGTTCTTTAATATCCTTCTTTATAATATTGTTCTTTATAATATTTCTTATTAATATTGTTAAGCAGTGTTGGACTCTTAGTGTACCAGCAGTGCATCTTTTTCTTCAAATAGAGAAATATCCAGTTTGTTTTTCATTCATTTTAATATTTCTAGGTAAGGATTCCATCATTTTATATCTTTTATTATTGTTAGGATAAGAAATATTTAATATATTATCTATGTTCCGAGGAATTTTATTTTCCTCTTATAGTGTATACTCTTATTCATCTCTGAGAGACAAAATGCTTTCAATTTTTTTTTTTGAATTCATGGCTATTATTATCAGCATATTTAGAGTTACATGGTAAAACACTTCAAATGTTTTTTTAACGTATCATTTTGATTTAAATTAATTACCTGTAATTGTTCATGATGTTTATTGTCATTTACAAACATTCAGGCATCTTTATGGATGTGCTTGCAAATATTTCCTCTTATCAAAATGTCTACACAAAGTGCATGTAGAGGAATGGATGCAAATTTTGCAGGCAGTACATTTTCTATTTAATAATTTGTGACATTCTTCTTCTTTCTTACATATTAGGTTTTTAGAATGATTTGATTCTATTATCCACTCATTATCTCCTAATATTTAATCGTTTTGCTTTGAATCTCTAGGCCTAATCTGTTGCTATGAAAGCTTTTAATAGTTTATCGGAATAATTTTTTTTCGTTATTTTTATTAAACAATGAAATATTAATTCTGTAACAAGTTTTAAGAGACCCTCTGCTGCAACATCTAATCTTATTATTTGCTTTCCATCAAAATAAGCGTACATAATATTATGAATGTAGGAACTCTAAATGCATGTTAATATTTATATACCCAGACCCTATATAGAACAATAAGACCATTTTTCAGATCTTTGAGCATAATTTTTTTGGAAATATTTTCCAAATTTAGAGGTGTCCAAATCATTTAAGAAATCTTCTATGAATTGATTCTTTAGGTTAGAAAATGTTTCCAAACACAATTAATCTTTTTCTGCCTTTAATACTTTATTAACAATTTTTCTCTTTTCTGTATTTTTTATTTTACTTAAATTTTCATGTCATTTTCTTGTAACATGCCAAGTGCACAATAAGACATTTTTATCCGAGACTAAAATAAATTGTGAATACGTCTTCAGAACTTCTGTTTGAAAACGAAATGACACAGGTATTTCATTTTTATATTCATCAACTACCAAAACTGAGTAAAAATTAAAATCATTGTTGTGTGTGTTCAGTCTATAAGTTTCATCAATACAAATTTTGTCCTTTCTATATTTTGCAAAAATTTCTTACTGAAAATCTGTCATGACTACAAGGACAAAATTTTCCTCTATCAATTTAAAGTCATTTCCTGATTGTCCCTGCTTTTTGAATAAAAAAAACAATAAATTTTTCTTCCCTATCTTACATTTGTAGAGCCCCTAGCTTGACACTCAGTGCATCAATGTTATGCCTTTTAATATAATCATTAATATCGAAATCTCTTTTAATACTATGAATATCATTTTTCTCGTTAAGCATTTCTCCGCCACTCTTGACTGTATAATTTCTTCTCCAATATTCTGCGATATTTTTTTTCCACTAACATCCTTTTTTAGTCATCCTGAAACATAAATAAGAAAAACGAAAACAGTAACTAATAATGAAAAAGCTAACAAAAATGAACCTACTAAAAATAAAATACTATACCAGCAATAGCTGTCCTCTCAATCTCTGATAAACTTCTATGAGTTTTATGATTTTCATGCTTCGGGAAATACTGCACAACTACATTTTCAGTATTCTTTCAAACTCTCTTTAGCACTGGTTCCAATTTTGGCAGATCCTTAAGGCTTTAAACTCTTGAGACCTTTTCTTCTTGGTTTGTAACTCCCAGTTCGAAAGCATAATAATACATTACTATATTTCCATTTTTATGTGTCTTACTTTCCCGCTGCCTAACATTTTTTCACATGGTCTTGTTTTCCGTTTTCCATGTAACAAATTCTATTAGGTTAATTAAAAGAAGGTTTACAGTTATTAATATAGTATTACGCAAATTTCAGTAGATTACATTTATACGCAAATGTGTAAAATTCGGTCTACTACAGTGTACATTTAATTTATGAACTAAATTTTAAAATGTAACAGTAAATACCATTGAAGGTATATTAAATTCCTTCAAATCTCTCCATTTAAATCCCACTGTTAGTGAGAATGAACATTTTTTAATATCTTTTCAAAAAGAATGGGCGAGTAAAGACCTGATCGCAAACTGAGCAGATTAAGTCTCTGCTATTCTTGTCATCCTCCATTTAAGAAAACAGTAAGTATGAAAAAAGATGATTACAAAAAATTAAAAACATATTAATTAATTAAAATAATAGGGAAGATAATAAAATAAATAACGAAATAAGGACACAAAAAAATTAGTAAACAAAAGTAAAAATTATGCAAAATATAAATATAAATTACGATAAGACTTCATTAAAAATAGATCTACTGATACAGTGATAAAAACCATTTTAGATATTCAATAATTTTAGTTTCCATAATGCATGCCAGATAGCGTCCGTATTACATTACAGAATAAAAAAATGGATGCATTGGCGCTGTCCTGATTCACTCCTCTGCAATCACCGTTTGATGTTTTGCGATTCCTATTGTGTGTGAGCAGAAGTCCACCGCGTGTACAAAAAAGCTTTGGTTTGAATAGAAAAAATATCTCGTTTCTATTCTGCCGTCGCTAAGTAAACTTGGTGTGAAAGAGCATTATTCAAAAATTGTTGAGATAATAATTTTTTTTAGCGGTTTTCCATTCTGGCAATCCGAATGAAATATAATTTTTTTTAGTTTCGGATCGATTTTGCCTAAGAAATTAACCAAATCTTTAAGCCAAGCCCCTAACTCCATCAATTTTATCAAATACATACATAGATTTAATACTCCTTGTAATTAATTAAATTTCAGATTTCATAAGAATCTGATCACCACCAGCATCTGTCTTTCAAGAGGAAGTTAAAGTACTAGAAAAATGTCGAAGCTTAAAGTAGACGCTGGATGTCACTGGGAAATGGAACGCGAGGCGTTCCTCCATCCCATATCGAGATTGTTGCTGAGTCCTTGTGTGGGAGGCCTGCCTGAGAGAGAGTGTCCTTATTGGTGGTTCGAACGTGGCAAGTAGGCGTGGTTTTGAGATCGAGGATTTTCTTCAATACGGTTTCGGCGGGAATGTCCAAATTTTGTCTATAAGGCTTTTTTGTTGTTGGTCAATGGCACTGCGAGAGTAGGCACTCAATTGGCTGCACTGAAGCATTGGAACAAATCAGAGGGGAGGTCTAGAGAACTAGCCTGTGTGCGGTTGCAATTGAGTAAGATTAAATAAAAATAAGAAAAAATTTAAAAAGAATTTAAAATTTAAGAATTTAGCAAGGGTAGTGGTCACTCACCACCCGGCAAGTGACTAAAATAATTGTTAGGGGGGGATTGTAGGAGTCTAGGAGGATTCTCCTAGGTCTCTTGAGATCTGGCATTGGAATATAATTATTGAGCAATTTTACGTTTTCGTTATCAATATTGGGTAAGTTATTAAAGAATGAAATAGCCAGTTTTTGTATATAGCTTTTAAAAGGAAGAATTTTAGTATCTTCATAAATTTTAGAATTTCTGGTGTATCTATCTGCTCTAACTATATTTCTGATAATGGAGTTCTGAGCAACCTCGAGTGTTTTAATATTAGAATCTGCTGCGTAACCCCACACAGGTGAACCATAAGTCAGAATTGGACGCAGAACGGCAGTGTAGAGAAGTAACTTATTGTACATATTCAATACTGAATTCCGGCTAATTAGGGGGAAAAAGGCTCTTTGAGCTCTCCGGAATTTATCTCGCGTTTGAATTATATGTTGTTTCCATGTGAGTTTATTATCTAGAGTCAGTCCTAAGTATTTTGTGTTCTGAGACCATTGCAGTTGTGTGGAGTATAGAGTAGGAGGTGATGGTTTTGTTTTCCTTTTGGTGAAGAGTACTGCTATTGTTTTATCAATATTAATTTTTATTTTCCAAGTGTCGAAAAAGTTTCTAATAGTTTTAGGTGATTATTGAGTGCTAGTGTGATCGTTTTATTATTTTTATATGTTGCAAGGGTGACAGTGTCATCAGCATAAATATTAGTGGAGGTTTGGGGGTGAGTAGGAATATCGTTAATGAAGATATTGAATAATAGTGGCCCTAGCAGGCTTCCTTGAGGGACTCCATAATTAATTTTAAAAGAAGTTGAAAGTGTGTCATTAACACGAACTTGGAAGGACCTGTTAACGAGGTAGGAATTAATCAAATGAATTAGAGCAGGAGGGAAGTTGTCAGTGATTAGTTTATAGATGAGTCCACTAACCCAGACCCTGTCAAAAGCCTTCTGAATGTCGAGAAAGACAGCTCCAGTGGACCTGCCTCTCTGAAATCCAGCGTTGATTTTTTCAGTATTCCGAGTAGTGGGTGGTATGTGGATAGATTCCTGGTGAAGCCGTATTGATTAGGATTTATGAAGTTATTTTCATTAGTAAAGGTTTTAAGTCTATTGAGAATAACATATTCAGTAATTTTACTTAAGATACTTAGTAAGGAAATCGGACGATAGTTTTCTGGGTTATGGGCATTTTTGTTAGGTTTTTTAATGGGGAATACAACTGTATTTTTCCAATTGTTTGGAAAATGTCTAAGAATCAAGATTTTATTAATAAGATAGGTGAGAATTAAGATAATTTTGAGAGGAAAATTTTTAATCATTTGTTAGTGATAAGATCGGAACCGGGGGCTTTGTTATTTTTAAGAGTTTTAATATAATTTAAAATTTCATCGGGATCAGTAGGCGAGATAGGAATCGAAGGATGGTTATCAAAGAATTTTTCTAAAGTGTTAGTGATTTCCTTATCAATAGGATGATTGCTATCACCAGGTCTCTTATTTTCAGAGATATTATTTTTGAGAGTTATTGCAAGAATATTGGCCTTCTGTTCGTCACTGTTAGCAACGCCAGAATAGCTAGAGAGGGAAGGAATGTTAGATCTTTTTTACGGAGAAACTTTTGACACTGCCATAGCTATTATCGCGTGTGTTAAGAGATTCTAATTTATTATTCCAATTTTGTTGTGAGATCTTTTAAGTTCTTTTTTAAGTTTTTCCTGTAATCTGTAGTAGTTTTGTTTGTGTGCGGGATTTAAAGTGTTATTGAATTGTTTCTTAGCTCTATTTTTGTCGCGAATGAGATTTCGAATGTAGTTAGGAGTGAAGGCGTGTTTGGTGTTTGCTATTGGTTTAGAAGCGAACTGGTGGGCGGAGCGAACGGCTGCGGTGAAAAATTCAATCTTTTCTTCGAGCACAGTGGGATTTTTAATACCTTGAAAGTCTAGTATTTTGATATTATTTTTTAAGTTATTTTTAAAGGCGGACCAGCAGGTGGTAACTGCCCTAGCGTTGTCATGATGAATTGGGGGGAGAAGGGAAAAATTTAGAATAACGGGATTATGATCTGATGAAAGTTCTGCTAACGAATTAATGCTGTATGGGAAGTGTGAAAATTATTAATAATCGCGAAATCTATTGTGTTAGCAGATCTGTAGCCGTACCTAGTAGGGGTGTCTGGAAATGCAATGCTGAGATCGAGTGTATCTACGAAAGTTTTAAGTTGACAACCTCGAATAGAATTATTGGGGCAGTTCCACATATTGTGTGTAGCGTTAAAATCGCCAAAGATCACACAATTACTGTTGGTCTGAAGCAGATTTTCAAGATCAAGAGTGAAGAGTCTTTCGTCAGAAGATGGAGGAACGTAAACGGATATTACTGAGATCGGATTTAAATTTTGAGGGGTAATAACTACCACTGTGGCTTCAATATGATTAAGGGTGGGGGTGGGGATGTTGTAATGCGAGACATTTTTCTTAGAATTAAAGTTCCGCCGCCTGCGCGTCCGTCACCAATACGATCGTTTCGGTAGCAGTTATAGTTTGGTATGTTAATGTTGTGATGTGGTCTCAGATGTGTTTCTTGAATTAGAAGAAGATCGGGAGAGTACTTCTCTACGAAAATTTTAAACTCAGAAATTTTGTTAAGTATGCCGTTTGCGTTCCAAGAGCAAAGTTTCAAACCAATCGTTTTGTGACTAATCATCGTCATCGTGGTCGAGAATAGCCTCTATTAGGGCGCTTAATTCTTTCTTTTTTTTAGCTTTATTAGATTTTTGGGGTGGGGGGCTAGAGCATTAAAGTTAAGTGAAGTAATTTGTTGAGTCAGAATAGCAAGGGTATGCATAGTCTGTTGAAGAGTTTGCACAATTACAAACTGTGGGCTATTTTCGATTAAGTTAAATTCTTGAGTAGCGGGGGGTTTATTGAATGGACGATTGGTTTGATTTTGCGAGGAAATAGTAGGAGCGTCATTTACTCGTGGTGCCATCTGTTGAGTGTTTTGTATTGATCTGAATTCTTATTGTTGGTGGCTTGCGCGTATGTAATGTTAGGTCGGACTATGCTATCGACTACAGTTGTGTAGTTATTTTTAATAGTTTTACCTTTACGAGGCTTAGGGAAAAGTGGGCACTTTGAGTAGTTGGCCATATGGCCGTAAGCTTGGCAATTAATACAGTATGCGGTCTCGACGCGTTGTATGGGGCAATCTTTTGTTTGATGTGCTTCTCCGCACTTCAGGCATCTAGGGATCATGTGACAGTTGTCGGACGTGTGGTTAAATCGGTTACATTTGTAACATTGCGTTACTCCTGTACCCTCATAACCTTCGACTCTAATGGAGAGATAGCTAAGTGTTTTTAATTGAAAGATTTTAGCGTTGTTTATATTCCGAGGGAGAGTTATCATGAAGACGGGGAGTTTTTGTTTGGTAATTCTTCCGATTAGTTGTGAAACTTTAGTGTCAGTGAATCCTTGATCAGTTAAGTCTGACTTAATGTCGTTAATATCCGTGTTACAGGGTAGAGTCCTTTGATAACGACCTTTATGGGTCGTTCGTCCTTTGGTGTGATGACGTGGTATTGAAATTGGTGCTGGTCGAGTAAATTTAAAAGTTTGTGGTAGTCTATGGAAGTATTAGTGTATAACTTAATGAGCTCTCCGGAGAGCTTGCTGCGGATGTTGGGGAATGCAGTAGTAATTACTTTCATGTGTTCTCGCGTTTCTTCAGATGTTTTAAGCATGATAGGTGGGGGAAGATAAGTCTTAGGAGTGTTGGCAGAGGGAGGGGATCATTAGTTGTAGTGTTGTCATTCGAGGTTCCTGCTATTTCCTGTTGTTTAAGATTTGAGAATTTATTATCAGTTTCGAGAGTAAAATTAGGGCTAAGTATCAAGTTCGGCTTTTTAATGGTTTGTCTCCTGGTTGGTGAGACGAAACCGTCATCATTTTCCTTTCGTTTTTGCGAGTTAATTTTAGGGAGAGCCGGAAATTCCTGTTGAGAGATATTAGGGGTGGGAGGGGGTGTTCCATGAACAGTACAGCCTGGAGTAGTACAAGAAAGAGTGCCATACTCACATTCAGCGTTGTGGTGCTGCTCCTGGTAATATTTCAGGCGGGCGAACAGATCAACCACTTCCGGATCATTGGCTTTCATGTAGGGCGAGAGGAGTCTCAGCGAGTCTTCGGTGCCCTTGGCAAGTAGTGAGAATTTCCTGATATTGCTATGGATTTGAATGAGTTGTTCACAGGGAGTAGAGAGTTCCGGTGTAGAGGGCCTTGAGGTAGGAAGAGGGATGTTTTGGCATTCCATATTTGAATTCGAGTCCGTGGCCATGTCCGAGGTCAAGTATCCAGAAAAATCGATAAGAGGTAGCGGCGAAAAAATCTGATGGATGTCGCCCTATCCTTTTAGCCCTAAAAAGAGCTATAGGACGACTGGCTTAATTGCCTCCAAAAGATCAGATCGTAATGCAAATGGTCGTCGAGCGAGGAAAAGTACGGAGCGTAAAGAAGACGCGACCGTACTCAAGCATAGCTTAAATTGCAATAATCATTGTTTGAATAAAATTATTCATGTATAATAAAGTGGTGTAGAAAATCCTTAATTTTTCTGAAGAGTATATTTGCATCCACATTTGCTTGAGAAGTTGAGATAGAGTTCTTTTTAGATGTAATATAGAGGTTGCTTCTTCCAAAGACTTTTGTGACGGGATTGTATGTTTAATAGGCGTATTAAAGTAATTGATAGCTCTGATGTGTAAGGTGATAGTCGCGTTTTTTTAATCCATAGTTTTCACATTCCCTTACGAAAGTTCGCGATTACCTTTATCATTCCTATTTCTGGTATATCTGTTTTTTAGACAAATTTTATCAGCTTATATAAAATGCTTTCGCATAGTCCCTAAAAAGTTCTATAAAATATTTCTTCCACCTTGAAGGAGTACAAGGTAGTTAATGAGGTATGGACGTAACGTCACATAATTTTCACGTGATTATTGGGAAAATAATAAAACTAAATATGAACAACTCACAAAAGTCTTTATTCAATGCGAAAAAGAAACTTTTTTTCACTGTACAGTATTAAAAGTTTTAGTGATACTTGTAATTCAAATTATAAAGTAATATTAGTGTGACTTCACTCTTGTTGCAGATTATAGATGAAAACTTATGATGGAATTGGAAGATGTTACTTGTAGTAAATGCGTACTGAATTTTAATCCTCTATAAAACAGTTTCTAAGCCCGCCTTTAATGTTATTTTTCTCTGTAAATAATGACTCGCAAGCATAGGTTAATGAAAATGGGGTTATAATCGCAAAAGTCAGCTTCTTTAATCAGTTAAATGTATCTGGAAATGAATTCCATGTTTCCAAATCTTCTATACTGACATTTTTACTAAATAGTAATTCCAACTTTCTCCTTGTTTCAATAAAATTTGAGTCCATATTAAACTACTCTGGAATTCGATCAGTTGCATTTTAAATTCTTCAATTTTCAACCAGTCGAATTGAGACAAGTTTAGTATATCAAATTAAGTCACATCAGGGAAAATAATAAATTTGAGCATTCCCCATATATTTGGTGGCTGCGGCAGCCTAGCGATCAACGTATCGGATCCTTGCTGGCTTGTCACGCGAGTTCGAGCCCAGTTCAACAAAAGACCCACCGTTTAGAGGAGCAATTCACTTTAAATCTGTCGAGATCTGAAACGTTCTCCCGTGGGTGTATAGTTAGGAGGGGGAGTCCCAGCACAAATGTCTTCATCTTAACTTGACCGTGGTTCTAAATTTCGAGGTCCATCGACACAAAAGCCCTCGTGTACCTGAACAATGCGACGTTAATATTCACTCACTCATTCAATTCCGGTCGGTTTCTTAAAACGTTTAGCAGCATTTTTAATCATGTATCGAGTAAACATTATTTCTGATGATGAGAAAAAATGATTTGTTTACAAAAATGTTCGTTTGAAATTTTTAATTAATAAAAAATGTATTCAAATATGTACACATATTTTAATAACAATAGTTTTTAGAGAGTCGAAATATATATTATTGTACATTTAAGAATTAATAAAATATATGAAATGTGCAAAAATAATGTGTACCAGAGAAAAGTGAAAAAAAATATTGTACAGTTACATTCTCAAAAAGCACAATTTCCATTTAAATTTCTTTCTTATCTGATCATTATCTGTCTTATATTTAGTAAATATTTCGATTGTAAACATATGAAAATATTTTCTAAATTAAAAAATAACAAATACAAAGTGAAATTTTACGAAAAAGATAATTTGTGCAAACTTTTATATATCCCGTTTGTCATAAAGAAATAATTATCAATATAAAATATTCATTGTGACTAAAAACTGAATAAAATTCAAAAAGCATAAACTTTTTTTTATAATTTTTTCATAAATGGAACATATTAATTTAACCTTGTTTACTTTCTAATCTTTTTAACTTGGCGCCTATTTAGATGACAAGTATGCATGTATACATATTTGAAAATAAAAACCATTTAAATTTTCAAAATATTTAAATATTTTGCTATTATTTCTTTTAAAAATATTAACATACAGTCGAAACTTTACCTAACGAAGTCGCTAAATCCCCTCAAAAGAATGTTGAGTAGAAAACTGCTTATAGAAATTTAACTTTCTATAATATACTTTATAAATTATAGTTGCAGGACAAAGTTCGTAATATAGAGGTTCATGATATGGAGGCCCACCCGTAGTTCAGTGCTTCCATTTTTTTTGAAAAAGAAACCTTTAATGTATCAGAAAAACCTCATTAAAATGTTTTGATAGTTATCTTCGTACTCCCAAGATCTATGAATTAATATGTGCTGAAAAAATACTGTCAGCATTCAAAGGAGATAAAGATTTTCTAAATTTTCATGGCCAGTAAAATAAAGGAGACGCATTGTTACATATATTATCATTTAGATATGATAAACTTATTTGCAGCAAGATTAACCTCAAGAAGTAAATATTTAAATGTGTACTTGAATGGAAGTTTTCTATGCGTCTAATTTCTTATCTCTCTCAAGCTGTTTCCAAATTTATGTATATTAAATGTTCTTGTGAAGTTTATTTATGCATTGGTACTTATATAGTGGTTATAGGGACCAGGGCGCCGAAAACACTGCACAGCCCAAGTTCTGTTCTATTACAATGTTTGTAGTGAGTGTATCATTTTAGGTATTACCAATGTCTGTGTTGTCAGAAACTCGAAAAAGCTGTCACAAACCCATATTTTCAGGATACTCATTAAATACAAATTCATATTATGTAGGCGTATTTAGAAAAGTAAGATACAGAAGAGAAGGCCCGAGCAGCTAGTTGATATTCGACGCTACCTGGGAAAGGACGACAGCGTACGGACGTGCCTGATCTATGCTCCCGTTATACGATTTTCGTATCTTAGTGACACTTACGTTTAAACTTTTAGCCAATTGAAAAGTTATTTTTCAGTTTGGCGATTGCTTTTCTGATCATCTACTATTTTCTGATATTTCTAGGAAGAAAAGCCAGGCCGGCCAGCAAAGCAAAGGACTTAATAGTTATCCCTCTCCTGAACAGACATCACACTCGGAACTGCCACCCATCACACATATGGAAAGCCAACATCTCACATCTTCAAGACTTGCCTCGACCCCGCACAAGAATGTGAATAACCTCATGGAACTTTCGCTGTCAACTTCAACCAACAACTCTAGGCCCAGAACGCCTCAGGACTTTTCTTTTACAACGACACAACATTCCAACTGCCGTCAACTCCAGCATTTGACTGCACTAATCAAGAGCCACGCCAACGACGTAGAAAAATATAGGATATTGACCAACGCATTAATCTACAAAGGCTACTATGAAGAAGATCCCTTCCTGATCGAAACCATCCAAAGATTTGAAAACAGTAGCATGAAACACCAACAAGCGGTAAGTGAGTTTTCCGTTTACCCTCTATGTGATACCTCCGGCTGCACTGTACATATTACCCCCGCCCCTACTCAGTTAAAGAACCCCTACTTGAATTTCATCCTTTTCCCAAATCAACATCAATTAAAAGAAAAGGCAACGAAGATGGCTTCACTTCCCCCCGCACACACACTTAGAAAACTTTCCAGAAATTCTAGTTCGAACTGAAATCTGGAAATAAACTTTAAAGTTAATTTAACGAACAAATTCAATGCACTAGAAAATCGAATTCCCGAATTCCAAACGGTAGCAGGAACATCCTCAACCATGCACATTGTAAATATCATGCTTTCTAAAAACATCAGTGATTCAAACCCCACGACAAACAAATTGCCACCTCCAACCATGTTCAAAATAACAAAACAATTTAGAACACATATGAAAACTCTAACTAATAAAATGTCCGCTGTTCGTAGTAAGAATATTGGTCAAAATATATAAAATTATACACGGACACGTTCGACTAATACCACACACTGAATAACTTACTAGAAGACTTACACTTTCCATTTGACACAATCACACCTAAAAACGAACGACCTATATAAACTGTCATCAAGGGACTCTCCCACGAGACACTAAAAGAACGCACATTTACACCGACCTGATTGATCAGGGTTTCACTGTCAATCAAGTGACACAAATAGTAGGAAATATCTCCAAACAACTCCTTCCAAATTTCACAATATCATCACCCAGAAATCTTGAAAATGCCAAAATTTTTTATCTTAAAACTTTAAGCTACCTTTCAATAACTATCGAGGGCTTTGAAAGCAGAGGGGCGACCCAATGCTTTAAAAAAAAGCTACCAGTTTAATCACATGGCAGACCACTGTTATCAAACACCCAGGTGCCTGATTGATTGATTGAATATTAACGTCGCACTGTTCAGCTACACGAGGGCTTTTGGCGACGTACCACGTAATTTTGAACAATGGTCAAGTGACTTGGACGACACCTGAGCTGGCACCCCTCTCTCCTAACTCCCACACCACACCAACGGGAAGACATTTCACTCTCGACAGATTTAACGTGCATCGCTGCCCTACCCTTATCTAACACCCAGGTGCCTGAAGTGCGGCAAGAAACACCTAACTAAGGAATGCCAGATAAAGAGGGTCGATACACTCCTTTGTATTAACTGTCAAACATTTGGACATATGGCCAATTACTCTAAAGGGCCCCTTTAGCAATTGATGGTAAAAAAGTGTAGAAATTAATAGTAAAAATTTAAAAATTAAGAGGAGAATTTCAGAATTTTTAGAAAGAGAAATTACAAAATAGAAAGGTTAAAATTTATCCATCATAGCTTCGAAAAGAAGCAAAGCCTTAGCTTTTTCATTTTCGGTATTTTTTATTCTAGGTAGTAATTGCAACATTTCGGATGATCTTTTAGAATATTAGAGATTATGCTGATCAGTTCAATTACTTGAGGCAGATCTGAATTTTTATTTTCTTTAAGCTGGATTCCGTAAAAGTTCAATGAATTACTTTTTTTGCAAAATTAAGAACCATAAATTTTCAAACATATAAACTACTACATTTTATGTAAATATTTACCCAGCAAACAAAATTACCCAGATCAAAATAAATAATTCATTATTATTCCTACTTCCTTTTGAACGACGATCCCCGGAATTTCCGGGTATCGAAGTTCAAAATCCCCTGAATTCCGGGATTTCCCCGGAGCACAAACACACCTGAGAGTTAAAATATATTTGGGTTTAATTATTAATAAGGAGGGAATTAAAACTGATGAAACAAAAGTTCAAGCTATAGTTGAAATGAAACCTCCGCGTAATTCTAAGGAGGTGTCGAAATATTTAGGAATGTCCCAATGGTACGCAAAATTTATTAAAAATTATGCCAATCTTTGCGAACCTCTTTATAATCTTAAACGAAAATTAAAGAGATTTATATATATTTGGTCGATTGAGGCGCAGAAAACTTTCGACGTGGTCAAGGCGGCCAAAACAAAAGCGCCAGTTTTAAAATTCCTCGATTTCAAAAAACCTTTTGAGTTATTTACGGATGCAAGCTCACTAGGGGTAGGAGTGGTTCTAAACCAAGAGCAGAGACCAGTAGTATTTGCTTCTCGTACGCTTAGTGCAACGGAGAGGAATTACACGGTAACAGAGAGAGAATGTTGAGCTGTGGTTTGGGCTCTCAATAAATTCAGAACATATTTAGGTTCTTTGCCGATTAAGGTTATTACAGATCACGCTGCGTCAACACATTTAACGACTGGTAAAATTTTGTCAAATGGAATGATCAGATGGGCATTAAAATTAGCAGAATTTAATATAGAATGGGAGCATCATCCTGGAACTCAGAATACAATAGCTGACGTTTAGTAGAGAAACCCAATTGAAAATATAATAGGAAAGTTAATTGTGCAATAATCAGGGATTTGGTACTTTCGTCACGAGATCAGTTAATAGAAGAACAAAAAACAGAACCAGAATTAGGTCATACCTATAGATATCTAGAAAACCCAGAAAATAGCTCGGTTAATGCGGCAATATGTGAGAATTGGTCTCGCGATTTTAGGCTAGTAGAAGGCTTGTTATTTTATGCGAAATATGCAACGTCATTAGGAGAAATGCGAGTATACATCCCCCCGAAATCTTTAAGGAATGAAATAATGAGAGAATTTCACGACAAGCCATTAGCAGGTCATTTTAGACGTTTTAAAACTTATCATAAAATATGGGATGTTTGTTATTTCCCGTATATGAGAAAATTTATTGATCAATATGTCTACATTCCATATGTGCTAAATTAATTATAAAAACGCGTTACGAGCTGGTCAGTTAATACCAATTGTATCAAATTATCCAAATGAAATAGTTACGTTAGATTTGTTAGGTTCGTATCCTGTGTCGAGAGTAAGACGTAACTGCTATGTATTAGTAATTACGGATCATTTCAGCTAGTGGGCTCAAATCATACCCCTTAAAAAAGCCTCTGCTCGAGTTATAGCAGATAATTTTTTTGATAATTATATATCGCTTTTTGGAGCTCCAATAAAATTAATTAGTGATAACGGTCCCCAATTTATTTCCGATATTTTTGAGAATTTAAGTGAAAGTTTAGGCATAAGGCATGTGGAGACTGTTGTATATAGACCTCAAGCAAATAGAACAGAACCCGTAAATCGCGATTTAGTACAAATGATTGCAAATTATGTCAATGAGCAACATGACACATAGGACCAATTCTTACGAGAGTTTGCTTATGCTATTCGTACGGCTGTAAACGAAACAACGGGGAAAACCCCTGCGGTATTATTTTTATGTAGAAAATTGATTACGCCTTTTCAGAAATTAGTGATGGTATCAGATGGAACGGAGTTTGCAGTAGGAGATATTGAGAGATTGTTTGAGGAGGCTAGACGAAACACAAAACCTAAACATGAATATAATAGATGCAGGCGTGATGTACAAATTAAGGTGAATGATTCGGTTTTGGTAGAAACACATCCTTTAAGTTCGGTAACAAGAAAAGTGGTAGCTAAGTTTAAACCAAAATTTGAAGGTCCGTATAGAGTATTGGATGTTAAGAATAACAACGTAGTGATATGGAAAGCGGGAAAAAGGATAACGATTAATGTAGATGAAGTTCGAATATATCGTCATAGGAAATGTGACGAGACGGAGATAGGAACTGGTAGTTCGGATAACGGTAGTTTGCGCGATGATTCGAGTGGTTTTGACAGAGCGCAACGGAGATCAAATGAGTCGCGAGATGGTAAAAAGAAAGATTTAGAAGTAAAGCGTGAGTTGGAGGAAAAAGGGTTAAGTTTTAGAAATGATCAAGGTGAGAAACACACAAATAAGACCAATAAACGCGAACCACTTATCAGATCAATACATAGTTCTTGGTCTCAGAAAGGTAGAATGATTAAAAAAATGCAAAAATGAAAGGTTAGGATATAAAAGATCAAATGAATCTAGGTCAAGAGGACCAGAAAGGAAGGTTCAGAAGGAATCAGAGCATAGAGTGAATAAAAGAAATGTGTCATCGAAGGATTCTAATAGTGTGTTGCCAAGATTAAGAAAGAAAAACCGAAGGGAAGAGACGGTAACGCCCAACACAAGCGGCTACAATCTAAGACCAAGAAAAGGGAAAAGAGAGGAATCCCGACTGACCATAGAGAAGAAGACACAACAAGGAGGACCAGTTCGATCCAGAAAAGACAGAGAAAGGAACGATCGTCCATACATCCAAGAGCGAACAAGATCAAGCAACAAAAATGCCAGACGAAAAGGTGATCAACAACGGCAAGACCAGGAAAGGAGAGGAACGTGTACAAAGAAATCCTTGTCACTGGAGGTCTTGGTAGGAAACGCCAACTACAAGTAATAAGAACCAGGTTGTATCGTTTCTTTTTATATTCTTTCGAACAAGTGGTCGGAAGAATTTTTGCAATAAAGCAAGTCACGGTCGGATAATTAAAATTTTAGAAGCCATGCAAAAGTGGACACTAAAATGAAGAAAAGAAAAGAAAAAAAGCTTTTGTCTTGCAATTTTTTTGTATAATTCTGGAGAAAACAACTGTAAAAATGCATTTGTTTACTTCTGTTACGACTTCGCTAAGATGCCAAAATTCCTTTGGTTGTTTTTTTGTTTATTGAAAAATGTTTGTAATTGTATATATATGTGTGTTGTTATATTTTTTCATATTAAGGGACATCTGGTTTTGGGAAACGCGGCGTAGATAGCATACTAACATAACATTTAACCAGCGCTGCGTAATTTGAGGGGAAGTTTTTGAAAGAAAGAATGTTGGGAGGGGGGTCTTTGGGAAACTGGATTTTATGAAATCCGCCGTCCCATATCTGAAGTATTTGAATCATTAAATGTGGTAATTGGAAATTAAAAATGCACTTAATAGTAATTATAGTTCACTTGA